>JAQIUQ010002156.1:0-315000 GCA_030378365.1 Hybognathus amarus
GGTGAATTTTTCAATCTACCTGCCACAGTGGCCGTGGCAAAAGTTCACTTCAGGCCCTGGTCGTGGGGATTGAAAACGACGGCGTCGGGCGAATTTTCATCGTATCATCTCGTATAGTGCGTAGTAGTGAAGGACGACCTGCGTCGCGGCTGCGATGCTTCAGCCACGATCACAAGATTTACTAGCATGTTTAATTTTTGTAATGGTCGTTCACGACGGTTACGTCACATGTATGACGTTGACCAATAGGAAATACAATATAGTGTATTTCTCACGCTGTAAAGGCAATGCCGAGCAATCCAGGAGCCGTGTCCGTTGTCGAGTTTCCTTTCTTTTTTTACATTTTTCTGAACACAGGACAGCCAATACAACACTCACCGCATTGTTTGTTTGCGTTCGTTTCTGGAAGTCACTCGCTAGTTTCGCTCTCTCGATGACATCACGCGCCGTTAAAGACAGCACGCGATGACTGGTCAGGAAGCAACGTGTAGTCCGACATTGTGTCTTGTCCACAACGCGACAACATTTTAGAATTAAAAATCGCGTAATCTGACACAGTAACTATCGTAACAGACAAAAAAAAAATTTAATCTGAACCAGGCGTTAGCTTAGCGCCATCTACTGTTCTAGAAGAAGTTGCTCAACTGTGAGAAAACCTGATTCTGCCTGGACGTGGAAAAATCATACACTATGGACAAAGCGTCTGTGACGTCACCATAGACTCTCTGAAGAAGCGCATTTGAGGGGACATTCGAAAACGCTTAACGTGGCTTACTGCACTTACACAGTGATATTAAAACACCAAACTCAGTAAAAATCCTATTAATAAACCATAAATAAGATGAGTCCAAAATATGAACACAAGCTTTAGTACTGTAAGCCACGTTAAGCGTTTTCTTATCACGGTTTTCCATGGGAAGAAAATGCTTAACGTGTAATTAAAGGCATTGCGTTCATATTTTGGACTAATCTTATTTTTAATACACAGTATGGTTTATTAATATCATGTGTACTCAGTTTGGTCTTTCAAAATCACTGTCTTAGCACTGTAAGCCACGTTAACCGTTTTCTTATAACAATTTTATATGGAAAGAAAATGCTAACGTGATAATTAAAACACGTTGCGTTCATATTTTCAACTCATCTTTTTTGAAATACACAGTATGGTTTATTAATATCATGTGTACTGAGTTTGGTATTTCAATATCACTGCCTTAGTGCAGTAAGCCACGTTAAGCTTTTTCACGTTAAGCGTTTTATAATGTCCCGTTTCAGGCTGTTTATGGGGGGTACAGGCCAGCGCCATACTGGAAAATACAAAAGTTTCACAAAGGATACAGAGGTGGTATGATGTGTCGTGTCGGATCACGGCCGAGACGTCGAAATTCACTCGCGTTATAGCTCGGTGATAACGTTATCAGCTGTCAATCAAAGTTAACCGCCCTTATTTACATACATTTTTTATCTAAATATGCACCCCCCTCACAGTTGTCAGGCACGCGGAACATATTGAAGATTACAATAAAAGTCCATGGGACCAAACTGTAAACAAATGATTTTATGCTGTGACGACGGAAATTTTAACATGACGTCTATGGATATTTGCTCCCTTTTGGGACCGGCCTCTGGCGGATTTGAGATGTATTGCAGTTTATCGCACTTCCGGGTAGGCTTCAGCTTTCAGATTAGAATGTTGCCGCTTGGGAAAAATAGTGCCAAAAGTCACGTAACAGTTTTTCCTACTTGTAGATTTTTGTTTTGTACTTGTACAATTTTGCTTGGTACTTTTAAAGATTTTAGTTTTTGCTTGCAGGATATTTTTGTCATTGAAGAAATACCTTTCTATGTATACGTAAAACATACTGTATTTGTTTGATAGGTACGTTTTTTATTTGCACAACAATACGCATTGGTTTGTGAGTGATGTTTTCTATTTACAAACCACACTGAGTTTGTTTGTGAATCATTGGGTGTCAGTAAAACACGTTTAGTGTGTGTGTGTGTGTGAGAGGTTTCGGCACATAATTCGCTCCATACACTATCCCTTTAAGTTACTTAGCTAGTCATTTAAGCTAGCTAGTCTCAAACATCAGAGTTTTTGTGGTAAACTAAATAGAGTGATGTGGGTGATTTAGCACAACTTACCTGATATGAAGTGAGAACTGCAGAATCTGGCCGTTTTTATTCAGGTTGACATTCCAGTCGATTCTTCTGAGGGCTTGTAACCAAAGACGTCTGCGGTTGGCGTCAAAAGGAGTGTGAGTTGATGGTATTCGGCAAAACTTCAGACCTTTCTTTACAGATTTTCCATTCTGGAAACCAACTGCACAACACGACGGCCTTGTTTCAGCGGCCAGCTTCTGCATCCGACATGCGCAGGTGCACCTGTGTGACGTAGGAGTAGCAAAAGTCAAGGCACGACATTTGATTTTGCAGATTGATTTTAATAATTTAATGTATTAATATAATTACATAATTAATTATACTTTACATATTTATAATTTATATACTATATATATATAATTACTTATAATTTATTAATATCATAAAATTTTATCTTAATATAATTTCATTTAATAATTGTGTTAAACAGGTTACAGTATCTGTAGTGTCCTCTGTACCTATTGTCCTATGTTTTGTTCTATAAAGTATTAAAAAAAATAGAATTTGCAGTGACTGACAGATTTGACAAGTTGCAAGTGACTAATTGAGGATGTATCGCGAATGTAAGAATAAATGCTAATTATATTTTACATCTTTGTGACTGTTATTGTATTTCTGTGAATGACATTTTACACACTATTGCCTTGTCTGCGATTGCACATTTCAACATTCAACTTCAGATTTTTATTTTCACTTTGGAGCTGTGACTGTACATGTTCACATACAATACAAGTATGAATATTGATTGTACAAGCTGTCAAATTCACATCTACGCTCTCTCGAGTATTGCTACTCTTTTACCTTCATACAACAGACTCATCCTCCTCCAATTTCACTCATTAAACAACTTTCAAGGCAATTCATTCAATCGCACACACAATTGTGCATATCCCAGCGACATAAACTACACACTTTCCAGTCCACTGTACTTTCTCCGCGCTCCACATCAATCACAATAATGACAAGTAACTTAGCGTCTCCAATAGACAACCAGCCAGTAGATGAATAATAATCGGATTCACATACCGGTCCAAGTGCTGTGCATCTCGTGTCCGTTTCTTCTTGTAATCCACAACCAATGCAGGCTTCAATGAAATTTCCTGGAAAAACAAAGCGCCGTTTTCTGTTGCCTAATGTTCACGCAGAGGCCCTGAAGCGGGGTGACTCGATCCTCGCTGCACTCGTTGGTCATATCGTTACCAAAACAATGGATTCAAGATCTTACTTGATTTGACCTCTATTTTCGGTTTCACACATGCAAACTTGATTCATTGAACGCAATACGGTAAACAAAAAGTAAACAACAACAACAATACGGTCAACAAAAAGTAGATTTCCATAACTCACACCTTCCAAACAACAAAACGGAAGTGATTCCCTGTGCCCACGTTTAATCACTAGCGCCCTCCTGTGGCCAAAAAGTGCATCAACACTATTTTTTGTATTACTTTTTTTTATAACAATCTTAGTACAAAAATGTATTTATACATCAAAATTAACATATAACATAGATATTACAAAGTCTTTCATACTAGGGGGGTATTGTAAACTTACATGAACATATTATAATATTTGCATATTTTCAGTGTTTTTATTGCTTTTTGTTTCATCGAAAACCGGAGTGAATCAATATAAAGCTCAATTTCTTTTCTAAATAAAATAATATTAGTTTTTTACAGGACAATTGCATTTATGAATATTAAATTTTGCCAGAACAGTAGAATTAAGCACTGTCAACAGCACTAATAGATGAAACGCCAAACTCAGGCTGTCTTTGGCGACACGACAGAAATGTTGCATTTCTACACATTTTAAAGTTAGTTTTACACATTTTAATCTAAACCAAATATGGTGTGGTTTAAAAGTTTAAATGAGTAAGTGTCCAGAGTTTAATAGTTTGATGAGAGTTTATAAGAGTATGAGTTTATGAATTTAGAGTTTATGAGTTTAGAGTTTATAAGTTTAAATGAGTCTAAGAGTTAGTTACTTAATTTATTGTGAGTTTAAGAGTTTAAGATTAGATAGATAAGTGTCATAGATAGATGAGTTCATTAGTTTGAAGGAGTGTCAATGGCTCATATAGTGTATAGATTGAGTCTAGGGCTTCAAGGTATTTAGATTTGAATTTTTGACAGTTGGGGAGTTTGAAAATCTGAACATTCCACAATGTTAAGTCAATGGGAATTTTTTCCCACTTTGAGCGTCATTTGTGGACTTAAAGCTCTGGGAGGAGATAGAGTTATAAATTTTTGATTAAGAAGAATAATAATGTCAAAGCCAACTTACTGAAATGCTATTTAAACTTATTAGTGGTTCTTGCTGAAAGCAAGGCAACACTATTACTATTGTGTTTTTTAAGTCAGCCAAAAAGTTTGACGCGCTACTCCTCCCGCAGCTTTTGTCACAGACCCATGAATGAGGCATCAAATCGTGCGGATTATCTCGGGAATGGTGTGCTATGACTTTTCTAAGCGATCGGGGGTACGATGTTCGCCCCAGGGCGAAAATTCGGCCGCAAAATCACATAGACTTAACATTGCGACGAACTTTGACGATTCATAGCTCCGAGCGAGGATTTCACAGAAACCTCGATTTACCACATTTGAAGAGGCTGACAGGCTCTGTAACAACATACCTCACAATGGGGTAAAAGTTGCACCCCTGGGGGAGGAGCTGCCCAAATTCAGAACACCCTAGCAACCACCCAGAACACCCTAGCAACCAACCAGAACACCCTAGCAACCACCTAGCAACACCCTAGCAACCACCCAGAATACCCAAACAACCACCTAGCAACCACCCAGAACACCATAGCAACCACACAGAACACCCTAGCAACACCCTAGCAACCACCCAGAATACCCAAACAACCGCCTAGCAACCACCCAGAACACCGTAGCAACCACCCAGAACACCCTAGCAACACCATAGCAACCACCCAGAACCCCCTAGCAACCGCCTAGCAACCACCAAAACACCTTAGCAACTGCCTAGCAACACCATAGCAACCACCCAGATAACCCTAGTAACTGCCTAGCAACACCATAGCAACCACCCAGAACACCCTGGCAACCGCCTAGCAACACCATAGCAACCACCAAAGTATCTATCTATCTATCTATCTATCTATCTATCTATCTATCTATCTATCTATCTATCTATCTATCTATCTATCTATCTATCTATCTATCTATCTATCTATCTATCTATCTATCTATCTATCTATCTATCTATCTATCTATCTATCTATCTATCTATCTATCTATCTATCATCTATCTATCTATTCTAACTCTGTCTGTCTGTCTGTCTGTCTGTCTGTCTATCTATCTATCTATTCAAACTACTTTAAACTTCTTCAAACTTTCTGTTCCAAACTTTCACAAGCCAACTTAAAGTTTGTCTCGACAAACCTTTTAATCTAGAAAATCTAGAGCATGTGTTTTACACATTTTAAAATTAGAATAACCAATAATACATAGAAAACAATTAATGCTCCTACAGTAACTTTACAAAAGAAGAGACGTGAAGCGCGCTACGCCGTCTAGAGTAACGGATGGCAAACTGCACAGTTTCTACCAGACCAATCGTGTAATAACCACCGACAGACCGAAAATTACTTCAGGTTCGGTCATGGGCCTGGGCGCCCCAGGTGGAGATCCAGGTCCGGAGAATTCAGGGACCTGGATCTCACCTGGGGGCGCCAGGTCTGCAGAAATTCACACATCAAAAAGAGGTCCAAATGGGCGCCAAATCCGCAGAATTTCACACAAATTCCAATGAAATGTGAAACACACGGAGTAGACAAAGTCGGAGTCAAAGAGTAACTAACCACTGACTTGTGAGCATCGGCACGTGATGTTTCAAGCGCTGACCGCCGATCCAGCAGCTCACAGCCGTCAGCTCGTCTCTCCGCAGGCGTCGCTCAAACGAGGAATAGACACGGTCTCAATATAATGTTCCACACTGAAGCATATCAATTCAGTTTGAACAACAAAGACTGTGATTTAGGACTTTGACTTACTAGTCATCTGGTGTGTAACGTCTTGGAGATGTTGTCAGACAGAACAGCCACTCCGATTCTGCTGGGGTTAAGTCCATGAGCACGATACAGCCTAGGTCTCTGCCAGAACAGATTCCAATTATTTACAAAGAGCAGTTTCTGTCCATTACACAATAACATTTACCATTCATTTAGTGCAGATAGTCTACTGAACCTTTCCTGTCCTTGTCGGTACGTGGGAAGCGGTCCAGACACGATGATGATGTGCTGTCGTACCGTCTCGATCAGGCTCCTGTAGTCCTTCTTTAAAACCTCCGTCTGCCGCACCCTTATGTCGTTCGCTCCCGCGTGCAGCATGACAGCTCCGACAAACTGGAGTTGACGAACCTCATGCCGCAGGTCTGTGCAGATCCTTTACCGTGTACTGAGTGACGGAGGACGTTCAAATCACACGGCTACATTCTCACTCATTGCATGGAAACAGGTGCCCAATCGTGTTCCTGGACAGTCCTATAACCAACTAACTAACAAACATCATTTGTCAAAAAATATCAATTATTCAAAACAGGACTTTCATTAAGGTTACTTACTTCACTGTAGCAAGGAACATCTTATTGTACAGCTTTTAATTACATTCTCACCACTTATTTCTGCTGAAACACTGGTGGAGGGGAAAAAACAATCACACACACTTTCTCAAAACATCACATAACCCATCATATCAGCCCACCCAATACAACACTGACTCTACTTTTTTCCTTTGGCCCTCTACATACAAAACTGATGTTTGGAATAGGGCAGGTGATGTTCTCTCCTCTTCTGTTCTCGGTATATATTGATTAGTCAGACAAGCACAGATCATTTAGACAACTACACACACTTCAAAGCATTTTTTAGAAAAGCAGCCTTTTTTGCCTGCCCACCATAACACAAAATTATTTGATTACCCATAAAAGTCTGTTGAGTGGTTTTAAATAATAGGATCAAATGCATTTACACAAGGGACATCCATTCCTGCTCCTGGAGAGCAACTGTCCTGCAGAGTTCAGCTCCAACACCAATTCAACACACCAAAACCAGCCAATCAAGGCCTTTCCAGGCAGGTAGGTCGAGGTCATCAGGCTACGCTCACACTGCAGGCTGAAACGACCTCATTTTTTTGCCCCTATGCGACCTGTATCTGATTTTTTCATGACAGTCTGAACGACACAGATCCGATCTTTTCAAATGCGACCCAGGCCACTTGGGTATGTGGTCCAAATCCAATATGTATCCGATCTTTTGAAATGCGACTGCAATCTGAACGGCCAGGTCACATATATCCGACACGCACGTCATTGCACGCACCTGTAGCTCGCCAATACACGCCAACTCCAACGCGTTTCTGCACTGTTATGGGCCGCCGCAGACGTGTCTCTTCCCGTGACAGAGTTGATCGGAGGCGCTCACAAACATAATCGAAGGTGGATCTGGTCATTCGGAAGTTACTGATGAATTCTGTATCAGTGAAGCCACTCACATCAGTATCCCACCACTCCTGGCTGCGACACCGCACCCACACGTTTCTCTGTTTAATTTTCTTCTTAAAACGAGAAGATTGTAAGTGTGCTGGCTCTGTTGTGAAAATAACTTTAATATTGCTAAACGAGCTCCACTGTAAGACATCCATTTAGCTACTTCCGCAAAGTGAGCGTCATTGACCGTTGAGTACTCTTCTGCGCATGCGGGTCACATTTTTTCTAAAAATTGGAATTGAGCATTAAGCCCTGCAGTGTGAATGTAGCCACAGATATCTCCATAATAAAGGCAGGAGACCGTCTCGTCTGCGCTTCTGGCCAATGAAGGTCCATGTCTGCACCTGGCGGCCATCTTGTTTAAATGGTGCACGTACTTTTTAAATAACCATAACTTGCTCAATTTTCTAACGATTTTCAGACAATTTGGTTTGTTATAAACGTCACAATTTTTGTTATGATACTGCATACTTATGAATAATAAGTGTATCAACAAATAATCATCCAGTATTATAGCCACGTCAATAACGTTTGTAAGAAAACAAACCTTTTGGAAATCCGTCAAGATTTCACCGAGATAAGAGTATTTGTGTTCGTGTTTATCGCTCATCTTACATTAGGAACCACAGAGCACGCTAGAAAGCTTGCCTGTGACAAGATGGCCAAAGGTGATGACGATAGAAACTCCACTGTAAGACTCGAGACTCCACTCCGAGGTAAGCTGGAGCTAAACTCTGCAGGGACAGTGGCAAGGAGCAAGATCGGGACACCCCTGCTCTACGGTTGTATTGCTAACCAATATTACTTGACATTCAACACTGCTCATTATATCCTTCAAACATTTCATCTTACACATTTTACACAATCCAACTTCAAAGGTTTTTACTCAAACTCTTAACCATATAATTTCAAAAGCACAAGATCAGTACCCACCATTATCTATGGACATGCTGTTTCTACAAGGCCTTGCTTGCTCTGACTCACATCATGTGCATCCCCTGCCTCCGCTACCCAAACCTTGGCCTGAGAACGGTTCCTGTCAGCTGCTCTCAGTGTCCTGTGGCTACTTTATTGCTCGCTCTCGTCAGGTCAGGTGGAGCGGGGCCAAGCAGAGAGAGAACAGATGCCAAAGCCATGCCTGTGGAGCTTTGGACACGATCCTGAAGCTGCGAGAGCAAACGTCATTTGTGGAGGAAATACGTGTTGACTTTGATGTTAAAGGAGCACTTCAACCAAAAACATTTTCATACATTACACATTCAGCAGAATGTTTCTTCTTCCATTGAACACAAGAAAGCTTTACGGCAGACCTGGCCAAATAAATAAGCCTTTAGCTTTCTAGCAATCCTGATGACCTTGATTAGCTTGTTCAGGTATGTTTATTACAGTTGGAGCTTAGCTCTGTGGGAAAGTGGATTATGAGAGCCCTGCCCTGCCCTGCACTTTATTCAAAATCTTTTTAAACTACGACAGTTTTATAGTTAATGATAGTTAAAGGGATACTCCACTTTTTTTGTAGGAATAGCGGCGGAAATTGTCGGCGTAATTGTTGCTGTGTATATTCTGGACCTGATCTCTCCATGAAAGTTCAGATGCAGTAACAACTGTTTTTCTGGGGGTCAAAGTCATCGGGTACCCCTGCCGGAGGTGAGACGAAAGGGCAATTTTGGGAGGATGCCCAGAATCCTAAAGCCAGCTGCCATGGCAACTCTGGCCACCAGCCCATTTGGGGCTTCACCTCTTCTGCGGTCCACGACGGGAGAGACGAGAGATAAACGACAGCTGCCCAAAAGCTACATTCATCTCTCAACGAGGCCAGATGTGAATCAAGAGGGGGCAAACTTTTAGCCGAAGGAGCGATCTAGAAGGAAATCTGTTCCTTTGTAACACAAGAACGAAGGCATATTTAGGTCGAGTCCTTTATCTGTCAGACCGCATTGCACTCCCTGACTCGACACATTTGGGTGTTAAAGGCCAAAGGCAGTCAGGGTGACAGCCTGCAGTGTCGAAAGGCCTTTAGCAGCACACTTACGCTAACAAGCGCAGAACCGTGCGGTAGGGAAGACAAACGCTATGTGTGGACAGCACGGTTTCCATCGAATAAATTGTGGTTTGTTTTCTTAAAGGGATACTCGATTTTAGCAACTCGCCCAGAGTTGAACTGTTGAGTTTTACCGTTTTTTGAATCCATTCAGCCGATCTCTGGTTCTGGCGGTACCACTTTCAAGTATAGCTTAGCATACATCTTTGATACAGGTCTGGAACAACTTGTGGATGAGTAAATGATTTTGGGTGAACTCCATTTAAATCTGCAGTGGTCAGGTAGTACAGCAGCCACGTGGTACAAGTTGTAGCTCTCAGAAAATTGCTAGTTTTCATGTTGTAATTACAAGTTCTACAAAGAACTTGTTCACAGTTCAGAATCGTTACGGCAATTACGACGTGGCGCAAAAGCACCTTTTGACTAATTTAATGTTGATGATGAACAAAACTAATATTAACCACACTAAGATGCCTACTAAGAGCCCATTAGAAATCCTAGGGAACCCACGTCGTCTTCCCTGATTATCGGCTTCCATGTTACAAAACGGATTGCAAAATGTTGCTTCATGTTTCACTTTTGCTAAATGCTATCTGTTGGCAAGCACTTCAAATGCTCATTAGCACACAAGTTGTCAATATAGCTTTACTTTGGAATGATCTTAATGTTCATTATTTGCTTACATTAGGCAAGCGCAGTTTGTTCTCTCCGTCAGAGCTGCTAGGTGAGGGCTGTTTTGCTCCCTACAGTTTGATTTGGTGTGTTCCTAAAGCTCTGGCCCAGTTCTCACATATTCCCGGGCTCTCGCGTCTCTCTTGTTCTTTTTATATCAACATGACTGAACTAGTTGAACGATCATAAAGCCTACTTTATTTTGATATCGCTGCAGAAATCTATCTGGCACATTCTGTAAGTGTTAATTAATTGATCTGTAAGATAATTACATAAATGGTTATCCCCTGACGCTTAATTTAGTCAAGAGGCTTCGGGATACGCACCATCTGGGATGCGAGACTATAGTTATCCCATCACAACTCTCATTCTATCTTTGTTGTGAGAACTGAAATGGAGAGTGAAGGATATTTGATAAAAGTTGATGTCGGTGGGATCGTTTTCACCTCACGGACGTGTATCTCTCTGATCTCTCTCTGAAATGCCGTCTGATTTATGAGGCTCTTGACAGAAAGATGCAGTAAACGCTTTACAGACTAGATATAACACGCGCTGCAGGTGAAAACGAGCCTATAAATGTCTGTTAGATGTACATCTCACAGAAAAGCTTTATGAACGCCTTCTCTATTGTTTTATTTAAAAGTTTACACAAACTATAAAGTAAAACAACCAAGTAATCTATCAACGCAAAGTTTTCAGTCTCTATGATTTGAATAGTGTCGGCTCTTAAGGTGTTGCTTTTTCCGAGCCGATTGTCTTATGCTGACTGTGTTTCTCCAGATCTGTTACCGAGTTGTGTTAAACAGACTGTGTGGAGAAAGATGCGAGCTCCATGGAAACAGAGTGCACAAGAAGTGAACCGTATGTCACCCAGCCTGAGGGAGATATTATCCAGAAACTCACACTCGAGTCCTTATCAGAACACATCTTTTAACACGCTCCCTGTCTTTACAGAGTTGGAATTTGTGCCAGCTCCCCAGAGGCCACTGATAACTACATTCACCAATAAATAATACAAACAATCATTAGATATAGGCCTAGGCCTACATAGAAGGAAAAAGTGACGGAACAACGGGTAGATTGAACGAACGAACGACGGATGGATGGAGATGGAATATCGATGGGTGGTACATTGATAGAAACAACAAGAGGTAGAACAATTCAACAGCTAAAAGTTACACAAGTAGATAAGATGGAGTGGTGCAAGGCAAAACCCGGTACACTAATTCGCCTGGAGATTTTTCAAAGGCCTTACGGTTTTTCAATTTATCAGTAAAATAAAGCCTGTGGTAAACATTACTTGACGTTTTGCTCTACAATGTAACGCCTGGTTCAGATTACACATTTTTTACGAATAGTCACTGTGTCCAATTACGCGATTTCGACTCCTAAAATCTTGTTCGTGTCGTGGACAAGACATGTCAGACTACATTTTGCATCCTGACCAGTCATCGCATGTCGTCTTTAACGCGCGTTAAAGCGGTCAGTCGAGAAGGTACAACTAGTGGCGAGTGATTCTGGAAACGAATGTAAACAAACAATGGATGAAGCGGTGAGTGTTGCATTGGCTGTCCTGTGTTCAGAAAAAAGTACAAAAAGAAAGAAAACCCGATAATGGACACGTTTCCTGGATTGCTCGAAGAGGACAGTTTGGGCTGTCAATCCTCCAAAGAGAACTTGAGGTAAAATATTGTTTTCTTATATATTTTTACGCTTAGTTTTAACGTTAGCACCATCGTATCTCTTTCGTTTTGCCATTTTTAAAAGTTGTGTACGGAAAAGCTTCTGTGCTCCTATTGGTCAACCGTGTTTCCAATGGCATCCGCTGTAAAAGTTGAATAAAGCTCCTGAGATTACTTACAATTCTCCACAGCTTACATTGTCGGGAGTTTTTTGTCAAATGAAATTTCTTGGAAAGATATTTTTCTGGTGTTTCATGAGCAGAACAATCCCAAAAACAACATTAAATAACAGTACAGCCCATTGAAGAGATGCATGTCTATCCCTCACAGCCTCGTTTTCGTTCTCATTAAAAATCAAAGATGGCGCTGCCGTGAATAAGGCGTATGACACACTATACGAGATGATATGTGATCAAATCTTGCGTCCCGACGCCCGTTGTCGTTTACGAATCCCCACGACACACTACTGTACGTCAAAACGGATTGTGCCAAAATCGGGCTAAAATCGTGTAATCTGAACCAGGCATAAACCGCACACACCCACATCAGAAGAGGACATTTTCAAGCAGTGGTTTATTTCTGAAAATGTGTGATTCTAGATAAGTGACTAGACAAGACAGTTTGGGTGTGAGTCGTGTGCGGTGTACATTGTACAGCGCGACGTAGAAAGTGTCATCGACGATGTTTGGCATAGGATTTCTTTTAAAATCTCCAGTGTCTCCAAATTCTCCATCGAAAATTCTCAGGTTTTAAAGTCATCCCTGCACCACTCTATAGATGGATGATATAAAATTAAAAACAAGAGAGGGAAGGAGCACAGGCCACTGAAAGGACAATGGTTCTACAATCCTGATTTATTCCGTGTGCTTTGCAAGAATATAAATAAAGACCAAACATACAAAATCGGTGTGCTGGAAGCCCAAGCCTATCTACACATGTTAGTCTGCAATGATGTCACAAATCCACGGTTGCTCATACCATGTTATAATGTGTTGAACTTTGACCTGCCTGCAAAATTTTGTACCTTGTTTCCCAATGTAATTAATTGGATTTTTTACCTTTTTTTGGCTTGTTCTCTAATAACATATATGAACAATGAGTCAACAAAATATTTATTTACACAACTGTGGCAAAATTCTGACAGTGCAATGAGTGAAAAAAGATCTGTTTTTATATTTTCATCTGAAACACAAGTGGAGCCATCCACACATTCAGGTTCCTCTGTAGTACTACAAGATTTTGTCGTTGTTTTTTTTTCGGATGGCTGCGTGTTTAAAGTCTTGACGCGTCATATAAAAATAATGTAACGTTAAGACAACATCAGACAAGAATTGCACCAATAAGAATAATTATAATAATTGTAAATATTACAGTAATGGTAATATAGTTCTCTATTAAACAGTATATATCAATAATAATCTGCATGGCACCGCCAATCAACTTAACCATTCTGGTAGTGATTTTGGCCATGAGACGCATCCATTTCATGGTTGTCCAGTGCAATGAGTTCATTCACATTGTGCATATTAATTTTTTTTTAGATCGTTAACCACAAACAAAATAAAGAGAGAAAGAAAGAAATAAACAAAGAAAACAGAAAAGAAAAATACAGCAATTCATGTAAAAGTCCGTTTTTATCCCAGTCCAGACATGCCATGGTATTTTGGACTAGATATTTAGTGAAAAGTCAATGTAGTGTGTCCGAGTTGCCGTAGCGAGACCGCCTCGCGCGACAAAGTTCCGTGACGGCCGCTGTCCATTAGAACGCAGTTTAATCGCTGCCTCTTGAAAAGTGTACATTCGATTCCCACAGTCTCCTCCTATTGTTTTATGCGGTGAGTGTGTTTGTGTGCGCGTGCATGCGAGTGTTTCGTTAAAAGGCCACGGGTCCACGTCGGCAATCCTTGTACGCGCCAAGTCCCAGTTGAAAAAGTCCTCGTGCCGAATCCTTACACATGCGTCACGAGAGGCTCCGGTGACGCTTTTAGGTTCCGGAATTGCGGTCCTTATTTGCATGCATGTGAGACTGAGGGTCCATGTTAGGGGCAGGCTACATTCTCTGAATTCCACTTGTAGACATGGGCGTCCGCCATTGCCCTGTGAATGAAATCACATCACTTATCCAAAGTGTCCATCAAAAAAAGCCCCCCCTTCTCCAGTTCACATGGACTGCATGCTTTCCATCAACTACACTGCATGTCTCAGGATTGGCTCGGTTGTTCTCGGGTTTTCATTCATTTTGGCAACACCAAAAAAAGGAAAGAAAGAAAACACAACAGGAAAAAAAAAATTGGAAAGAAAAGGAAAACACGTATTCTAGAGAGACATTTTTGTTGCTGCGGATGTCTCGTCGTAAAATAAGCCTCCTTTAAATGCTATCTGACAAACTTCTGCGTCCACAAATTACCTTTACGTTTTGACTTACTAAAACAAGCTCGTAACTCTTGTGCCGTGTAAGAAAAAAGGACAAAAAATCTCCCCTAAAATAAGGGAATTTCAATTACAGTTAGTTTTTTTCTCTCCGACAAGCGCTGGTACTGAAAATGAAAACTTCTCTCCGAGACGAAACAAACAACTCAAGCAAAATGTCCTTTGGGTGAAGTCCAATCTCCGCTTCTATGCCAGCCGTTTCGAATGCCCCACCTCGCAAAAATCTCTCCGTTTCCCTCCCGTGGGCCTTCGCCCTCGCTGAACCCTATGCTGTCTAGTCAGAGAGAAAGAAAGAAAGAAAGAAAGCAAATACCGACTCTAAAAACAACATTTGTGTTTATAAGGCTTGTAGCAGCATTACGGTTTAAGTTGTCATTCAAGCAGTCGAGGGGGAAGTGGGGAAAGGCTGAAGAGGCGCTTCCCGGAGAAGCCGAGGAAAGAATAGCGAAGGACGGAGGGAAGGACAAATAAAAAGAGAGATGGGGGGGAAAATTGAATGAAAAACAACCGCTTGCAACACTTTTTTGTGTGTTTTGGAGGAGGATTGGCAGCGTGGCGGCCTGAAGGCTGACCTTCCCTTATCGTGCTGCGGCCAGAGAGGTGAGGGGGGCGAGAGAGATCAAGAGATAGAGAGAAAGAGCGGGGCAGATAGTCGGAAGGAGAGAATAGACAGCGGCAGCGTCATCATGCAGAAGCCACGGTGGAACGGGCGGGCTTGGCCGGGCGGAGAGACGCGGGCTTGTCACAGGTCACTGGGCCCGTGGCTGCCGTGGGGGGCCTCTCAGAGGGCGCTCTCTGTAAGGCACACACACAGGAGTGGACAGTATTTTGGGTGTATATTAGAAAATAGTGGTCTCATACTTGGTGTTGGCTCCTCTTTTGGCTTCCTGTCCTGGCTCGACTATCCATGGGACGTTTGCGTGGCCCTTTTGATCCATTGAGGGCTGCTCCATCTGAGGTGCACACAGGAGAAAGAGACAGCAGGTCAGTGGGTGCTAGTAATTTAGGCGATTACGGCCGTCACGCTAGATCTTGGGTATTGTTCGCTTTCGTTCATATGCCTATGTGCAGAATTTGTGTCTTTCTCCGCGTACCATCTCAGCCTGGCTAACGCCAGACCAGTGTATCATTGAGAATGAAACGTGGTCTGGAAACCACATGAAAATTTTCTCGTATTTGAGGCGTGGTTTACGAATGCCCAGAGCAGTATTATTGGGTGCTACGAATGTCTATCAAATGCACCTGTGCTCCCTCCCCGTTCTGTGATTGGTTCCCTTTTTCAGAGGAAAATTTGGTTCATGGTATCCAGACTGCCTAGCAGCACGAATAAAGTCGATGTTGCGGCAAGGCAGAATGGGGCAGACCCAGGCTAGCAGTTACTACTACAGTTTTGAAGACCTGAAGCAAAAATAAGTTTGACCAAAACAGGATATAGAGAGCCTAAGTCCCTCCCCTTCCGGTCGACCACCATGGGACCTTATATCGGAAAATATTGAATGGTAGTCAATGGCGAGAGATAACAAATATTTTGATTTCGTTTAAATTTATCCCTGAATTACACATATGATGTTTGTCAATTTAAAAGACACATTTTAAAGTCAAGAAAGTCGCAGTTTGATGTAAAACTGTTGAGATATAAGACTGTGAAAATACGTAATTACAAAGACTACAAACCCCAAAGGCGCACATTTTCTCTCAATGAATGAAGCGAACTTTACTGAGGCTATGTCATTGTTTCTATAGTCTTCCGTTATAATCGTAACGTTACCGTCATGAGTGTGTTGTTCCAGACTGCACACACACACAGCAGCTGATCTCGCTCGTTGTTTCGCCTCCCGGGAGATGTAGTTCATTGAGGGTTTTTCACATAAAACTAAAAGTTACTCTTCTGTTTTATGACAAACTGCGACTTTCTTGGCTTTCATAATTATCTTTTAAATTGACAAACATCATATGTGTAATCCAGGACACAGTTCAGACAGAATAAAAAGATAAGTTATCTCTCGCCATTGACTACCATGCATTGTTTTTCCGAAATAAGGTCCCATGAACCGGAAGCGGAGGGCGGGACTTAGGCTCTCTATAAACGTCACAAATTAACCTCCTGGCTAAAAATCAAACATGGATGAAACGCTCATTCGGTCAATTTTCATTAATGGTTGATAAGAAAAATGTTATAGGTAACACTTTACAACAAGGTTCAATTGCTTAACATTAGTTAAACGTCCACCACCAAGTGACAGTGACACTAATATTGGATTCATCGCTGAAGATACAAGTTGTTTTATGCCAGGGGCAATTATGAGTGAAACTTCTCATTCATCATCATTGTGTATCAGACAGGAATAAAGGGGAATTTGACTTATTGTTGCGCAGAGAAAATATACTTACACTATTACATACCTCAGGTCACTAGCGACCCTATACACTTTAATGAATACGTTGAAGAATACTTAAAAGGTTCATTTCTAACTTTAAAAAATAAATAAGTGGGTGTGTAGTGAATGATGTCCTCAGTCGACAAGACTCGAGGTATCCTGGTAAAGGGTTAATGATAATATATATTAATTTATAATACATCACCTGATTTTAAATGTACACAAAAATGTAGAAATGATCAGGAATCTACATTGAAAATGCTGAAAAAGTAGTTTTGAAGTCGCTACGTTAATGAAACTATAACACAAACTAATGTTATATATTATTCATATTAATTACATTATTTACAATAATTATGATGATGTAATAATACGTTCATAGTTATATCATATTCTGTTACTTATACATGTAATCAGAAGTAATTTACATGCTCAAAGGCACGTTCCCACCAAGGATGATAACTATAAATCGCTCTACAATATTAAAGAATAGACGAGTTTCACACCACAGCTATAACGATAACGGCAGAAAAACAATATTAGAATCAGAAAGACTTTTTTCCAAATAATGAATGATAAAAACATTGACAGCCAATCAGAATTCATCCTGATGTAACAGCTTGAGCATTTAAAGTGACAGACAAGCTTGGAATAAACAGAATGATATCATCTGCTGGTGTGGACGCTAATATAGTTATCGTTCATAGTAATTGTTGAGTGAAAGGGCCTCAAGTCTAGTGTGACTGCCTCTTAATTCTCTAAGAGAGAGGTGTGATGTGATTGGTTAACCACATAGCAATCTGACTGTCACACCAACCAAAGAGAGTGAAATAACTCCACATTACATAATTCTTATTTTTAAACCTGTAACATCAAACCACTTCATTTTTGTTCTATTAAGTATCGGTGACATAAAATCCATCTTGCAGATCTGCTGTGGTCAAAACTACCCTACAACTAGTACATCTTTATCAACCAATCAAAACACCGTTCCTTGTTGCCACGGCAGCTCAGCCTTGCTCCACATAAAGCTGAGCTATACATGGCTCAGAAACGTGAATCTTACAGGAACGTAACACATGCGCACACAAACGCAGAGTCCTCCTTTACGTATGCTGTTGGCTTGTCTTGAGTTCTTTATCAGGTTTTTCCATATGCAGCCGCATGAATATTAAATAACATAATCCTCGCTCTTTCTGGCTACCTCTGACTGCTCTCAAACACACACATGCACACACCCACACCAACTTCATTCTTCTCTACATCCAAATGCTTCAAAAAAAGAAACAGTCCCTAATCTTACGCAATAAACCTCTAGTATGAGGCATCGACCTGAAAAGGAGCTTAATGGTTTGATAACGCTCTCAGGGAACGGATGAGTTGGTGTCTTGGATAAGAGATGCTGAAATATTTCTATCCCCGTTAGTCAGCGGATGTTCTAGATGGACAGACCGTCAGAGGACGACAGGAAAGGAGGATTCAGATAAAGAGATCAAACAAACAGAGCAAACTGGAACAAAACAAAGTTAAATAATGAATAATGAAATCAGTTAAAGGAATATTTCTGGGTTAAAGAGAGAGAGAGATTGGCAGAATCTGCGATATGATGTCAAATTACCTCAGAAAATAATTTCTCTTGTCGCAGTTGGTAAAACAACAACAACAACAAAAAAAAACAATTATGCATTTACTGTGGGGCAAGTTTAAAGCTGTTGCCCCACAGACTTTCATTGTACGTGTATTAATGTTTTCTTTTTTTGTCGTTGTTTTAAGGATGTTACAATTATTTAACCAGGAATTTTCCTTTTATAAATGAAGTGAAAAAGAGAAAGTTGAGAAAAATGACAACAACAAAAAGAAATGGGCTATCAATTTATTCATTTAGTGTCACTAATTATATAACACAAATAAATGAAGTCATTGACAGCCCTACAAATAAAAAGGGAATGAAATAAAGGAAAGCAAAATGCAAGAAGACCTGAAAGTGAAGTTTATGTGGATGAAGGTGGAGTCGGGAGGTATGAGGAAGAGGTGAAGGATGAAGAGGAGGACGGCGCGGGGGTGAAAATATGCCCCAGGGACCAGCGGCTAGAGAGGGACATGACCTAGAGGCGGAAACAAACACGTCACAGAGGTCAAAGCTTGGGAAGGTGAAAACACAAACGTGCACACACACACACAATCAATCAATTATGGTTGATTATTTAATCAGAGGAATTTTGAAATGTGTTGAACTTAAACATTTGCAAGAATCAGATTATTTTGGCCTTATTTTTCCTTTACCCATGACTTTTAGACTAGACTACTTCAAGAACTAGTAGTTCACCTGTTTTGAATAAATTAAATGCTGTTTTTTACTCTCTTGACTTAATTATACTCAGCTGTAAATGACGCAGTTATATAAATTAGAATGGTTATTTTGTTGTATTAAGTGTAAATGTATGTTATACATTTGTAAAATTCGATTTTTTTGGTCATCCTTTAGATTAGGGTCATTTTTTCACTATTAACTAACTATTAACATATGACTTTTGCCTCAATCTCCAAATTACTGCTTATATAGTTAGTTAGTAAGGTAGTTGTTAAGTTTAGGCTATGTATTGGTTAAGTTTAGCCTGTTAAGTTTAGGCTATGTACCATATCTCACATCCTTAATCCTTTAAGGATGTAGAATATGGTAATGCAGACTAATGCATTAATATGTGCTTTAATAAGTACTAATAAACAGCCAATATCCTAGTAATATGTATGCTAATAAGCAAAAGCAACTAGTTAATTGTGAGAACTGGACGCTAAACTTAAGTGTTAAAGTTGGTTGGTTATCTGTATATTTAAATATATATTAGGTCCTTTTTGTAGTGAAGCTAACTACTTTTTCCAAAGCTAACTTTGGAAGCTAACTTTTTTTTCCAGAAGACATTGAGAAGCTTGAAGTTATCTATAGTAGATAGTGAAAGTTTGAAGAGCTTTCATTTTTCAAGACTTCAAATAGTCAAAAATTCCCTTAATTTTAGAATCACCCATATACAGTGCATTCAACCGACACATAGAGATGAACAGAACAGAATGAACAGAAGAGAGAAGGATTCCGTTGTCATGGAGCAACACAGCGTATTCGTGTCCATATGGAGAAGAGGTACCGCAACATAATGAACGATTTCTCCTACACAAGGGAAAATCAATATCCGACTACACCACACACAGCCACAGAGAATGCTGTTAGTGTTCAGGGTAACACACACACCAACAAAGGGCCTTATTCACAAAAAACAAGCAGAACAAATGTGCTCTAATCATTCACAAATCCATTCTTACGTAAACTGTCACATAAGCACTATTCAGAAGGGATTAGTTGAGTTATTAACACAGGACGCCAGTGATTTCATGAACTGATTCAGATAGATCTTGAGATATTTGTAGTTCGTTTGTGTTACTATGATCGCAGTGTATAATGTCCAAATGTGGGTGCTTTAAAAGATCAGGATATGTGTGTATACATGATTATATTGGTGCATTTTTGCCTGTTTTTAGAGATAAAATTAAGACAGCTCTAAAATACATGTTTGAGCTGTCTTAACTCAAATAACTTAATATCTTAAAATATGTCAGTGCCATTGTTTTGTCTCAAGATGCACACCAGTAGTGTTTTTTCTAAGACATGTTTATAAAAGCTACTTAAATGTTACTAAGTATCTTAACTAAGGCCTAATCCTGGCTTTATTTAAGCCTTGTCTGTGAAACCAGGCCTTTTTATTCTAAGTTTATGAATTATTCATAACATTTTATATGCCTGTATGTAATATAATTGATTAATGGAAGGAATTAAGATGAAATCCCTCTTTTTATGTCAAAAGGGACGTCAACAGTAACAAACTATTATTTCACCCAGAAATGTTTCACCAGACCAGAAATTTGAGTCATTTTGTGGCTTTATTTATAGTATTTAAAAAAGGCCAATATATATATATATATATATATATATATATATATGAAGAGTTCAGATGCAAAAGCCTCTAAATGCCATTTTAAATTTTCTTCTAAAATGACCATTTTTATCAAGCTTGTATATTTATGTTCAGTAATTTCACTTAAATGACATATAATAGGTAATCTTCATTGCCATTTAAGCGAAATTACTGAACTTAAATATACAAGCTTGATAAAAATGATCATTTTAGAAGAACATTTCAAATGGCATTTAGAGGCTTTTGCATCTGAACTCTTCATATATATATATATATATATATATATAATGCAAAGCGTAGAGAGAAAAAATATTGCTATCATTATGCCATCATGTCTGCATATTCTTTCCGGGTCTTAGAGGATGCCCGAGTTAACGAAACTTATTACAGGGTTTCTGCAGGTTTCACAAAGTCAAATTTAAGAATTTTTAAGATCTTTTTAAGACCAATATGAATTAAATTTAAGGCCTATATCATGAAAAAAAAAAAAAAAACGTACAGAGGAAACGCGTAACGAGTCTCAAAATTATTCGCAAAGTAATTTAATCTATTCAAACTGAACATTCAGCAAAAATCAGTACAAACGGTTCCGTGATTTTGGAAATTTGTTCCATTTCTGTTTTTATAAAATCCCCTTTTCCAAAGCGCGTAATGTAGGCTGTTTTATCTTTCCTTTGTTTTATCTGCACCTGAAGGAAACATCGTTTTGAAACGATGGTATCTGAAATACGGTAACACAAAACCTCAAAACTGATTGGCTGTTGAATGTTGGTCTATTTTGTAGTTCTAAAACAGCGAATTAAGAACTACAACTACGTAATATAAATGAAAAAAAATACATTCCAAAGTGCTGTGGGATCATTTCAATGAGCTTTACATGGACATAGGAAAATTAAGACCAGTTTAAAAAGATTTAAGACCTACAACACAGTACTTCAGCAAATTTAAGACTTTTTAAGGCCTTAAATTGTGATTTTGAAATTTTAGACTTTTTAAGACCCCGGAAACCCTGTATTAGAACAGGACTGAATGGAACAAGAGAAGGAGAACAGGATCTGAAATTGTTGGGAGCCGAATTTGAATCTACAAAGTCCATTTGAGCACCGTATCTCTAGAGCATGCATTTAAAATGCCAAATTAGCCCAGTATTTATACTGAAATATCACATTTTATGTGGACAGTGATCTGGCCTTTAAAAGTGAAGTGACGGTGAAGTTAGGCTTCTCATTAAAACTAAAGAGGGTTGTGTCTGCAGGCTGGACTCCAATTGCAACTGTTTATTTTCAACCAGGCATCCATCGTTTCTGTCCTGCGTGTAATCCAACTCCAACAGGGAGGGTGTGTTTTATTTTTATGACGAGCTCCCACCTATTCTGGGCCCTTATCCAGAGAGTGGTAATATCTCTGTTGGTGGCAGGGGGAGAGAGAGGCACCGTGCCCGCTCTGGGGGCACTGGGACGAGGGCAGATGGAGAGGAAGGCTGCCCTAGAGGAAGCCACTTGCTGGAGCTCTGTGCAAACAGCCCTCATCAATCTCTTTCATCCTTAAACGCACTGAAGGGAGAGGAGATGGAGTGCGCCGTTTACAGATCAAACACTCACCTCTCCGTCCCTCAGGACAGGCTGCGACACACGCGCTGGCGTGCGTACAAACAACCTTTGACTGTGAGGAAGTAAACCTATTGCAGTACTGCCAAACACACATTTCTCAATATCGGTTTTAAAAATTTGCACGCGCTTCTAAACAGACAATCATGCAAATATTGAATGGCTAATAAGTCGTCTGTGCGTCCGTGCTGTTTTTACTTAAACTCATTTTAGAATGAGGGCCATTGGTTTCCAAATGATTCCAATTTCATTCACCAGAGGTCTTTAGATGGAATAAATATCAAATTGTTAATAAGGAAATATTATTCAAATGACAAAATTGACAAAACCCAGTCATTGCTCATTTGATAAGCCAAAACAGCTAAAAAAAAACAGTAATACAAAGTTACGCCTAAAAAACAGAAACCATACAGACGATTTAAAATCACATTTACTATAGATTCTACTGATACAAGCTATTATGTGCAACACAATAATTTAAAGTATTTATCTGTCGTGTTCAAGCTCATATTTGAATATGAAGAATATATCATTGCAATATTATAAAAGAATATGGCCACATGTCCACCAAGTGATTTTATTTTCTAGTTAAGACGCTTTGCTTGCCTGAAAACAATTGGAAAATAGGCCAACCACGTAAAAGACACGCTTTGATGGATATGTTAAACAAATACATGTTTTGGTATAATTTAAATATACACGATTTTAAAAGTTTGGGGTCAGATTTCTGCTTAACATTGATAAATCAAAATAAATGTTTCTTGAGCACCACACCTGCATATTAGAATGATTTTGTTGTTATTAAACTGTTAAAAGCAACAATTTGACACACAGAGTATAAATGTCAGTTTTAAAACAATGTTCCAAATCTGTTTCCCATGATGCATCACTCAGCTTGACCACACACAGATATGGGTTTAAGGTGTGCAGGTGTACTTATGTATAATGGGCTGCTGTGTTGGGCAAAGTCAAAGGGCAAAGTCACTTACACTCTTGCGTATGTCGACGCGAGGTTTAGGGACAGGTTTGGAGGGTTTGCTGTCGAAGCTCTCGGGCAGAGTGGATGACCCGTGGCGCGCTCTTTCTGGCCTGCAGGGCCAACTGCATACGCCACCTCAAACGCCTGGCCCAACGTTCAGGATAATCTCATAGGCCAGATTCTGTTAGAAAAAAAAAAAACGACATGCAGAGGCAATCAGATCAACGCTGTTACAAATCAACTGAGAAAATGTAAAAAAACCCTTCAAGATTTTAGTTGAATTCAGTGCTACTACATTTGGCAGCATTTTACCACTTTTCTTCCATAATTTCAGAGCTTAGTGATTTCTAAATGATTAAAAACATGCTTTAAGCATGCTATAAATGATTCATGTGTTGTGACTAGCTGATGCACAGACAGCTCTGTGGTGTTACTGTGACAGGCAGTAACACAGAAGACATCGGCTTACTAAACAGACATTTTCCTTAAAAATAAAAACTAAAGCCTTTTTACGCTAACAAAAAGTATAGTTTGTATTTAAAATGACTATACAAATGTGACATTTAAGTTTTGAAGAAGACTTGTCAGACCTACCAAGTGTTTTCACAGAAAATTTTTACAATCTCATCTTAAAAAATAGTTCAGAACTTGACATTAGACATTAAAGGGGTAGTTCACTTTTAAAAAAAGTAATATTTGTTCATTTTGTTCGTGAAGACCAAATGACACAAAAAGATTCGTTCATTTTGATAAACAAGTTTGAACAGGAGAGTCACAAACACGCATTACAGAACAGAGCAAGGCGAGCATTTCAGCTTATAAAACTTAAACTTAGGTTTTTTTTTGTAAATGAGCGATTGTTTTGTCTGATAAGACCCTTATTCATCGTCTGGAAACGTTTAAAGCCCTTTGACAGTTTGCAGTTTGCACTGAAACTGTCTTTTGAACCTTGAACCATTTGGTTACCAGAAAAGTCCATTATATGGAGAAAAATCCTGGAATATTTTAATCAAAAACCTTAATTTCTTTTCAACTGGAAGAAAGAATGACATGGATATCTTGGGTGACATGGGGGTGAGTAAATTATCAGCAAAAGTTTTTTTTTAAAGTGAACTACTCCTTTAATTCTTAAAAAAAGGTCAAATATAAAATTAAAATACATTCAAATAATCAACAATGAACAATAGGGCTACTTTCTGTTTTGCTTCTTATTTTGGTCTTTTTTTATATTAATTTGATTATTCAGACTCATTTTCTAGCAATCTTTAAGTCAATAATCAAACCCATCTTCACCAATATATTATTAATAATTTCATTTGTATTTATGAAATGTGGAATTCCTTGCATATTTGTAAGTGAGCTTTAAGTTTAATGGATGTTTCAGTTTTATTGATGCTTTATCAGACATGGGTTTATCTATTATCTGCTACTGAACCACATCGAAAGCTGTAAACACGTGGCAGTAATGATGGCTGGATTTCAGGTCCTTGGTGATGTACGCAAATGTGGACAGATCTTCAGGGTCCTGCGCGCACACGAGATATTCCTGATCTTCGTGCTCAGCTATGATGTTCTAAACATCGGAGAAAGGGAGAGAGGAAAAGATAAAAAACAATAGAACTTTTTACTTAAAATAAAAAGCGAATAAATGTCCTTAGAATGGCACTTTTTACGGGATCTATTCAATGCTTTTTCAGAATAATTTATTTAATGACATGAAAATTATTGTGATTGACTACTCAATTAATTTTTTTATTGACCGACAGCCCTGATTTCTCTTATAAAGGAAGATGAAAGTTCCGATTATAATCCGAGTATAAATTGAGACATTATACAGGTAACAGCAGATGATTACCTTGTTAGTGGCATCGATAAACTTGACTCCCTTGTAGGAGACGGACAGTACTATGGTGGGGATCTTCTTCATCTGTTCTGTAGACTTCTTACAGAGAGAAATAGAGGAGGAGAGATCAGCAGACAGTCTTCAACATTAACATTCATGAAGTCCCATCACACACTGACTGAGATCTGCTTTATACAAACTCAAACGCACACTAAATTATTAACACATAATGCCCTTCAATACTCTGCAATAACCCAGATAGAGAGCCATCTCAGGAGACTAGTAAAAAGGGACAAAATAACATTGTGCATATGTGACCTTATTGGGTTTGAACATTGATGATATATACCACATATAGTGCTTCTGGGAATAAAAAAGGTTTTAGCTGGTTTCCCACTCTGGTCAGCCAGTGGAAACCAAGCTGTCAAGTGCCCCAAACCTCTATAAAACCAGCAAACCTGACCTCTTGCTGCAAATGAACTTCATAGAATCAGATTTTTTTTTAAATATATTCCTACGCCGTCATATCAGCCGTCAGAGTGGAAAATATATTCATCTGGACCTCATTTCCCTTCTCGCTCTCATTGTCAGTGATTTCCTGTGGATCAGCGGCCTCTCTGCCGCTCTGTACCTGTCAAAATAGTCTGCCTAAAACAAAGAGCGAGAGGACCTAAATTTACACCCTCTGAATGTATTAATGTGGGCCGGCAGGTCTCAAACTTTCTCTGCCTCATCGAAATGTGCAGCGGTGGAGCAGAAAGGAGCGGATGGAGAACAGATGGTGTTTTACATGCATTCAAAATCAGAGCAGGCGGACTGTCCTGCTGTGTTAAATAATCTAATGGGAACAAGGGCCCGGGGGCCATTGAAGTCAGAACAGGTATTTTGAGGTAAAGCTAGGTTAATGCATTTATTCACTGTGGGAAAATGTTGATTATTTCCCTAAATATCATCTTACGTGAATGTAAGTACTAGGGCTGTCTTCTAATAGTCGAGGATTTAACGATTCCACTTCGAGAAGGTCCTGATTCGAACTATGAACGTTATAGTCGAATAGTACATGGCCAGTTCAACTCCGTTTAAATCAGGTTATGTGTGTCTCCCGCTCACGAGCGCTCACTCTTAACAGACACACGAACAGACATGCTGCGCGCGCGTCATAAAATGTCCATCAAGCGCTCCCCGTTCACAGTAACCGGGTCGTCTCGTTCAAAGCAGCCACCCGTTGCTGTCAGCGAGCCGTCGCACATGAATACTCATATGAGTCAGGCTGCGAATGTAAGTTACGTGTCCGCCCCAGCGCGCTCACACTAGCCTAATAAACGCCTCACCTCGGGCGCCGCGCACTCGCTACATTCCCAGCACATCTAGTGGATGCATAAGCATTCATGCGTGACAAAAAATCTTTAAGTTTTAGGAGGCAAAATATATTTTTTGTAATTATGTGAATTACACAGCTCAAATTAGATGAGGAAGGGTTGGCTCTCCACAAAACATAAAATATTATTTTTCGTGTTCACAGAGGAAAAAACAATGTTACAGACGTGACATGAGCGCTCCTGAAGCAGCACTAAAAAGACTGCTTTAAAACTCTCACAGACCTCAAACAGAAAAGCACAAAGCCTTTCTTTAAAGTGAATTTTGTTTTTTTTTATTTTTTTTCTTGATTTTAATTAATGTTTTATCAACCAATTGTCTTGATTTAATCAATAAGAAGGAAAAGCAGATTATTAGAATACTGATAATCAAGGAACGGAGGCACCGAAGCTCGTCTCATAAATATAACTACTGCAACTCAGCGTATACGTATAGTCTACTCCACAGACTTAAATATCTATATTGAAATGTCTACTTGTAAATAGAACGATTCAAAACGAAAGAAAACGTAATGGTCTCTGCTTATGAAATTAACAGTGCGTTTCTCTCTGGCGCATGCACCTGCGAAGATCATGCAGCATCGTCAACTTTATCTTTATTAATAAACAATTAAAATGTCTCCTTGCTATATATTTGTTCTTTGTGACAGCTTTTTATTTTCGGCAGCGCCGCTGCTACCCTTAGGCTAAAGCGTTAAATAACAAGTTACACGCCCACCACCGCATCAAAAACATGATTGCGTGATAAAAACATGAAAAATACTAGGCTACCTAAACATAGCCTAAACATGTTTGGACAAATAAAACACAGAACGAATAGCCTAATGTGCATACGTCCATCTCTTTTGTTTGAAATGGAAAAAATATAGCTGCTACTGACCTATCTAAAAAAAAAAAAAAAAAAAGGGTTCGACTATCAGTCGACTACGGCAAAATCTAACGAATCAGATTTGACTATGAAAATCCTTAGTCGAAAACAGCCCTAGTAAGTACGCTGTGTGCTCTCGTACTCCTGTTTTCTCAATGACTGTGTCATGGTGACCCGAGGGCGGCGGGAGGATGACTAGACATGATGACATAAATCTTACCCTCATTTTTGCGCAGGCATCATGTGTGGACTCTGTACCGCTGCAACTCCTTCACCAACATAGACCCCAGATACTGCAGAACAAACACAATCAGAAACTGAGAAAAAGTATTAAAACAATAATTAACCATATAGAATATATGTGCATTTCAGATTATCCTTTTCTTTCCCAGCAGTAGGCGTGCACAGATTGTGTCACTGTGAGTACCACTTGTCAAATAAATCAATAAGTGAATGGAAATGTAGCCGTGTACAAGAAGTGTGTAGGAACCGAAGAGATCATTTGGAAAGAGCTTAGCTGTGCTGTGATCTGCTGAAGTGTTACGCTGCACTGCTGGGTATCAGACAAGGACAACCTTGAGAGACAGCAGACTGTGTTTCACATGCAAGCAAGCTGGAAGCTACCATGCTGAGGTGTGTAAAGCATTCCGTTAATGTAAAACACAATCATCTTAAGACTAGTTGAGACAGAAATGTTGACCGGCACTACTCTTAGAATCTGTACTACTCATTTTTAAAACGCAAAATCTTATTTCCAAATCTAGTCTAGTATCATTAATTTAGATGTAATCACAGCTATATGATATTATTCAATCTTATGTATTAATCAAAATGTATTTGAAGTCTAAATTAATTGTATATTCCTTGGTATTCATACATTTTATTTAACTATTTTTTGTAATATTTGAATTTAATTTTTTTCATAATTTTATTTAAATATTTTAGATTAGGATTTTTTTTATAATTAATTTATTGTTATATTTTAGATTTTAATTAATTTTATTTATATTATATTTTCCAAGTAGAAATGTATACAGTAATATAACATCAATACTTAGGGTGACCAATTTTAGAATATGGGACAGGAGGCGATAACACGTTCAGTTCTTTTTTCACAACTTACAGTACATTAAATGTAAAATGTATACGCATTTAATGGATCTCCCTGCAATCTCTAATATCCCGCCTTCACTAACTGCAAGTTTATTGATTACAAATTGGGATTGGATGGTATTTTTATTTAGCATAATATACTATGATGAGATTGGCTATCTTATGATCACCTAGCTAAGACTATTTATGAAAGAAAAAATACTGGACAAAACATTTTTCAGAAATCGGGACACTAAAAATAGAGCTAAAAAGGGACGTCTGGTCACCCTATCAATAATAAAAGTAAGCATAATAATTTTCAGTTGAGCATCTCATTTTTTAGCAAATTTTAGGAACGATGAGAGTCAGAATTACCAGTTCAAGTTTAATATGAGTTTAATCATTTTTTAAAGCATATTTTACTACTAGTCAGATCAGCATTGATTGAGAGTTTCCTGATTCCTTCACAGTTCAACACTGCAAACAAAACTCTTGACCTTTGGCCTACATGCACACATACATGCATGGATTCTGTTCAAAAACTCCATCAGTGTTTTTGGCACTGGAGAATAAGCCAATCAAATTTATATGGCTGTTGCTAGGAAACAGAGTGGGTTTACGTAAGCTAATACTAGAGATGCTCGGGCCCAGAGAGAGCTGAAAAAACCTGTATTGATTGAAGGTTAAAACACCATTATTCACAACTGAATAACTAATAGACTCGTAGATAGCTTTTCACGTTCGCTTTCTCTTTTCGTTATCTGATGGCTTACAGGAGCCTGCCAAGGACGCATCTACTTCTAAATTCCTGGTACGCTCCCATTTCAAGTGTTCTTTTGGTTCCTTAGAAACATCTGAGAAACATTCATCAATTATCACTTTTAAAATGCACACTTACATATGCTTCATAGTCACATGACTGGAATATAAGCTTCTCAGGATGGTGCTGCCAGTACTGCACCGGCGTAGATGATGTCGCCTCGTTCGGAGGCCGTAATGTGATTGGCTCGCACCATTCACCTTGCTAAAAAAAAAAAAGAGGAAGTGGGAAAAACAAATGTTTGTAATTATATCACGGTCCAGCATTCAAGTTACAAAAGGTGAAGCGATATATATATATATTGCAGGGTTCAGTAACTGAATAGATGCAAAGCATTTCTTTTCTAAAGGCTTTTTGTCGTCCTTTCAATTTCTTTTTTTCCCTTTCTTCATGTGTGTGTGTGTGTGTGTGTGTGTGTATATATATATATTTATATAATATAGTACTGGTCAAAAGTTTGGAAACATTAAGATTTATTGTTTTAGAAAGAAGTATCTTATGCTCATTAAGCCTGCAATTATTTGATCAAAAATACAGAAAAAATATTTATATATATATATATATATATATTTTAATATACTTTAAATGTAATTTATTCCTGTGATGCAAAGCTGAATTTAACAGCATCATTACAGCATGTGACACTGAAGACTAGATAATTATGCTGAAAATTCAGCTCTGCATTACATAAATAAATTATATTAAAATAGGAAACCATTATTTTTAATTGTAATAACATTTCACAATGTTAATGTTTTTTGTATTTTTGATCAAATGTTTCACACACAAGTACAAGTTCCATAGTTTTCTGACCTTTTGCTTAGTCTCTCCCTCCCTCTGTGATGATATATGGAACCACAGGGCAGGAAAAACAGATCAATTATAAACAACAATAATAAAAAAAATTAAGAATTAAAATAAATATTTTCATAAACTTACTAATAACATGATTTGTTTCAGCGCTGACTAACTAACTAACTAACTAACTAACTGACTAAATAACTAACTAACTAACTAAACTAACTAACCAACCAACTAACTAACTAACTTTTCAGGCAAATCTAGCTAATTTTCAATATAGATTCTATCACTTAACGAGTACATTTACGATAACCATAGATTTCTGGAGCGGAGGGTTCAGAATGTAACTGGATAGTTGCGAGGATTTGGTCTAAAGCCTTTTGTCGCTTTTTCAATCTTTGTCTCTCTCCTTCTCTGTGATGATATATGCTGCCACAGGGTAGGAAAAACAGATAAAAGCTTTTGTCATAACGTTCGTTTCACAAGTTCACAGCTTACATACAATTAAAGGGAGTCAAGTTTAATGCGTATTCCGGCGTGCTGTCTGGGGGGAGGGCTCTGAACTCGAAAACTTCGATCCCGAACCCAGAGTACTGCCCCCTGTATGTAAATGGTTTGGACTAGAAGAGTGGAGAAGGGGTGGTGGAGGGATGCTGCTAAATTCTCAATGGATTGAGGAGACACTGCTGAATCTATATACACCTCTTATAATTGACTTCTGAGTGCTCTCCATGTGTTATTTATCTGAATGTGCTCCTCCTGAACTTTGTTAATAAAACAACATTTCAGTAACTCATTCTATTCACAATCATGGCTAAACACACATTCATATTGCAATTGTTTTGTTTTTAAATCGAAAATGTAAAAAAAAACCTGACCTCAATATACAACTTGCTATATAACACCTGGGGTATTCCGTTGTGTGTATCACATATATTAGGCGAAAGAGAGACCGGTGTCGGCGCACAAGAGAGAGAGCAGTGTCTGCGTGTGTGATAGAACAGAGAGACCGGTTTCGGCGCATGAGAGAAATCGGAGATCTTGCACATGCAGAGAACGGTGTTGGCAAAACAGAAGAAGCTGAACATCAAAGTTAAAAATAATTAACATCTTGTTTCATTACATCTCTTTTAACGAATCAGCTTTTTTTAAACGTGTTCGCTGAATGAATGGTTCAAAGACTCGCTCAAAGTCCGTTGTCATAACAATATGCGCGCTGAGTGAAAGTCTTTCAATGCGCATATATTGTAGACGCTGTTTAGTTTCGGTTACACTGGCTACTGAAAATGTCCTCGTTTTTGTCCACATCGTAAACTTTATTTATATAGCAACAAATACATATAAATTAAACAAATAAATAAATACACTCACCGGCCACTTTATTAGGTACCCCATGCTAGTAACGGGTTGGACCCCTTTTGCCTTCAGAACTGCCTTAATTCTTCGTGGCATAGATTCAACAAGGTTCTGGAAGCATTCCTCAGGGAGTTTGGTCCATATTGACATGATGGCATCACACAGTTGCCGCAGATTTGTCGGCTGCACATCCATGATGCGAATCTCCCGTTCCACCACATCCCAAAGATGCTCTATTCGGATTGAGATCTGGTGACTGTGGAGGCCATTTGAGTACAGCAAACTCATTGTCATGTTCAAGAAACCAGTCTGAGATGATTCCAGCTTTATGACATGGCGCATTATCCTGCTGAAAGTAGCCATCAGAAGTTGGGTACATTGTGGTCATAAAGGGATGGACATGGTCAGCAACAATACTCAGGTAGGCTGTGGCGTTGGAATCGATGCTCAATTGGTACCAAGGGGCCCAAAGAGTGCCAAGAAAATATTCCCCACACCATGACACCACCACCACCAGCCTGAACCGTTGATACAAGGCAGGATGGATCCATGCTTTCATGTTGTAGACGCCAAATTCTGACCCTACCATCCGAATGTCGCAGCAGAAATCGAGACTCATCAGACCAGGCAACGTTTTTCCAATCTTCTATTGTCCAATTTCGATGAGCTTGTGCAAATTGTAGCCTCAGTTTCCTGTTCTTAGCTGAAAGGAGTGGCACCCGGTGTGGTCTTCTGCTGCTGTAGCCCATCTGCCTCAAAGTTCGACGTCACTGTGCGTTCAGAGATGCTCTTCTGCCCACCTTGGTTGTAACGGGTGGTTATTTGAGTCACTGTTGCCCTTCTATCAGCTCTAGAACCAGTCTGGCCATTCTCCTCTGACCTCTGGCATCAACAAGGCATTTCCGCCCACAGAACTGCCGCTCACTGGATGTTTTTTTTCTTTTTCGGACCATTCTCTGTAAACCCTAGAGATGGTTGTGCGTGAAAATCCCAGTAGATTAGCAGTTTCTGAAATACTCAGACCAGCCCTTCTGGCACCAACAATCATGCCACGTTCAAAGTCACTCAAATCACCTTTCTTCCCCATACTGATGCTCGGTTTGAACTGCAGGAGATTGTCTTGACCATGTCTACATGCCTAAATGCACTGAGTTGCCGCCATGTGATTGGCTGCTTAGAAATTAAGTGTTAACGAGCAGTTGGACAGGTGTACCTGATAAAGTGGCCGGTGAGTGTAAATGGCGGTAATACCGCATATCGCGCTATTGAGCCACTCAACATTACCGCAAGGGAAATTCCATAACCGCGACAGCCCTATGTCTACGCACGAGATAGATCGGTTTCTGCGTGAGAGAGACCGGTGTCAACGCACGAGAGAGAACGGTGTCGACACACAAGAGAGAGATCGGTGTCGGCAGACGACGATATATCGTGTCTGCGCGTGAGAGAGAACGGTGTCCACGTGAGAGAGAAATGGTGTCGGCACGCGAAAGAGAACTGTGTCAGGGCTCAAGAGAGACCGAATGTGTCCGAGCATTAGGATATTGTATTTTTTTTATATCAATATTAAAAGTTGAAATAACAATAGGCTATCTTCAAAAAAAAATATTGCAATAGTTAGCTGTATCAATATTTTGAGAGATCTTCACCACAACACATTCCCAATCGCTAACTCTCTTATATACCACAGCTTTGATTTATTAAGATTCTATCAGGACACAAAGCACAATTCACACCAATACACGGAGAGGGGAGTAGTGCACTTGACCTGCAAGTGCACTAACTCACCATACTGACTTGTGCCATCTGTCTCTCTAGTTTGGAGCGCGGGACGTCCTCGAAGTAGCTGTCGTTGCGTCTGCGTCGGGCGTCTGCCTGCATGATGAGATGCTGGACGTCCAAAGAGCCGGCGTTGGTGTAGGCCTGATTCAGAGACGGGGACAGCTGAGGGGGAGTGTGGTTCCCGGTGGGCTCCTGCGGGAGGGCGACAGAGAAATGTTTTTTGGTGGTTAGCAGGGTGGTTAGAGGAGAAACTGCCGTGAGATGAATGGGAATAATAACAAAGAGCTTATAGGGACTTTCTCACTTGAGGTCTGATTGTGTGCCTTTTTTTGGTTGACGTTTGTGTTTGAATTCATTTTTAGTCATATGACCCACTGTTTCTACGTCAGACAGCACTAAAAAAGAAGCTGAGGAGGCCTAGCTGCGTTTAAGAGATCCAGCCTGGAAGATCAAGTAAAATCCCTGCAGCGGATCAGGCCATAAGAATGCCATCGCTCTCAGGATAAGAGCAAATCACGCAGAAAGTGACACTTTCTGTTTTCTAAAAACATTTCTCTCTATAAGTATTTCGAGGAACAGGATAAAAAAAATGCATACACACAAACATAAAATCATATGTTATGGGTGACATTTAGGATGAACATTCAATTTATCATTCTATAGTTGACTGAAAACATAACAGCCATAGTGTGAGGGGAGTTTCTGATTCATACTCGCCCTTAGAGAGATGGCCCGTGGTGGTTTCTGTGGAGGGTCTTCGTGCAGTCTATCTCCAAGTGATGCGAGTATTCTTTTCCTGTGGCCAATCAAATTAATCTTAAGAACCTGAAAAAGAGAGAGAAGAGAGAAAAGTGAGTACTGTGCATTTAGTCCTCTGTACTTTGACACATTCCCTACAGCGGTGTCACTATTGCAGCAGAGAAATGCTATTCTTATAATCACCACAATCAAGTTTCAAGCCAACATGAAATCAAAATTGACCTAGTTAATAAAACTTCTGGTTTATTACATAAAATAAATAATAAAATATAATTTTCTCAATAATAATAATAATAATGCACAAGGTAAATAAAATCAGTCAATAAATAAATAATGAATAAACAATGTTTTCATAAACTTCCTTTCCCACTGATGTCATCGAGTATATTATGTAACGTTAACTCATGTTCGGTGTGCATTAAATTGTGAACAGTAATTCTTGCTGACTTGCCATGTGCTAAATCCTCTGAAAAAAGCCCTATGCCATATTTCAATAAAGTAATTACATTTTGTTCAGTACAAACAGTGCCTTCTAATTTTTTCAGTGAATTGTGTGTAAAATTACATAGACAGCATGTGCAAATAAATTAGGCGGGCTCTTTATGTTCACTTCCTGTCCAAAAGAGCTTTTGTATTATTGTCTAGGGTGCATTATGGGTGTAATAATAGTAAGAGATGGACAATTAAGAACTCAGGTCAGTCTGATGAAACCCACACAAAACTCAATGAAGAACACACACACAAAACTCTTTCTTTTGCAAACTGTCCTATTTCTTTCACTCTCACCACAAACACAAACTCGCACATGACAACCTCGATGAACAGGGAATTACTCCACCCAATTAATGAGCATGCAGAAAGACTGAGCCATTATTGTAAACCAGGTTGCACAGAAGCATCAAATGCATGTGAGGAACCAGCTTTAGTCACCACACAGAACATTCTAACTTTGTCTTCTCATTGGCTGCCTTATTCCTGTCCCTATAGCAACAATCTTCTCTAGCTTCATTTATAATGATCGCCACTATTTTACCCTAGAAAATTGAATCAATGGGAGGACATTTCCTTTCAGCACAATCATGGTTTTCAATTACGACATAGTGTCTGTGAATTGTCTGTCAGGTGACCTGCTGATGAAGGAGCAGGGCTCCCACGCGTCTTCACCTATTTAAAAAAACACACACTTATTTGCAAATGAATCAATTTAATGAATTCTGTGAATTGTGCATTTTTGAACGATTCACTGAAAAAGAAATTCTCTAAATTTTACTTTCCACATGAGCAATACTTCTAAATATTTCTGATAAAATATTTTAGAGCAGATCAGCTTGAAAAATATATAGGGCTGTCAAACGATTAATTGCATCCAAAATAAGAGTTTGTATACATAATATGTGGGTGCACTGTGTGTGTGTGTGTGTGTGTGTGTGTGTATATATATATATATATATATATATATACAGGGATGGGCATAAATACATGGAAATGTATTTAAATACAAATACAAAATACTGTGTGGAAAAATGTATTTAAATACAAATACAGTATTTTGTATTTTGAAAATACAGAAAATACATGTGAAATTGGCGATTCAGTGCAGGCATCCCTATTAGGCTGAAATCTATCTGGGCCTATTCTGAATGCCAACAATTATTTAGATGTGTAACTACAAAAAAAATAATAATAATTTCAAACATCTATTATTATGTTTTATCACCATCATTACCTCGCACTCAGTAACAAGAACTCAATAACACAAAGTCAATTATATTTTAAATAACTGATGGTGTACTCCTCCAGGTGGTGTACCTATGTGTTTCAGACATCCATCTATTCGATACCCTTTAGCACCACCTAGCTTTTCAAAAAGTTTGGGTTTAAGGCGTCGTCTGTGTGGCCTATTGATTAAACCCGCAAAGGAAAACAAGCGCTCTACAGGAGCTGAAGAGGGAATGATTGTGTTAAACCTCACAAACAGCTGTCTAATAAGTAGATACTGTTTAAAGATGTTCAAATCCTTAATGCATGAAAACAGTACCCTGATAAAGAGGTTGACTGGCTCAAAGTATTTTGAGTATTTTGAAAATACAAAAATACTCATCTTAAATGTATTTAAATACAAATTACATTTGATTTTTCCAAAGGCTTTAAAATACAAAATACAAAATAGTATTTTGTATTTCAAATACGTATTTTAAATACATGTATCTGAAATACTGCCCATCCCTGTATATATATATATATATATATACACTCACCGGCCACTTTATTAGGTACCCCATGTTAGTAACGGGTTGGACACCCTTTTGCCTTCAGAACTGCCTCAATTCTTAGTGGCATAGATTCAACAAGGTGCTGGAAGCATTCCTCAGGGAGTTTGGTCCATATTGACATGATGGCATCACACAGTTGCCGCAGATTTGTCGGCTGCACATCCATGATGCGAATCTCCCGTTCCACCACATCCCAAAGAAGCTCTATTGGATTGAGATCTGGTGACTGTGGAGGCCATTTGAGCACAGCGAACTCATTGTCATGTTCAAGAAACCAGTCTGAGATGATTCCAGCTTTATGACATGGCGCATTATCCTGCTGAAAGTAGCCATCAGAAGTTGGGTACATTGTGGTCATAAAGGGATGGACATGGTCAGCAACAATACTCAGGTAGGCTGTGGCGTTGCAACGATGCTCAATTGGTACCAAGGGGCCCAAAGAGTGCCAAGAAAATATTCCCCACACCATGACACCACCACCACCAGCCTGAACCGTTGATACAAGGCAGGATGGATCCATGCTTTCATGTTGTAGACGCCAAATTCTGACCCTACCATCCGAATGTCACAGCAGAAATCGAGACTCATCAGACCAGGCAACGTTTTTCCAATCTTCTATTGACCAATTTCGATGAGCTTGTGCAAATTGTAGCCTCAGTTTCCTGTTCTTAGCTGAAAGGAGTGGCACCCGGTGTGGTCTTCTGCTGCTGTAGCCCATCTGCCTCAAAGTTCGACGTACTGTGCGTTCAGAGATGCTCTTCTGCCCACCTTGGTTGTAACGGGTGGTTATTTGAGTCACTGTTGCCCTTCTATCAGCTCGAACCAGTCTGGCCATTCTCCTCTGACCTCTGGCATCAACAAGGCATTTCCGCCCACAGAACTGCCGCTCACTGGATGTTTTTTCTTTTCGGACCATTCTCTGTAAACCCTAGAGATGGTTGTGCGTGAAAATCCCAGTAGATTAGCAGTTTCTCGAAATACTCAGACCAGCCCTTCTGGCACCAACAATCATCCCACGTTCAAAGTCACTCAAATCACCTTTCTTCCCCATACTGATGCTCGGTTTGAACTGCAGGAGATTGTCTTGACCATGTCTACATGCCTAAATGCACTGAGTTGCCGCCATGTGATTGGCTGCTTAGAAATTAAGTGTTAACGAGCAGTTGGACAGGTGTACCTAATAAAGTGGCCAGTGAGTGTATACTGTATATATATATATATATATATATATATATACATGCACACATGCATGTTTGTTTAAGAAAATATATATATATTATTTATTAATAATATAATTATATATAAATCTATATACACTATATACACATGAAAATATTTCTTAAATATATACAAGCATGTGTGTGTATTTAAATATATACAATAATTATACACAGTGCACTCACATATATTATGTAAACACAAACTTATATTTTGGATGCGATTAATCATGATTTATCATTTGACAGCCCTAAAAATATTCAATGCAGAAATGTAAAAAAAAAATTATTTACACAAAACACAATATTAAAATTCCCTAAACTTTACAGGTTTTTCACAATCGTAGAAATAGTCTCATTATGGACTGAGCCAACGTATCGTACGTAATAGGGGTGTAATGATATTCGAACCGAACCAAAAAAAAAAAAAATGCGATAAACCCACTGATCTATATAATGACATTATATAGATCAGCAGATACACCACCATATTTTACTTAACCTGTAAATGATATCTTGATTATTTAATGTATGTTTAAAATATCTGTCATGAAAATAACAGCAACTGTGTAATTTATTATATATGTAATAACAAATTGTGACAAAAACATACTGCCTTAAGTGCAGCTTACATGTTATCATACAATTTGTTATTTGAGTGTTTATTATTATTATATCTTAAAGAAATATCAATTGAATTTAGGCTAAAAGTCTAGGATCTGTTGTTAAGCTTTAATGTTATAGTAATGTGCAAGAAAAAACATTATATCAGTTTATGCTTTCAAATTATATAATTTTTATTTATATAGTTTACAGCATTAGCAGATACATTTTTTTATCCTTGCAAAACATTTACTTGCAATTGAATTAATTTAAAGATAAGCATTGTTTAATAAAAAAGCAGCAATTTTAGCTTTCTAAACCCATGAAAAAACAAATGTTATGTGCATAACTGTTAATACTGGACAAAATACATCCATCTTCATGTTCAGAACTACTTGCATTTTAACGCTCTGTGTTAATGATCCCCTGTGTTTCTCCTCAAAGCCTCTCATGTCTAAAATCGATTTGTGTAAGGAAGTTTCAGGACTGTGTGCACCAGAGGCTCATTAACCCCGTTTAAACCCTCTGGAGATGGCACAAACAAGCCAATCTGAAGCAGCCGGCAACCGGTCTCCCTCAGGCCTCATGCTGGCCAGATTACAGGTGGTTAGGGCAACAGAGACTGGAACGAGACAGAAAACCCTTCAGGACTACAGCAGGATGTGTGCTCGCTCAACTTTTAGGAGTTTAAACCACACGATTTCAATGTGCCTGGAGCATTCACTTGAGAAATAAAGCACAAAAGAACACTGCTAAGCCTGTCTGAAATAGTCAGACTTGTGTTTTGACTATTGACAAAGTCTGGTCCACTTGCATGTTATTCTGACAATGAAAAATTCCTGTTAAGTTTTTATTGTTCCTGTTAAGAGACATATATTGTTCCTATGTTAAGAGACATAAAAGTACATATAATACATACCTTTTATTACTTACATAATTCAAAACCACTTAATACACACGTTCTTATAGATATTTAATCTGACATACCGTAAAACACAATATAATCGGTCCCATATAGGTTGTTTTTATTGTCTTTGCTGATATATTTAATTGTGCATGTTCATTTCTTCTATTTCTATATTTTTTATATATATTTATATATATAAAAATATATATTATATATATAAAATAAATAAATATATATATATATATATATATATATATATATATATATATATATTTACTTTAAATGTAATCTATATATATATATATATATATATAGAGCAAATCTCAAAATGAATATGCATTTTTTTTCATGCAATATATATTTAATGTTATTCCTAAAATTACTAGTATTTAATTTTAGCATTTTTAGCCTATATGTATTTATTTAAACAAAATGGTATGAATTTTAATATTGACCATAACATGAAAATAATTCTTTATTTTCAAATGATTTTTAATCAAAATTTTGTACAGACCTTTGATTGTAGCATTTTGACTAGAAAAGTTCCTTGCAGGCAATAATTAGCAGCCCTAGTAAACTTTTGCAGTAAAGCCAGCCAATCACATCAAAGCTTGCTATCTTAACAATGCTCATGCTGTTATTGTAGCGAGAGTGCATCAGAGGCACAGACTACAGATACGCAGAACTTAATAAAAGCTATTTATATTCCGCACGCATGCCATTGCAGGAAACGGACAAACAAAAGGAGAAAACAGGAGGAAATGAACAAGAGAGAGTATGCAGAGTGTGTAAGGTTCAGTGCTGCCTTACTGCATGACAGTAAAAAGCAGACGAGATTGAATTTCATTTAAATGCAAATGTGTAGAGCAGGCTGCAGCGAAGATGCAATGTGGCATTGAGGAATACTGTACAGACCGGACGACAGCGCAAACGGCTGTATCACACGAGAGGTGCTCGGATGATATGCATAAGCCTCATATTAAGCATGCAGCAGGGGTGATGAAGAGAAGCAGCCATGTGTTTTAATCACTGCGACTGCTTGTGAACATTACCGCACCGCCGGAGTACAGTATGCTGACTGCAGTCCTGTATCTTAAAGCGACTGAGAGCTGCATCCTCATTTACATACTAACTGTACTATATATAAGATCAGCATTCATAGTGCACTGAAAATAGTACGCTAAAGGTGCCTGGATGGCTTTTTTGGTAGATTTTCCTGTGTCCATGAATAATTTCTAAGAAAAGGAATTTGTGACGGTTCTCTTTGTGTTTGAACCGAAGTAATAATGAGACGCCTTAAGCACTAGCAAATTTCTTTAAACCTTTCTCATATACAAAATGCGTGCATTCAGATTAAATTACATTTACACATTTGTTAACTTCACATTTCATGATTAAATTCAAAGGTAATCCTTTAGCTAGATGTTAACCCTTTACAAACAGTACACGACAAAAGGGGTCTGTAAAAATAGTTTTTAGTAACTGACATAAAGCTAAAGAGAAGATTAAATAAATGTAACTTCAAACAACTAAAAATATGAATACATTTACAACACATTTACAGATTGCTCCCACACTGTAAAAAATATTATTGGTTTAACTTAAAAAATTAAGAAACCTGGTTGCCTTAAAATTTTAAGTTCATTGAAATGGAAAAATTGAGTTAATACAATGAAGGAGATTGATTTAATCATCAGAAACTCAAAATATTATGTTATCTGAGCTACATAAATTATTTAAGTTGATTTGACAAAAGAAAAAATGTGATTACAAATCATGAAAATATTTTTTTACAATTCACCTTTGAATAAATAACTCTTAATAAAAACTGTCGCTGGCATTCGAAATCAAACACTTCCCTACTATTTAGTATGCGAGTAGCATGACTGAATACCTGGGTGACCTACTACTGTACCTTAGCAAAGATGTGCATTAGATTTTTAATGCACTTTACACGGCCAATGCACTAGGCCACGGGAGACGATTTATGAATGGCAGTGAAGCAACGGTCACATGACAGTTAAAACATGGTGGATGTACGGAAATTCATTCATACTATCCATATTCATACTCTATAGAACACACTTTTTTAAACGGTCGCAAAGTTGAAATTGTAAAAGTAAAAATTGAAATAGTAGTATGCAATTTCAGACACACCATGTGATTGTGCAGTAAAAGCAAAAAGAATGGACCCTGTTAGTGTAAAGGCCATTGCACACTGAGTACGGAATTTTCGGATGCGTTTTTTCGTGTTCGTCAGCCTACAAATTCGTCAAAACACCGAGTCCGATGCGTATTTATTAAACCTTTGCAGGAAAAAACGCAAAAATACCAAATGGATTCGTCAAGCAGTGAGGATGATTTTGTTGCCCTCTCTCTTATTGAAAAGAGAAGAAAGAGAAAATATTACATACATTCAATCCTGAAATTGCGCCGAGAGGAAGGAGAGTTTCACCTCCTTATCAAGGAGTTGCGAATTTATCCCTAGCGATTCAAAATTTACTTCAGAATGTCAGTGGGACAGTTTGATGCTTTGCTAGCGATTCTGGAGCCACATATTAAAAACAAGACCACCAATTTCCGTGAACCAATCGATTCTGAGTGGAGATCTGGCAGTATGTCTAAGGTATGGACACACACACACAAACACACACACCTGCCCGCGTCCCGGTTGAAGCGCTGGGCAGACAAAACAACTAGGCTGTTATATATTGTGCCCAAATAATAAATTAGTTATCGAATTGTCTGCTCAATCACATCTTATTCGATCCTAAATTTAATTTCAATCTGATTGAAAGGGGAGGTTTATTAATTTCATAATCCAATATAGAAGAGAACATAAACACTTGATCGAACTGAAAACCGAAACTGAAAGCACGGCGCAAATGTGCAATGATTTGAAGACGAGCTCCCCCCGGCCCCGAATTGTCAAAAGACCTCTCAAAATGCTGGCTCTGGATGCGAAAACGCAGAAAATCGAACCCGATCCGATGAATTTTATGACGGACGAAAGTTTCGGAGGCGGTGTGCAAGCGTGATTGACAAAACGTGAGGTCGAATTTTTTTTTTAACGTGCGAAAATTTCGGATGCGAATTTCGGACTCGGTGTGCAATGGCCTTAAAAACTCTGAAACACGCAATTGCTTTTCAGGACAATATAGTGCATCTGCCGTTATCTTTCTAACCCCAAATTTTAATTTGCGACAAATGAATGCAGCCAAATTAGTGTTTATCTGCCAGCCAGTTAGGCCTATTTGACACCTGAATCAGGCAGATCCTCATTGTGCATTCATTGGACAAAGAAAATCAGGGAGTGTGTGAAAGATTTGGCCGCTCTGTGAAAAGAATAAAGCACGCACCAGAGAGGCCATTGACATTTGTTCACAATAACTGGAGTACTTCTAAAACATTCATCTGTTTCATGCGTAATGGAGTCTTGTGAGGTCTCTTCCGTTCTGTGGGTGTAATTGCTGCAGTGTTGGATGTAAAATGACAGTTAATCCCATTAGATTAGAGAAAGTGAGCAGGAAGCAGGTTTGAAGAGGGATTAACCTCTGCGGTCCAGCGCCAGGAGAGTAATCTCCACACCAGACGCACACAAACTTGCGAGTCTGAAATATGACATGGACATCCTTTAAGGGGCTGATACATTTCTATACCAGTTAAATATGCAGAGACAACCATACAGTCCGCAACCGTCTTGATTGAGCCAATTCCTGCCTTACAATCGTTTTGCTGAACATTCAAAATCATTCGGAAATACGTCATGGGTTTTAGCAGCAAATACCGTTTGAAAGACTGCAAAGCGAAAGGTTAAAACTCCATACAGTAAAATGTCTCTATAAAAGATCAAGCTCTTTTTTTAAAGGTCAGGTCAGGCCAAAGCAATACTCCACAGCCACATAACTCTCTTATGATCTCATGCTGGAGGCACCAGCAGACACAAGTAATAGAGCTCAGAATGAGTTGTGGTATGGATGAGCAGTTCCTCCTAATTGAGGGAGCTGAGGCGCAGAGGCCTGTCTGATGGGGAGGATGTGAATACAGTACTGTTTGTGCTTACAGCAGCATTCGTGCATTGGATTTTAATGAACTGGGAAACACAAAGTCCTACTTATTCACCTGCTCACTCATATTTCCACCTTAAACCAGTTCAGTGCAAATCCAACCCTGCAGCCAAATTCACTGGGAAGCATTTAGTTTTAGCATTTATTTGGTATTTGTTTTAGCATCGTAGTAGGCAATCAGCACTGTGATTGACACGATCAATTCAATCTTTATGGGGATTGGGGCGGAGTTTGCTTTAAAACTGTTTTTATGGGATATAACCACTGATCTATATAATGACTGGATAGCTCATGACGTTCTAAACTGCCACTAGGCAGTGAAGCCACCGGAAGTGTTCGAGCGGCCATCTTACGTTTCCTTACCAGCAGAGGGCTTCATCGGCCGTTATACAGAGATAGTAGTTATACAGAGATACCCGCTGTGCATCAACAAGTGTAGAACAAAGTTCACAAAAGGATCTACAAAAACTGCCCACAGGTTGTAATTTAAGCCCATATATAGTCATTTATATGCACAACTGTTGCTATTTCCGTGTTGTTTTAAAGGGGGGGTGTGGATTTCCCTTTTTGATTTTAAATAGTGTGTAATGTTGCTGTTGGTGCATGAACAGTATCTGCAAATTGCAGCGCTGAAAGTTCAGTGTAAGCAGAGATTTCGTCTTTTAAAAATCAGGAAGTATAATTGCCTACAAAAACGACTCGAATGGGACTACAGCTGGGTTTTAGACGTCACTTACCCACACATTTACATCATCCCTCCCTCCGCAAATGAAAAAGGGCATGGCCGGCTCGTCGAGTGAGTTGTGTTCACGCAGCTGTCAGGTCGTCTGTGTCATACTTCCCACGGACGCTGTACTTCATCAACAATGGATACAATTTAAGTTTGATTATGTTCCTGAAAATGACGATCGTAATCTAGCTCTCTGTGCTGTGCATTTTACGAAGACAGCTTCCAGAATCTCCAAGAATTCAACACCGGATTCAACAAGAAACTGTTACTAAAACATGAAGCAGTTCCAACTTTAAAACCAGAGGCAGCAGTTGTTGGGCCACAACCTGTAAGTAGGTTACGACTTAATCGTTTTAAATGTATTTGCATGTATAATTCCAGACGTAGCCTTGTGTTTTATTTTTTCAAATGCCAGCACTGGCTTTATAGCCACTAGGCTACTTGTTAGGCTATTTTGTGTCTACGACAAACGTGTACAAACATTATGGACCTGAATTTTGTATAGGTACTAATGTTTTAAACGTATTTTTCATGTATATAGGCTTTATGACGTTATTTTCGATTTGTATCAAGAACGTAAACTAATGCCAACGCTGTTTGAGTATAACATTAGTAGCCAGTCAGTAGCTATTGTTGCCAGTCAGATGCTATTGTGTAAAACAAACGTGTATAAAGTAAAAAAATGTAGCAAATTATCATTCAGAAACGTTTAGTAAGAGCCGTGTGTGGTGACGTTCTGTTTGACTCTCTTCATCGCGGCTTTCTCGGTCTGATTCTGCCTCAAACTGATACTGCAGTATCGACACCATTATTTACATTATTGGGCCTGTAAAGGTAATGGACGTAATTAACCTTCCGGACAACGTGAGCGACAGATTAGCCAATCACAACACACCGGCCCAAACTAACCAATCTGAGCCCAATGCCTGTTTGAGGGAGTGTTTCCTAGACTCAGAAAGTCAACCGCTCGTTCAGAGGACAGAAGAGAGCGCAGCTTACAATAAAGGTGAAGTTTATGAAAAATAAGACTTTTAAAAAAGAAAAAAACACAAATACATGTTATATTGCACCCCATAAACAGAATCATGCAAAGAAAAAAAGCTGTAAACCCCCCTTTAAAAAAACGTATAGTCTACTATGCATTCTTTCACAGACATATTCAAGTTTAAACCCAATAAACGTATCATTCAATGCATTACGTATTATTAATTTAAATAAATGTACTTATTTACTATATTTTCATGTCAGTCTGTGTTCAGTTTGACCACAAACCATGCACCTGCAGCACAGCAGAAATAGACTGGGTGCGGGAATGACATCCGACATGTTTTTTTTCTTGATTTTTGGGTTTCTACCTTAAACAATGGTTTCCACCAAGGATAGCATATTGATATGCAGTACAAATACGAGTCTGCAAAGGATGATTATTTTGAAATTTACAGTGTTTTGACGGTGCGGCTTGGTGTCCGTCAAAAAAGACTTGGCGCGCTGCTATCTTTAGCAACGCACTGAGTCGCAGGGGCGCGAACTCAGCTCTAGTAGCCGTGCCGCAGCCAAACGTGCCACAGACGTGTGCAGTGTATGGGTAAATAAGAGGTCAAACAGGCGTACATTAACCCATAAAATTTGTATATGCATTTTCTGAACACATTTTTGCTAACTAATCAAATACTTGAACAGATCTATATGTAAAACACAATCCGAAAGAGCTATATTTTAAGTTAACAATACACATATATTTTAATAAGCAGGAATAATGTTTGACTTTAAACGAATACCCATTTAAATGTTTAGGATGTTTGTGTTGTAAGACTGTTCAGGGAGACTTCAGATTTAAAAACGGTGCCCCGTTATGCAATGTTTTCTCAGTCAAATCATACAATTTCCTATTGATTCAGATGAACGCGTGAGCTCACAATATGGCGGCGCGGTGGCTTCACTGTTTATGACGTAATGAGCTATCCAGTCATTATATAGATCAGTGGATATAACTTACCATTGTTTACTTTTAAAACATGACTGCTACTTTCAATTTCATTCCTTTCTTCCTTAAGAACGAATTGATAATCGTTCAAACAACCCACTGACTAGTCAATTATTGCTACCACCATTGTTTTTCTCTCAGATGGGAAACATGCGAAGCACATTGATTGGCTAATGAGCTGTAAAGCTCACATGATTGGTTGAATGACCTTTAAGCCCTCAAGAACCAGCCGTGAGCACTTTGGTTTCTTTTGCTTGACGTCACCCTTCCATCTCAATCTCTCTCAGTACCTCAATATTTTTTTCTTATGGCATAAAATCTTTCCCTTGAAATGCAAAATACCATGTGGCGTGTCTGCCTTGCTACAGCGGACTTAATGTAGAGAGCCAATCACAGCAGACATAACAGGTTTTTATTGCCAGCATTACTAGCCAACACAACCCACACAGTGAACGTAATGAGGTCTAGTGTACGTGTGTGTTCATTGTGTCCACAAATCTTCCTGATCTCCTGCGTTCTGGGGCTACTTCAGTGGTCTTACACGGATTTGCTTGGAACAGCAATAATTTGTTGGTTTTTCATCACTAGTATTGGCGGGTTTTCAGGCCACTGAAGGATGTCGGTCCAGTGGATGTCACTCTTGGTGTCCAGTCACAACTAGCCTCCTCGGGAGCCAAATCTGGTACCAACCATTGCAGGTATGACTCAAACAAGCCCGAGGCCACCATCGCCACGGCAACTCGCCGTTATCCGTCTCAGATCCATTTAGAACCAGCGCCTCCCAACCAGGGGACAACTGGAAAGGAACCAGAGCCTGCCAGTTACCTAGCAACTATGGAGCGAGTGCTGGTGCTATGCGTAAAAATCCAGCAGGCCTCTGAGGCAACGTAAAGAATATACAGCAGTGCGCCAGACCAATGCTGAGAGGTTTGACTGTGAGTGAGGACATGATGAGCCAATGAGGAGACGTGTCAGCCTTTACCAATGATAATAAGGAAATGCAGCGGTGTGAATCCTGCTCTATGCAGGGATCAGAAGGAATCAAGAGAAGAAGTCAGCTTCCAACACAAGACGAGGAGAAAAAAAAAACGTCATGACAGTTTCTCTCCTTTCTCTCTCACTATACACGCATTCTCACTCTTTCTCTCACACACTCCTACTCATTCTTGCACACGAACCCACAGACATGCCAGACCAAGAATAAAACTGTGGAACATGCAGTAAAAATCTAGCAGTACAGAACATCAGTGAGAACAATGTGATTTTACTCAATAGTAAAGACGTGCAAAATTGCATGTTGTCAAAAATGACTAGTTGGTGGGTGGCTTGAACAACTAGTCGACTAACAGGCCTTTAGGAAACAAATAGGCTGACCCGGTCAGATACATTTCCTACATAAGACACATTCTTGCGTTAAAAGCAAATTGTTTTAGTACCGATTCTTTAAAGGAAATTCGTTTAAAAAGCTTTTTTTTCTGGAAGACTTCTACCTTAGCATGACACTCAAAAGACATTTATATTTGGGCTGTCAGTTCAACGCGTTATTAACGGCGTAACGCAAACCCATTTTAATGGCGTAAATTTTTTATTGCGTCTTTTGTCCTAGCAAACTTTGTCATTTTTTTCACATGCTTTTGAAATAGGACGTGGTATGCGCGACGCTGCGCTATGAAACGCATTCATTTCAATGCTGTTTGCACGCGAGGACGTTTTGTTGCTTTGTCGACCAAAGCGCAAGCGGATCTAGCTAGACCGGAAACAAAACAACAGGCACGCCGCACACACTTGCTTGGGCTTGCAAGCCGGCCAAATAATTGGTTAACGTTACGTTTTGAGTGTATGACGAGCGCGAGATGCGCGAAATGGATGCCAATACGATTCTGAGTGGAAACTTTACTTTTAAAAAGTTGCCAAATGGTCCCACTGACAAAGACCAAAGTGATCTGTGTGTTTTGTCATTGTGAAATGGAGCTACCGTCATTGCTGCACGTCCAGTCTGAAACACCACTTGATGAAGGCCAAGCACACACACACACAGATGATGCGAATTCTCCGCCCCTCGTCAATATCAGGACCTCGTCAGTATTTTTTCACCCTTTTATTGATGGACAGTGTTACATTGTGTGAGAGATTATTTGCTTTAAGTGAGAACGTTTGTGTGAAATTGAACACAGTATACGCCAATGTTGTTTTCAATAAAAAATTTGCACAAAGCAAGCCGATCCAAAGAAATAAGAATAATTAGAATAGATATTTAGAATAGATTAAAATGTGCAATTAATCGTGAGTTAAAATGACATTAATGCGATTAATCGTGATTAAATATTTTAATCGTTTGACAGCACTAAAATATATATATATATATATATATATATATATGTATATATATATATATATATATATATATATATATATATATATATCTTTAGTAACAATATACATGTCTTTATGGTCTCTTAATAATTTTTGGATTATTATTTTAGTATTAATAATAAAAAAAAAATCTGACCCCAAACTTTTATACGCTACTGCAAATACATTTAATATATTTTTTGGACAACCATCTGACCCATCTGTACTAAATAGGCCACTAGACCATTTTCACATAAATGAATAAGAAATGTAATGCCCTAATCCAATATAAATCAAATCAGTAAAGCAATCACGCAACACATAGAACATCAAATCCATTTTAAATTAATCTCATAAAGTGATCATCTGAAACAGGCTTGCTTGTGGTGTTAAGAATGTAGTTTTAGTCTTCGCTAGCCGCTGTCAACAGCGACATAAGGACCAACAGCAGGCAGATCAACAGCCTTAGACCGACAGCCCTGTCACATCCTGCACAGCACCAGGCCGATGATTGGATCCAAGCTTCAAAACACCACAGGATAAACCAGCAGAGGGCCTGGAAGTGTCCTTGCATGACGCCTGCACCCTACGCAGAACCATAGATTTTGATTTTATATAAGCGGGAACTCTTAACTGCACAAATTCTTATTCTTGAGTGGCTCAAAATGCCCAAAAAAGTCAGACTTGACAACTGTATCCAGTGTTAATATGCTGTAAAATCACTAGCTAAGAAGGTAGGAGGAGATCTAAGGTCCAATGACTGATGTCAGGTCTGATGTGACTGGCCTGATATGATCTGTGCAGACGCTGTAGTCAAGGACTGCATGTGTAAAACATTCCTTCAAAGCCAATATGAAGCGGCATTCGAAATCCATTTCCACAACATGGGACGTTTTGGAGCGAGACGGGATTTCAAGTTGACATCCGCTGCAGAGAAACTTCAACCAAAACCTCTAGGACAGACTGAACTGTCCAGAGAAGAAAACAATTCTGGGAAGTAGCTTGATGTTTCATCTATTTATTTTAAAAAGGACTGTGTCTTCTTCCTTCTAAACAGCAGATTTGATCCTTCAAATTCCACAAAAATCTGTGGAATGCTTTAAGACAGTGAAATAACTTGTGTCTGTGGCTGGACAGAGACTGAAGCCATGCTGAATAATTCATCAAAAGATAAATGGTATATAGGCTGCTGTGAGTACACAAACACACACACACACAAACACACACACACACATAAAATAAGCTCAGTACTTCAAACTAGAAGTGAAACTAATGATCAGTATGTGCAAAAAGTAATATTTTTTTTTTCCTCTTTTATTTTGGCTTTGACGTCACAGCACGGGGATGTTTTGAGGGGCCAATCAGCTCAAATCGTGATGTCATAATGTTATTTCTATCGCAGCTCAGGTGATGGCAGAGTTCAAATCACACATGCCAGTCAACCAACTGGTATTACAGATCTGATTGTGAGTTAAACTTGGTTTATATTCAATCATCCTGTGTTAATGTGTAAAATGCTAGTGTAAAATGACCCAGTTAAAGAAAGTCAAGAGTTTACCTGAATCCATAAGTGTGCATTTTCAGTCCACACTGCATTGATATACCTTCAGACTCATTAAAGCTAACGTTATTCGGCATAAGGTGTTTGTGAAACTACTGTAGAGTGTCCGCGAACAACAATCCTCTGACGGAAAAACCATCTGGAACTGTAGTGAACAACATAAAAGCCCCCCCCCCAAATTAAAAAATAAATACTATCCCAAAAAATTCCAAAATCTAGCCTCCGGCAGAGAAGCTCTGTGGGAACATTTTGGCATACCCTCAGAGACTTCCAAGCTTATTGACAGCTTTATTTCTGTTATGAGAAAGCTTACACCTCAAGCCCCATCCACATGTGGAAAGCGTAGCTGTGAGATTACGTTAAATTCACCAGGGCTGATCCATAGCACAGCAGGTCCCACTTTTATTACGCAACACCGCCTCACTGCCGCTCTGTTCTGATCCTTCGTGACTCTTTCACCGCTGACTGCAGAACTGAACTAATGCAACCTAAAGGAGACGTCTGCCTGCTCTTTCATCTCATAGTCATCCTCACCGCTGTACCATCTACAGATTACGTGGGCCATGAGGTTAACACTCCGGCTTTAGAAAGTCCAGGAGGCAAGTGAATACACGCACACAACAAAGGAGGAATGTAAATGGGCAGCTCAGGCATTCTGTGTGATTTATGGCAAAATTATATGAATGTATAATATATTTTAAGTACCATAAAATAACCATTTCTTGTTCTTCATCATTTGTTTAAGCATGCACAATATTATGTATATAGAACTATATAAATTCATAAATTAAAATATTTCAAATATATACATGTATTATATCTTAAACTAAATTTATTATATTTATACAATAATTAAAAAAAATGGTTTGAAAAAAAAAAAAATATATATATATATATATATATATAAACAAAATTAGTTATATTTATACAAAAATTAAAAACACTAGTTTAATATATATATATATATATATATATATATAAGAAAATTTCAAATGGCATTTAGAGGCTTTTGCATCTGAACTCTTCATATATATATATATATATATATATATATATATAATGCCATTTGAAATTTTCTTTCTAAAATGATCATTTTTATTAAGCTTGTATATTAAAGTTCAGTAATTTCACTTAAATGACAATTAATTGGTAATCTTCATTGCCATTTAAGTGAAATTACTGAACTTTAATATACAAGCTTAATAAAAATAATCATTTTAGAAGAAAATTTCAAATGGCATTTAGAGGCTTTTGCATCTGAACTCTTCATATAATGAAAAACATTGGTATGAAAAAAAAAATATAAATATATATAAAACAAAATGTATTATATTTATGCAATAATTAAAAACAATTGGTTTGAAAAAAGAAATATATATATATATATATATATATATATATAAACAAAATTAATTATATTTATACAATAATAAAAAAATAATATATTATTAATATTATACAATAATAAAAAATTAAATTAGTCTTTCATAAAGATTAACTTTAAGTGAATGTTATATGACAGCATTAAATACCCATATAATATTTACCCCATATGGGTAAATATTAAATACCCAGTATCAGTTAAATTTCGTATCAGTTCTAATATTACAAATCTCAATTTTATATTTAAAAAATTTACTACATTTTTAAAAAAAGATTAAAAAGAAAAAGATTTCATGTAACACAATTAATATGAGCTCATTAAGCTGCATGCATGATAATTATAAAGCAATTCTCCCTGGGACATTGACATGTCCTGCGGTATGACATGCAATACTCTGTCTAAAACTATTTTAAATGTCAACTATCCCCATACACAGACTCAAACTAAGGCATTCACCACTGCATGTGAACACCCGCACATCCTATACAGTAAACTTAACAGCGTACAATTGAGTGTGATGCGTAAAATCACCAAAGTAATACAGAAACTGACAATAGTATGGGTGCAAAGTAGCTGGGGAATACAGGATTACTCAATGACATAAGAACGAAACAGCGAATGTTTAGCAATAAAAGCAGGTGAAAATGCAGGAAACAGTGGCTGGTGCTGCAGTGAATGGAGAACAAAAGCTTTAACAGTGCATTAATCTACAAATCAACAACTAGAGGCAGCGAAATCCCTTGTAATCCTCCTTCTGCTTCACTCTTCCTCTAGTGCCAGTGACTTACCCAGAGTTTCACCGCCCATTCGTGCAGTCAAGTCCTCCGTTCCCAAACATCCGAAGAGCCCTTGCGAGTGTCCTGACCTGCGTTGACAAGCTGCCTCAACTCTTTGGCTCTACAAAGCCCTGTTATGCATCACCTCAAAGCTCATATGAACATGCATATTTGCGTGGCAACTGATCTTTTCACAGTCTTTCTTCTCCAGTCTCCTCACGCTATCAAACCGCAGAGGTTTGTACGATCTCTTGTCTGAACACGTCACCCCGTTCTCCTCCTCCTCCTTCTGCCTTCTTTTGCTCCTCATTCACGCTCTCTGCCTGTTACTATGGATACCCTGCTCCCATCCAGCGAGAAGCTGTTTGTTCGCGTGCCGTAGCGTGAGTGTAGCTCAGGTGACCGTTTCCTCGGCTTGTGAAGCAGTGTGAGACGGAGACTGAACGTCCTTAACTCACTCTCTCCGCCTCACTCTCCCGTTTCCCCTCCCTCTCTCTCCTCTCTCTCTCTCTCCGAAGCTTCATTGTTTAACGCGAGTTCCAGCGCTCGGCTACTGCACACTGCAGTAAGATTTGCAATACATTCATCCTGGTCTCATTTGTTCTAATCATCTTAAGTCTGGTTCACAACATTTCAGAGCTGGCTTGTTGGGAAACATGACTGTCATGTTTACACTGATACACAAACACCAACAGGATTAACACACTGATCCAATGAAACCCAACAGGCGTAGAAGTTGCTGTTTGTTGGGGCAGCCTGAAAAATGGACTTAATCCAAAATGGCTTGTGGTCTATCCTAGACCACAAACACCGACATGGCAATTATGGCTCTCAACATTTGAAATGCGTGAGGGATGTAAGTACTAACACGTTGTACTGTATTAAGACACCTGACGGAAATAGATTTCTGCAGCAGCACTTCTTTACTTGCCTCACAAGCACAAAAAAAATCTAAATGCATAAAGCATTAGAAATTAGCATGCACTAATATGTTTTCTTTATTGGTTGATAACTTGTGCAGCTTTCACTGTATAATATATCATCTGTCCCATATTAGATATCGATTGAGATGAGTTAAACAAAAAATTGTTAATTATGTAAACGAAAACTCTTAACTACACAAATTATCAACTGGTAATGGAAACTTAATCATGCATGCTCATGATTTATTGCTCAGATACGTTTTTTTTGTATAGCTGTTCATATTGTTGTTTTAAGTGTGGCCAATTTCAGATTCCAGTGCTGACCTGACCTGTGTGTTTGCGAAGAGAACGATAAAAAGACGTCATGAAGCACACTGTCATATAGAAGTAAACAAGGAAGCCATTAAAGTGAGCGATTACCCATTTATTTATGGTGCGATCTAGGGATGCTCTGATCGATTGGCGCACAGAGATCGGTATACGGCTGATTCATAACAATTTTCTGACTCGAATCGGGTATCTCACTAACTTGGCTCGATCTTACAAACCAATAGCGATTTGATGACGTAATGGCAGCGTAAGGACGTGCAGTTAATACTTATATTGGAGAAATGTTTAATTAAAACCTTATTTGCTTACATCAGACTTCTTCATGTTGAGAGTTTAAATGTTTCTATTTATTTTATTCTCTTTAACATTGGACAATGTTTAATTAAACCTAATGAGCTGTATCGAACCACTTCAATTTGTTCTTTTAGGAGTTTAAATGCTGTTAGATTTTTTTTATTTATTTTGTCCTGCTCAGACTTGTGTTGGACTGATGTTTCAGTTCATTATGACTTCTCCATTTTAAATGGAGAAGCTCTGATGTACTAAATGTTTATTTTGTCCTCCTACAGTATTGGACAATGTTTAAATAAACCTTATGAGCTGCATTAAACTGTTCCATTTTGTTTATTTGTCTTATATTAAGTCAATTAAGCATCGGAATCGGTGTCGATTATTAAGGCCGATCAGCCATGACAAGAATAGATCGGTAAATCTTAGGCTGCAAAAATCCTGATCGGAGCATCCCTAAGTGCGATCTGTTGTGGAATCCAAGAGAATTGTTGTAGCAGCCAATGTAAAAAAAAACAAAGACGAGGATGCAAAAAAGAGAGAAAAGGTGTTATACATTTAAGATACAAGCCCTTGTGTTTTGCTTGTATAGAGCTGTCACTGTCTGACACATCACTGTCCTTCACTGACTACCTTTCTCAACTGTCTTGATACCTTCCAGTAACTGACTCCCATGAACGCAGAATTGTATCAAATGTTGCTATAGAGTGACGTACTGTAAAAGTTGCATGAATTCTGATATGACTGTTCAGACTGAGGTCGCATTGCAAAACATCTGACTTGTATTGCATTTGTGAGCACATATGGAAGTGGCACAAATCAGAATTGAGAAGATCAGATTGAAAAGATTCGATTTGTGCTGTTCACATTGTCATGAGGAAAACAAATCTTGTGAGCAAAAAAAAAAAAAAATCGGATTTAGCCCACATTTACCTGCCGTTTGAACGTAGCCTTATAAGATTACCTTTGCATCATTTAACACTCACTTAAAGTTGGTACTAATTTATTAACACTGGTGAATGTATTCTTAAAGGGATAGTTCACTTTGAAATTACATTTTGTATGTTTTAGCTTACCTCAAGGACATCCAAGATGTAGGTGTCTTTGTTTCCACAGTATTTTCAATTTTTATGTTTTTAGGTCAAACCGTTCTTGTCATATAATGAAGATCTATGGGTCCACCTCAAAGAGCATGCACAGAGAAGTCCAAATTCAACATGATTTAATGACTCATAAATGTAAGTACTACATTAATGGCCTAAGACATGAAACGAGCAGGTTTGTGTGAGAAAACAAACAGTATTTATATCGTTTTTACCTCATGTAACCACAGCCACGTCCAAGTGATCTGAGTGCATGGATGCTTTGGTCTGCTGCGCAAGCACCGGAAGTGATATCTCTCGCAGTGTACGTCACTCATTGTTTACAGCAAGATACCTTTCACTGTGAAGATCTAGATATATTTACGATATACAGGAAATCGCAATGAAAGACGATTTCGATATATAAACATACCACAACGTTGAATTTTTTTTTCGCAACTGCGCTGAGAGACTTGGCACTTTCCAGCGCTTGCGCAGACCTACGGCTTAAGATCACTTGGACGTGGCTGTGGTTACAAGAGGTAAAAACAATATAAATACTCGTTTCATGTCTTAGGCCATCAATGTGTACTTACATTTACGAGTCATTAAATCATGTTTAATTTGGACGTTCTCTGTGCATGCTCTTTGAGGTGGACCCCATATACCTCAGCGCAGTCTCATCCCAATTCGTCATATAACTGACGTTTTGGGACGTCTTTTGACCATTCGTCAATATACGACTTTTTCAGGCCCCCTTAAACGTCGGTAGAGTGACGTTATAGGGATCCTAACTCTACCCCAGACCTAAACCTAACCCTAAACCCAACTCGTCACCTAACTGACGTTAAAGGTAAAGCGTCAGTTGTATGACGACCCGGGTATCGTCATCTACGGATGTTTAAGGGGCCCTGAAAAGTCGTATATTGACAAATGGCCAAAAGACGTCCAAAAACGTCAGTTATATGACAAATTGGGATGAGACTGTGTTATATACCTTCATTATATGACTGACAGACAAGAACGGTTTGACCTAAAAATATCAAAATTGAAAATACTGTGGAAACAAAGACACCTACATCTTGGATGCCCTCGAGGTAAGCTAAAACATACCAAAAATTAATTTCAAAGTGAACTATCCCTTTAAGCAAATTTTAAACTGATATCCATTTTTCATACTAAAAACTATAGCTGTGATGCCAAAATTCACTTTATTTATTTAGAAGAGACATCAAAAACACCAACTTTAAATGCTAGTGTTAGGCATAATGTAAAGTCATGATTTGTTTCACAAATCTTTTGTCAAATCAGCTTAGGTTCACAAATGTTGTTCAGATAACATACTATTTTGAGTTTCTTTTGAATAAACTAATCTTTTTCTTTGTATCAACTCAAATTCATTTGGCTATTTACTTTAAATTAAACCAACAAATACATTTTACAGTGCATTAAAATGCCTTTGTATGTTGTTATGCAAAAAATACATTTGACAAGAAATATATAGAATTAAAATGCCTATTTTGACAGTAGAATGTAACGCGAGAGACATAAAATCAGTCCAGCTATTTAGAAATAATAATAAATAAATACAAAACAGTTTCCTGGGACAACGATTCAATTATACAACAATATTTGACTGCCAAAAGACCAATCAGAATCCAGTATTCCACTGAGCCGTGTAATAAATCCATTTTACTGTTTGAAACCCAAGCCTCCTCCATGAACGTCATGCTTAATCTATTTTTATGAGGGGGCTTGGTGACCGTCCTTAAGAAACAGTCCTCTCACAGGCTGCTGGGGCCACTGGATCATCCTAAAACCCATCAGCAGGATCTGTCCTTTCTACGGGAATAATGTCAGCTCACCCCGAGAACAACACTTGCATGATCATGTGCCACAAATGTGTGTCAGTGTGCGTCAATTCAACATATGAACCCACAGGCCTACCCACCCACTCTTGTACATACCGTATAGTACAGCACACACACACACTTGCATACAGAACAGTCCTCTATGTGTCTAAAGCAAATGTTTTGTCATCGTTGAGGTGAGAGGCAGTGTAATACGGGTGCCAAAACGAATGAACAGATAGACAGAAAAAAGGGGGAGACTGTGTGTGTGTGTGTGTGTGTGTTTGATGGGCCTGCTGTGTTAACGAAGGCAGTAGCCATCTGCTAGTGTAAGAAAAGACAATTTGCAATCTGTGCATTTGGAGAGGTGACAGGAAGTAATGAAAACAGGAATGCAACACAAAGGATATGGAAACTCATACACACACACACACACACAGTCTGCGAATCGTAAGTGTTGGACCACGCACACTAAAGGATACATGCCCTTACACACTTACTCACACACAAACACGTCAGTTTTGAATCATCCGTACTTCGCGCAAGCTGTCTCTATGGTAACTACCGCTAGCAGTCATGGCAACCACGTAACAGTTACGAGCTAAACTATTATTACGAGCTAAATGACTTCTGACCGCCTACCAACACGACCTGAAGCACGGCTAACATTAACCAGAAACATTAACCACAAAGCCAGCGGCTGCCTGAACTTGGCACAACATGTGGCATAAAAGAACACATTTAAATACATTACAATACACAACTGGTTCTAAACAATTCACACTGTACAAGTCTAAAACATCATACAAAGCATTTTATATTAAACCATTCGTGTAAACTGATGAAGGCTGACCTGTTCACCTTCCCACAGAAACAACCACAGCTCAAACCAGACATTTTTTGGATTAAATAATAATAATAAAAATGCAATGAGTGTCGCTTTAAAAAGCCACAGACTTGCAGTCGCTCAGCCACACGGGTCCAAATACTCCATTTGCCTCAAACACACTTCCAGGCTGGTTTGGTGATTAAGATCATGATATTCAAACTAACTATACTCTAAATAATGACTAAATATAGAATATATAGTCATTTTCATGACAAACGTTCCCTTTACAGTGATGATCACAGCATAGAAATGCAAAAGTAGTGTATAAGTATAATGTTTGTACAGTATTTTGGGAATGCAGACATGTTGAGCCCTGTTATGAATATTATCAGATGACTGCCTGTGGTAACCCTGAGGCTGGACACACACATACGCGCAAGTCTATCGCTCTCACACATACAGGCTCTTACACGCATGGAATGATGCTGCTGAGACACAAGAAACATACAAAAGCTGTGCCGTGTGACATCAGCAGTCTTTAATGAGGCTGTTTGCTTTATGTCAATGTCTCTGCTTGTTCGCACTGAATTACTCTGCTTCTCCTTTGGGAGGAAAAACCCTGTCCTGTGTGTCAAAACTGCTCAGAACATGATCATAATTTTGTGTTTCTAAGTATTCTCAACTATAACATGTTTGACACGTATCATTTCAGCGAGCTAAAAGCATACATATGGTTCTTGCAATGTTCATGTGAAATGAATGTGTGATTAGAATAGAAAGTGACATTAAACACATCACACACACATTTAAAATGATGTAATGTGCAATATGTTGTCGCCCTTAAACTGTATTCACTTTATAGCCCTTAATTCTGTAATTGTGGACAAAAGTGGGACTCAGGTGTGATCCTAATTTTTATTTATTATAAATGTTATATCACTGTCTTCAATAAAGTTTTGTCTATCCATTTATGGTGTTTTTCTTTATTTTGGGGTATTTTTGAATTTATTTACTTCAAAAAGTACCATATTTTCTATGAAAATTATTTCTATGTAAATTAATTACTATGTAGTTTTATTTTTTTAACTACATTAAAATATCATTCCAATAAGTTCTTAGAGCTAAAACCTAAAGATGACTTTGCTGTCACCTGCTGTCTTATTTTGGCTTATTTTAGAATGCTCTTAATTACAGTTTTTCCCATTCATTTCTATGGTTGCCCATTTTTGACCCAAATACAAGATTAAGGAGTTTTTTTAACCCACTTAACATTGTAGAATTGAATAAAAAAAAAAATTTGTGTGTTCAGGAGGCAAATTTAGGAAAAGTAGCCAAGTCTTGTACCGCTCAGATCAAGGGAAGTATTTTTTTTAAATAAATCAAAACTATTTTGCCCACATTTGTCCAAGAATACGGTTTTAGGGTTAAATCACTCATTTATTTACATAATATTTAATCCAATACATTTACATTCATATGTATTAAATGTATTTAGTAAGTAGTATATTTATATATAATATTATCAAGACTTTGGCAATGCAAACCTTCTTTATCTTACCAATAAATATATTAATTTTGACTTGTGCATCATAGATCACTTGCAAAATAAAAAAAGTAGAGTGATAGAGCCATCTAGAGAACAGAAAGTGTATAACACCTTGCAAACATTCTTGACATTAATGAAGTTATATAAAGAATATGCAGGGAAGTGGGATTTAGGAACAAAAGCAATGATGGACTGATCCCAGGCAATCCAAGAGCAAGATCAAGCTTGACATATTGAATCATCAATTAGATTTGCTGTTATTCTCACTGAAACTCTGTATACACAAACGTTTTTTAACTTATAGTATCATTTCACAATTTAATATCAAATAAACTTTGACCTAATACACCAGTGTGCTTGTGTGATCGTTTCTGAACAGCAATAACACACACATCTTGTCACTGTCTTGTCCAGTAGCCTCAACATCTGTAGCCCTGAGCGTTTATGAGCTGATTTAATCTGGACCTCTCTTCCCATTGCCCTCTTTCTCTCTCTCCCTGCCTCTCTTCATACTATCGCTCCTCAATCTCTGAACCGAAACTGCTATACTGCTGCGCTATTGGTCAACATGTTTTGTAAGGTTGACATTCTCTAGAAAACGCAAAAACAAGGCAACATTCTGCCCTGTTTCTCTCAATACGTTCTCTCTCTTCAGACTGTGTACTACACTGCATAAAGTGTCTTCTCTTTCACATTGAGACTCTCTCAGTCTCATTTACAGCAGAGAGTTCAGGACAGCGACCCGGGAGACAGAAGGCGCTCTGTGATCCGTCTGAAATCCAGGCTCATTAGATAGAAGTTCAGAATGTCCCTTTACCAACATACACACACACATTAATTCTGATGAAATGTTGCCTTGCACTGCCTACTTTCATTCATAGATTTGACACCAATATGACCTGACTAATCAAAAACTTTAGCTTTTTTCTTTAGTTTTTATCAAATATTTATATTTTATTTGATATTTATACCAATTAACATTTTTCTTTTTTAAATACTGAAGCTACAGTAGGGAAAGATTATAAGTGAATTTGTATTTGAGTTTATACAAACAAAGCTAAAACAATTTTTATTTTTTGTCCCAATTTTGGAATTTTAGCTGTGGTCCCTATCCATGTCCATTATATAGAAAAGGGAGAAATATGATTTGAACAAACATGGGATGAGAATATTTTTTCTTCTTTGAAGACATTTATTCACCATACAACCATCATGACATGTGTTCAAGCTTCCTATATGCACAGTGGTATTGTTAAGCAAACTTTCCGCCTACATCAGTATTAATACAGCTTTGTGTATTAATTAAAACACTGAGCCTGAGGGAATGACAGTACAAAACACACAAACATGCACACAGTAGTAGTGTGTTACCACAGACGCATGGTCACCACACACATTTGCGAACACAAACAATCATATAACTTCCAACAATAATCTTTTGCTAAATGTACTCATATAAAAGCATTAAAACAGATTTTCGTTCTTCTGACTCCTCTTGTGGCCATACCATGTGTTTATTACTACTGCAGCATTCTACTTTCCACAGTGAGTAGGTGTGTGTGTGTGTTTTTCAAGTGCTGAAGAAATCACATCCCACATTATTATATAATCTGCTCTCACTTTTCGCTTTCTCTCTCTCTCTCCGGCTGAAAAGTGAGTGAAATTAGCATACGTGAGGCTGTAATTAAAGTAATTTAACACCAAATCTGTTAAAGCAATCGACACATGATCTCACTGTCATCAAACATGCCATTTTCGTTATCATCCAAACACAGAAGAAAAAAAAATTCCTTTTACACATGTGGGCTGCAGGAATAACGACCAAAGGAAATGATTGTAGGTAAAAGATGCCTTCATTTTATCTGGTAAAGACTTGAAAGCTCAAACTGTTGCATTCATATGAGTGTGTGAATATTTACTATGTTCTCCTGTAGAAATATTTCCCAAACGTGTGGAAAATATTTCAAAAACAGATCCAGTCATACTGAAATTTCTACTGTTCAGTGTCACACCCTGAGATACAATAGCTGTGGTTTCGCTGCAGTTGAAAGCAAGACAGATATCGGACAGGATTATTTATCAAACCAATACAATAACAGGCAACATTCAGAGCCAACTGAAACTCTATTAACGACAAATCGACCAATAGGACGCCAGAATGATTCAGTATGATGTCTCACAACCTCTGGTTGTCATTTCAAAGGTCCTTCAGCAAACCTTGTTTCAAGAGAATTCATTCCAACTACACTTCTGCAACTATAACAAAATATACACATAAACGCTCAAGTGTGTGTGTACACAGGGCTCTCACATCATTTAATCAAAGAATTTCCATGACTTTTCCCATCATTGCGATTTGTAAAAACATTTTAAAGAGATTCAATAAGAGTGACCTATAGCTAATGAAATAATTATATTACATATAAGCAGAGATGTATAGTAACAAAGTAGAACTACTTAAGTACTGTACTTAAGTACTAAAATGCTGTATCTGTACTCTACTAGAGTATTGTTTTTTCTCATACTTCTACTTTTACTTCAGTAGATATTTTCGATGAATTTAATACTTTTACTTCAATATTTTTTTAATGTTCTGCTAGTTACTCGTTACAATTATAAAAATTTGACGAATCATTTGTTGCAAGTTGGCTTTCATGCTGCCTAAATCACACACCAGTTTTATAGGGTATTGATTGACACACACATTGACAACTAATGCAGGTGTTGTCCTGCAATGACATTTTTTGGCGGCTGCCAAAGCAAATTTGTATCCGCCAAAGCGCCATATTTGATTGCTAGTTCAAACTTTTGACTGCTTTCTTTAATAATTACATGACACAATACTTGTACTTTTACTACTTAAGTAGTGAATTTTAAAATAAACTACTTGCAATACTTAAGTACAAAAAATGTTGAATACTTTAGTACTTCTACTTAAGTGTGGTGCTTAAAGAGCACTTCAACTTCTACTCAAGTCACTTTTTTGATAGAGCACTTGTACTTTTACTCAAGTCTGGGTTTCTAGTACTTCATACATCTCTGCGTATAAGATTTATTTACAATTTCCATGACTTTTACAGGTTTGGACATCTCTCTTTTTTTAAATTCCCTATATTTCCATGTTTTCCTTGACTGTGGGGAATATTGTTTAAGAGCCAAAAACAAATACATGCATGTGCTCCGAACATAGCAACAGGCAGGAAGAGAGATAAGCAGGACTTACGTTGATGAGCTCGATCTCCCAGATCTTCTTGACCAGCTCCATGGAGGTGTAGCCGTTGATGAGGAAAGATTTGGTGTAGTCTCCCAGCTCCAGAGACTCCAGCCATTCGGCCACTGAAGTAGGATTATTTCCATCGGAACCAATGGGCCGCACCTTAAACACTGGAAACAACCCGTTAAACAAACATATCAGCACCCAAACCAGAGGTTGGACACAGTTTGGGTTATGAAATAGATAGGTCCAATTATAACAGGAAATGTTGTTGGAAACACCTGCTTTGAGAACTAGTGTGAACTTCAACTCTGTCTCCACATTGGTTATTGGTCTAGCAGATAAATAAGGGAGAAACAAGCTAACAAAATCAGGCAATCATTCCCATAATTTTTGATAAAAGAACATATCCTGAATACACCGTAAAATGCTTTGGATAAAAGCTTCTGCCAAATGCATAAATGTAAATGGAGAGAAGCTATCAGCTAAAGCAGCGTTTGAAAGCGCTGACTGTAGATGAAAAAGTTTTCCTCTTTTCATAGTGAGCTCTCATATCTCTCTCTTTCAGACACATCCCATTTCCTGTCCTGAATCTTAAATTCAGCTTCTTTTCAAAGGAGTCATTTTCATTTTGAACCTAAAAATGAAAATTGTCATCCTTTACTTTTCCATATAATTCAGTTTACTGGGGATTCAGGCCATTGAGCTTCAAAATTACAAAAGAAGCACCATAAAAGTATCAGAATTAGGAGAAAATTTTAGTAAATAGTGGATTAAATTGGGTCTTTTAGTAGTACCAATTTTGTGGTGCTTTTTTTGAGCTTTTCTTGTGGAAAAGAACACCCAGAACATTCTTTAAAATATCTTCTTTTGTGTTCCACTGAGGAAATACAAGTCATACAAGTTTAAAACAATGTAAACGATGACAGAAATGTAATTTTATTTGAGGTTTTCACATCTGTTTTAACAAAGGCAGCTTTGCACATTAATGTGTGTGTGCACGTACATGCGTGTCCTTTCTATCTTATCAGAACACTGCAACCGTTCCCTCTGTGGGGTCCTTTCAGAGATTGTGAAGGAGAAAGGGAGCGCAAGGTTGTTTGGGACACAAGTGAGATTTATTTGATGTCGAGTCGCCTGTACATACACACACACACTCTTATATGGCAATACCAGAGGCTTTGCTGGATTACCCTTGAGGGGGTCTTAAACTGAGCACTCTGGGATGTGTATGTGTGATAAATGTGGATACCATGTAACCTCATTTAGTAATGAAATCCATGACACGCACATGTATCACACACAGAATTTCAATCTGTTTGAAATTTGTTTCGCACAGCTCTTGCTTTATTATAAAATAAAGGTGCTTTATTGACATCTATAGTTCCATGAAGAAACATGAACATCCATGAAATCTTTCAGTGCAAATTAGTTTCTTTATAGTGGGGAAAGGTTCTTTAGATTTTTTAAATATTTTCCACATTAAGAAAAAAAATGTTCTTTTAAGAACTGTTCACTGAAAGGTTCTTTTGGCAAATGAAAAATGGTTCTTCTAATGCAGACCCGGATTAACGCAAAGGCAAACTAGGCACGTGCCTAGGGCCCGATTGGCGGGAGGGGGCCCAGAATGAGGGAAAAAAATTTAAACGTACAAAGGTCCCATCTCGTTCAGGCGGCGATAATACACTCGCGTTTCGGAGTCGGGGTAGACGGAATTGTCATTTGCATGGGTCAGCACTGCGTCATGAGTAACTACAGTTTACCATTTGCACGTCTTAATGTCTTACCAGTTTAAACATTCACGCGATCTTGAACCATCCGGTAGACTTGCGCGCTGTCTGAGAGATGTTTTTTTCTGCATACTGTACAAGCCGCCTCACACGCTCGCGGGTAACAGTTATTTTCGTGGATTATATCACTTTATCAGTCAAAAACATGCGAAAATTATGTCAATTTCGGTCTTGGTGACTGGTGTGTATCCTCTAAGTCGGTTATGTCTTTAAATAAGCATACATCGCATGTGACCGTATAATATTAGTGATTACATGATCTGTGCACGAGCTCTTACAGTGACAGCAGCATGGTCTGTCATTAATTTGGTTGTCAAAACAACAAAACATAGCTTTCATTTTAAAGAATCAGGATTAATATCCTATGTATTTAATTTAGTTCTCAGGACTAAAACACTATGTTATTTTACATTTGATTACTTTATTCAGTTTCTGTAATAGGCTACTACTTCCGAATACTGGTGTCAGACAAGCAAAAACTTTTCTCTTTATATGTATCTTTACTCTATTGCACTTTTGTGCTATACTTTTTTCAATTTAATTCAAAGATTGAAATCAAGCTTCCTTGTGTTGTGTAAAATCTTAAGAACAAAATTACCCATTGTAAAATGAGTGAGCATACATTTTAGGAGATAAATGTAATAAAAAAAAATTAAAAAAAGAAAAAGTCTAAGACTCCCCCTCAGATTGAAATTCAGGCCCGGCTGACAAACAGTTTATGACATTCTTCCAGAACTTCTGTATATCAGAACATCCCCATAGACAATGAATTACAGTTACTTTATAATTTGGGCATTTTGTACATAATCAGGAATATTGCAAGAGTTTTTCAGGTGTTATATAACCCTTTGTCAATCATTTATACTGTAATAATTTAAGCTGCGTGTTTATAATTTGTTTTTGCGCCTATAAGTCCATTCAAATTCCTCTATTTTTTCTTGTCTTGAATGTCTTTCCTCCATGCATTTAATTTGTCTACAGCAGACTCTTTAGAGTTAGCCATTATTAAATTATAATAATTTGATAATTGGCCCTTTTCACCTCTTTTTCCAATTATTTCCTCTATTAATGACAGTTTCGGAATGTACATAATATCTGTAGACCTGGAAGACATAAAACTTTTAAGCTGTGAATATTTGGAAAAAAAAGTGTTTTGAGGGAATCTGGTGTTTATCACACAATTCTTGAATGTAAGAAGTATTCCATTCATATACAAGTTTTTAATAGTCTGAATACCTTTAGTTTTCCATATGTTAAATCCTCCATCCTTATATTTATAATTATTTATTGTTAGACAGTTTCTAAATGGTCTTGATGAATGTGAATGGGGTCATGTTTGCCTTATTGCTCTTAACATTTATAAATGTTGTAAGCTGACACCTATTGGTTTACTGCCTTAACAGTGACACTTCCAATGGATAAGATGAGGCTAATTGAATAGCATTTAATATAGCGATGTAATGACATACATAATGAATATCAAAAAACTCTGATAGACTGTTTAATATATAACACATGACTTATTTTGGCATACAAACAACCAATTTGTAACCAAAGACTAGGCTAAAAGTTACTTTTATCAGTAACTTTAGTAAGTTTCAGATTTCAATTCATAAATAACATTGATAGAGGGGGCCCAAAAAATGCAGTCTGCCTAGTGTAGTCGATTTATTTAATCCGGCTCTGCTTCTATGACATCGCAGCAAAAACAAACAAACAAAAAAGACTTTTTTAAGAGTGAACTCATTACAATGCTCTCCAGTTCAGTGTCTTTGTGTCACTGAACTCCCATCAGGATTGCCTGACCGTAGGGTATTAACCCATTACGTGTGCAAACACAGAGTGAAGCCCAAGTATATCATTTCTGGAGCTTTAAAGCAACTGGTCACAATTTGTTCTCATTGTAAACTAAAATCATGCAGGTTTGGATTTAGGTAGGATCAGTGAGGAAATGTTCTGAATGCATTGTTAGCTGATTTTTTTGCAGATGGAAGCACCCTAATGAGAGCTCAAGGAGTCCCTAAAGTACTCACCCTGGGTAAAAGGCGAATAGCCTGAAGAAGTCGCTGTCTGTGGGCAGAGTTTAAAATCCCGATCTCCAGCAAGTCCTGGTCCTCCACAACATTACTGCCCTGCAGTACAAAAAAAAAATTTTTTTTACTACTATCCATATAAGGTTCAATGCAACATGTGTTGAAAGAAGTAACATACAATTATATAAATAATTGTTCATATTAATTCATATTTTTATTTTATTTAATTATTTGTTATTATTATTTTATTTATTTAGCACAAGAAAAAACAGACAGATTTTAAACAAATACATATGGATTGTGCAGAAGAGGTAAGAACTATACCCTATACTATAAGGGCTTATAGTAAAGCCTCTCCGCTTGATTTTCAATTAATACCACTCCAAATTATTATAATAAATAACAACAATCATCACAATAATAACAACAGACAATTAAAGGCAACACATATACAGAAATTAACAATCACACAAATGTTTTTTCATACTTTACTTAAATACTGACAATGATTGGCTAGTTTTAATATAACGGGGAATAGTATTCCAAAGTGATGGTCCTCTATATTTTAAGAAAAATTATTAATATTAATAATAATAATTATAATACACAACAAGACTGTCCTGCAGTAAAAAAGTAGCCTAATTTGTTTTATTATAAAGGTGCAATGCAACAATAACATGTATAGGGCCCTATAAAATCCGTTTTATTTTTTCCCAAATTCCATTTTATTTTTTCCCAAATTCCGTTTTTTCGTCTTAATTTTTGCAAATTCCGTTTTTTCGGTTTTAATTTTTGGGAATTAATTTTTTTACCCTTTACTGTTATTTTGGCTCATTTGGATTCAGTTTTCAGTTTGCACCAACCCAATCAGGAGATCCACAAGGCCATCAAACAGTATTCAAATCAACAACCCCCAAATTGATGTGCACAGGTGCAAGAAACACATGCTGTGACACACACACAATTAGCATGAACTGCTGTTTCATGCAGAGTTTCACCTTTAATGACCTTTCACTAACTCCATTCAGACCAATCAACCTCCTATCCAACAGGGCCAGAGATCTGAAAATACACACTACCTAACAAACACACACGGCTTCCCAGTTATAGAATTAATCGCATTTCCACCATGTGATTCGCCCATCTTTTAAAATTTTTTAAATTTTATTTTTTTATTGAACAAATATAACCACAAATACAGATTTATATCTCAAATCAAAATTAAATAATAACATTCTTATAATAAAAATAAAATAAATAATAATTTAAAAAAAATGTCAAATAAAATAAACAGACAAAACTTTAAATAAAATAAATAAAAATTGAGCCAGAGGTAGCATATAATTTAAAATAAATTGAAGAGCGAGAAATGCTTTGAGTCCCTTTTTTCCATTATACAAAAGCATAAATATTATTCATGTGCACAATGTAACAGACTATGGAGCTTTAGCCTTGTTGGAGAAGAGAGAGACTGAGAAATTCAAGATAGAGAGAGAGAGAAATACCTTGAATCCCCTTTTTTCCATTATAAAAAAGCATAAATATTATATTTTGTGCACAATCTAACAGATTGTAAAGCTTTGGCATTGATAGAAGAGGAGAAAGTGCCCAAGTAACATTTCAGATCTTTGCAAAAAATAACAAAAATAGGTTTGATAGATGATTCGCCCATCAGGCTATGATGTGTCTGTATCACTTCACAAAGCTAATAACCTTAATCCAACAACTCATGTATAATGTATAGCTGCTGAAATCACCTCTGAGCACCAGCATCTGCTCCATTCACAGCAATACAATCCAGACCAGAGTAATGGTACTCTGAGTGGATGTAGACTAATTGCAGATGTCTCAAGACATTACTAATCAATCACAGCACAGACCTTCTGAAAGCTCACTGCATACTGTATACCCTCTGCTATTTTTTTAAACAGAACAGAATTCATTATACAAAGATAAATGTTTGCAAACGTGTTATCATTCATTGATGTCACATTACACTGCATGTTTAATTCAGCAAGCAGCATTAAGTTATAATTTTAGAAATTAAAACAGTACATGTTCAATGCAAGCTTGTGTAAAATGTCTCAACTCTTAGCATTTTAATCAAACAAGGGGTCCAATTTGTTTAAAATTAGAGTTGATAATTCCTGTTTCTTTGCCATTCAAATGTCTAGTTGAGTCAATGGCATTTTGGGAAACAGTATTTCATACAGTGTGTTCTGCATTTTGACAAATGCAAATCTGAACTGGAATTTGTAAACTGCACAGTATATACTATAGTACTGAGTAGTGTAGAGTGAATATATTTCAGCATATACTGTATGTGTAAAAGTAAAAAAGTGCTGCCCAAATGATACTGTTATAGATTAATGTATAAAGCCTTCAGCTGTTTAACTGTTCTGTGTGTTTATTTTTTATTATATATTTTTTTTTTAGAAAAGCACTTCCCTTTACACTGCCTTTAATTTATGAATGAAAGTTCAACATGAAATAAGATCAATGGGTGAAAAACCTATTTAACTTTTTCATAGGAATCCAAAATTTGGGAGAAGTAAATGCATTATTAATTGTTCACCCTCATTATTACCCAACCTACTGTCAGTGTTGGGGAAGCTACTCTGAAACTGTAGTTTGACAAGCTACAAGCTACTCGTAAGTTAAAGTAGTTTAACTACAGTCAAGCTACCCGTTTAGAAAAGTAGTTAGCTACACTACAAGTTACAATCAAAAAGTAGCTAGCTACATTGAAACTACTTTTGCTTTTTGAACAACGTATATTATAAATAACTGAATAAGTGTCTGAGGAATGTTTTAAGTAAAATATTTAGTGTTTAAAACAAGGCAATAGAATTAAGTTTGAGTATTGTTTTATTACACACAACACTAAAATATCTCTGACTGTTTGTCAAAAGTGCAACAAATAGCCTACAACATTGCAAGAACGAAATATACATCCAACGTAAATTGCATGTAGAACATTTCTCAAAAATACTGATTGAACTTGGACAAATACGGCCGTGGGTAATTAGCGTTAGTTGTTTCTCCATCCTCCAAATCTGTTGTCACATCTTGCTATATAATCATAATATGGGTGTGTCAACCCACTTCTGTACTGTCAGTGAACCGTTAGCCGCAAGATGCGTGATTAAACAACAGGTGGCAGTCATAACAAAAAATGAGTTTGTAATCTAACAAGAAGAAGAATATCCTTGCATCGTGCTGATTCGCGCAGGCTCGACAATGTAGCAATGTAGCTTTTGCTCGCGCTACACCGCTACTTGCTGCAAAAAGTAGTTAGCTACTGGAAAAGCTACACTGTTTAAAAAGCAACTGAGCTACTGCCAAGCTACTGAAAAATGTAGTTAAGTTAGTAGCTACGCTACTTGTAGTTAACTACTCCCCAACACTGCCTTATAGTAATAATTAAAAAATAAACAAAACAAAAAATGCTAAACTTAATGTTTAGGCTGTTTTGAATGGATACCCTTTAAATGACCAGAAATAGAAAATGGAAAACGTGTACTTCTGGCTTTGTGATGCTAAAATACACAATAATACAGCTTCATATTTACACATGATAATTTCCCACACCATTCTCATTAACTAGTCTGTTAATGACTCACAAAGAACTCAGTGACATCCACCAAACGTCCTCTAAAAGATCTCCAGGTGTCTACAATAAAACAAGGTCTACCTAAAGGCTGGAGAAGTTTATTTTAATATCAAAATATACTATTACAAAATAATAATGTCATTGTGTGAATGTTCTAGCATCCAAACAGTGTGAAGGATACAACAGCACATGGTGTACAGACACCATCTCAAACCATCCAAGTTCAGAGTTAAGATAAATGACCAGCACAATGACGCTGAATTGTTCATCTCAAAACTCCCAGAGGTCCTGAAGCGAGGTAACACTATCATCACTCTGCCACTTAACCTCTCTCTCTCTCTCTCCAGGAAATACGGTTGCCTAGCTCTTTCTGACAGAGGGCACTGTTGAAATTTTACTTTTAAAATAACACATTGGTTCCAACTAAATGTTTTGGTCCAGTGCTATATTCACGGTCTCCCTAATAGCGAGGGAACACAGTGACTCTTCACCCTTTATATCAACTCCATTTGAAGGAAAAGAAAAGCAATAACATTCAGAGAAACTTTACAAGCCTAGCACATCTGAGAGAAGCAGCAGACCTCCATCTAATATTAATTTATCTTTCAGAAGCTTCGTCCAGACACCAGAGGCAGAGAGAGTGTGTGTCTCTGTGGTTCATCCAGATGTCCCATTCATCCGGAGGAGATGCTTTAGCGAGAGGAATAAAATTACATAGTAATGAACTGCTGACTGGACAATAACAATTGTATTTTTTTTAATGTAAAACACGCATTTCAGTTTATGCGCAGAGACAACACTGGCTCAACCAATGACAGGGGTTTGGGGTGGGCTGACCAATGGCTCTGTCCCAAATGGCGTGTCATTGTGGACGATGTCAGCCGCGTGCGTGTGTTGTTAAGTCATGAGACTGTAGTGTGGCCTATTTGTCATTTAAGGTTTCAAAGGGTTCTACCCCACAGTCAAAACAGCAATACATCAAAAAAGTGTAGACTCTGAGGAAAATCAGGGGTTAGGGTTTCATTTGCGACAAGGCCAATGGTACGACGAGAGAGGTATGTATCAACTCGTCTTAGTTAAAGCTACACTGTGTAACTCTTTTAGTTTACTCTTAGCTAAAAACACTTAGTTCTTTCAAAAATGTGCTCATTAATGTATATTTACTTCGTTCAAGTAATAAAGTATTCTTGTGAGTGTATAATATACCATTGAAAATACATACGGGTAAGGGGTTCTAATGTCGGTTCGCCATGTTGCCCCTCCATCTTGAAAGTACATTAGCCAAAGAGGGACATACCCGTTAATTCAAGCTTCGCCTTTAGTAGAAATGATGGCTGTCTGACATGCGATATGAAACAGAAATGTGTGTGAGAAGGCAAAATCACGACACACCCCTTCCAACCCTTCCGTCCAGATCTAATGCTGCCACATCTTTAAATTACTATAGTATTATAGCACCCACTTTGGGAACCACTGGCCTAGAAATCTAGACGCACCCACAAATTATTTTGCAGCAAAGTGTGGTCTAGCAACTTTCCATAGACGTTTTAGCTGGAAAAAACCCAACTCTGGGAGGGCCAATCACATTGTCTATAGAGTCGGCGGGCGGGCTTAACATAATGACGACAGAGTTGCGATGGTCAGAGCAAGCTCGGACATATTCGTTTTGAAGTCGTTCATCCTCGGATGCGGCCGGCGCCGTGCGCACAGTTACAAAAAGCTGTGGCGAAACATTTTTGCCGCGCTCGTGCTGTCGCGTCGAGTATAAAGGCTCGATCGGTAAAGGTGCACGGACCTCTCCCGAATCATCTCCAGCACTCCGAAGTACCATTAATCCGCCTCCGTTTCCCTCGTAAGCTGATATTAGTATTTAAACATTCTCTGTGATATTATTTTTTTAATGACACACTGTCTCTTTCTCTCTCATACACACACATACTGTCTCTTTCTTCTCACACATATCTAGGCTAGTTATAAACTCTTTAGACCTTTAATGATTAGTGTTTTATTCTTAAAGTTTGTGGGTCGTATAAAAACTAAAAAATCCCTTATTTTGGGGATGGATTCCGGAAATCTCCCTTATTTTCAATGTTCAATGTTGACAGCTATGGACTGGATACGGTAAAGTTTAATATATCAACTTGCTCCGCTGACTATGTCACCTTCTCTAGTTGCTCTGATTGGCTGTATCCAATTGCGGTGCAGAGAGAATTTGAAAGACAACCGTTTATCCCGCCTCTCGGATTGAGCCCTGTCAATGATGAGTTCCCAGACCTAACATCTTGATGTAGGTCTGGCATGCCAGGCTAACATACAGGTGCATTTGATAGACATTCTCAGCACCCAATAAATGGCGCTGGGCATTCGTAAACCACGCCTCAAATATGAGAAATTGTGCATGTGGTTCCCAGACCCAAGTCTCAATGAGAATTGGGTCTGGCGTAGCCAGGCTACTTAAAGAGCATAATTTCCGTTAAAGTGTGAAATTTTTACCGTTAAAGTGAGGTTGAAATCCCAAATCCCTTACATAGAGATGTGTGTGTGTGTATTATGCTAATTACAGGCACACATTGCTTAATTTTTAGAATAACTGGGATCAATCACTATTACATAATGCTACTGGATGCACCTGTTGTGAATCCGGCCGAACTTTTGCAGGAAAACCTTCTTGTATAAGTGCCCCTTGTACGCAATTATTAATCAATGAGAACCACTGTGAGCATGTATAATGGAGTTTTGCATAAGTTTTGACCTCCCAGATAAGGTCACATTCAGTATTTTGTTTTCCTATAGCACGTAAAGTAAAGCTGTCAATGCTGGCATTATGAATGCAACTTAACACTGGCTTTGAGAGCTTTTTAACACCCTATTAAAAATGTTCTGCAGGGAAACAGAGTAATCCATTTCCTTGACAACCGTTAGGAGGGAAATTTTTTTTAAACATTTCTATAGCTTAAATACTCTGTACTCTATTCCTTTCCTTTCTTTCTGTTGCCTCGGCAACAACAGGAATGGATGCAGGTCAGAGCTGGGGGAGGGTAATCAGCATGAGCAACTAAACACTCGCAAAAAGACTCATTACACACAAACATATGCAAGAGCATCCGAATTCAGTCACAATGTATAGGATTTAGTCACAGCTCCATTATACATCAGCTCAGTGCAGTATTTGGACCACAGTTCCCATGAGTCTGTGGCTCACCTGTGAACTGCCACCTGTTTTAGTAACAATCTCCCTGCTATCTGCACTATTACAGCCATTTAGAATGGAGTCTAACATTCTTCTGAAAAGCAACATATCAGTAAGTACAGTAGTAGTGAAACTGTTATTGAGCCACAGTCTGACTTCAATCAGAAATCTTAAAGTATAGAGCCATCAGCCATAAACAATGCAAAAAAACAAAACAGATTACAGTGACTGCATCTGCTCAAAGACATTGTTCTAGAAGTATGCAAGGTAAAATGAGTAATCTTAAAACTATTTTAATAATATGTCAGTGTAATAAGTCCGCATTTGTTCTAATGGTCTAGGTACTGTACACTAAAACCATTGCCTTAATCAGTATTTTTATCTTAGACTTAATTAAAGAAATAGTCTCTGAAAGTGTTATTTTCCCCTCTGGCAAATGTTTTTTGTTTTGATTTTTCTCCATGCAAATTTTGTTACATTTATGCTAAGGAACTAGGAAAACAATTTGCCAATGAATAGAGTATGATAATTCAGGGTTTCTTTCTGAAAACAAGTCTTAACATCAATAATACATAATGCAAGGTTGTTTCTGAAGTACATTTATGTTGTTTTAAGCATATTTACACAGTTGCATGTAAAACAAGACAAAAATACTCTCTTTTGCAGTGTAGTGATTGTTTTACACCAACCACTGTGTGTGCAACAAAAAAATATGAATTAAATGTTAATAAATGGTCATCAAATTTCACCAAATCATCAGGAAAAAAAAACTGTTTAAGTGACCGACAACATGGACTATGGTGTGCTGGTCAACCCACAAAGCCCACTAAGCTACCTAGCAAGATTTTATTGGAAAAATTATACCAGCTGACCAGCTTAATCAATTAAATACATTATTCAGATCCATCTTAGACAAGAACCAACAAGCCAGACCAGCACTAAACAGCATATAGGACTGGTTTCATAGACAGGGCTTAGATTAAAACAGGATTAGGCCTTTGTTCAATAAGGGCATTTAAGTAGTTTTTTATAAACATGTCTTGAAAAAAAACATTACTGGTGTGCATCTTGAGACAAAACAATGGCACTGGCATATTTTAAGGTATGTCAGTGCAAGTTGATTTTAGTTAAAACAGCTCAAACATTTATTTTAGTCTGAGACTAGCTTAAGCCTTGTCTGTGAAACCGGGTATTAGATCATTCTAGGGATGGGACAGTGTGAAAATTTGATATCACGATTATAGTGTCCAAAATTATCGTGATTATCAATATTATCATGGTTTTGTTAAAATTAGATGAAAGTGTTCAAGAACTGATACACTGAAAACATTTCAACAAGTTTTATAATTGAAAATCAACAAACATATAAAACAAGCAGCTCTATATGCAGTTTTTTAAGCAAGATTCTATTCTATGGCATTTCCTTCTTTATAATGCCCGTCGTAGATAGCAACGCATTATTACACAGCACACACCCATATCACAACGGGCGCGCGCTCTCGTTTCATTCAAATACACCTTGTTGTCTTGCGTCTCTCGGTTTTTGATTGTATTGAAAATGAAATCAGAGTTGATTTATTGTTTAGAGTTTGATAATATTGGTGTGATATATCTAGTCTGGACGATTGATTTACAAAATGTATTCATAAACAGGTAAGATTTAAAACATTAGCTAATCTCATTATCAATTCAATATGTCCCCGTAATTATGTGGTAAAAATTAAATTGGTGTAATACGTGATGGATCTATACATTACTATACCTTAAAATGTCACTTTTAATACGTCTTATTTGAAGTTGTTCGTTCGTCTTTGGCTCAAAGCCAGTTGCTGCAAACTTTCTCTTCGCGGAAGCTTGAACGTCTATTTCAAGTGAGTGACATAAAATGATTTACCAATAAGGTTCACTTTACAATAAGGTTCGTTAGTTAACATTAGTTAACTACATTCAGGTAATATGAACTAATATGAATAGCACATATACAGCATTTGTTAATCTTTGTTAATGTTATTTTCAACATTTACTAATACTTGATTAAAATATTGTTAACATTAGTTAATGTACCATGAACTAACATGAACAAACAATGAACAGCTGTATTTTCATGAACTAACATTAACAAAGATGAACAAATGCAGTAACAAATGTATTGCTCATGGTTAGTTCATGTTAGTAAATACATTAACTAATGTTAACTAATGAACCTTATTGTAAAGTGTTACCGACGGGATTTACAGTGAGTTATTAAAATCGCGATAATCAAACACAGTTTTAATGGTAATTCAATTTTAAACGATAATACTAACCATCAGTATATTTTCTATTGTGAAACCGGTTATCTGTCCCATCCCTATTCATTTTAACCTAGTATGATTTTTGCAAGTGGACCATTCTGCCATCTGTGCTACATTTAAAGCAATCTCTCTCTGCAGAAGAATTTACTGGCAATCATAAATGTGCAGGCTGTATTGATCGACTCTTCCAGGAAACACCATCTCCACACTTGTCCCTTCATCTCTACAGGTGCACCTAAACAATCATGATTGCTTGAACACTTTCTCCACCAAACACACACCAGGCAAACACATTCATGCATTTGAACACGCCCACGGTGGACATGTTTTCCGCATTGTCAGAGGAGTGACGTTGACCACGTGTTGGAAAGCAATGTATCAATGAGTTAACATGCAGCACTGGATTAACAACAAAAGGACCATTTCCTAGATAATCCGTACAACATTAAGGTATTATTCAAAGTTGTCTCATTTCTAATAATAATTTTTCATGTTTAATTTATATTTTCCAATAATTTGGCTTTTTACTGAACACCTACTTGCTAAAACGTCTGACGATCTTCTAAACTAAACATGTTCGATCACATACTTCTAATAAAATCCCTTTGCTTTCCAAAGTTCCCAAGACTACAGACAGGAAACATAAAGGCCAGGCAATACATTCACATGATAAATGTCACAAAATCCAAGGATATACTATAGCCTCCATAACCTTTAAGGTCCACAGAACCAATGCTGAGCATTTTCCAACAATCATGCCAACAAATTAAGACACTGAGGACTCAAGTACAGAACATCTGACATAATCACAAAACATCTAACCTGAGAACAACAAACATTCAAGTACACATGCAAACCCACACCACCCACAAGATGCAACTGATGACTAATGACTAATGGAAAAAAGACACTCTCAGAAAACTGACAGAGATGGAAGTGTGAAGGAGACACTCACCATAAACTGAACGTTGTCGAAGCCATTAGACAGCAGGTGGTTTTCGTACTGCACCAGACCGATGTTGTCCAGCCACTGTCCTACCGACTGGGACGGGGCAGCGGGGGCCTATCAAGGGGTGCAGAGGGAGGCGTTTGAGAAGTGAGTAACCATCCACCCGGTAGCAGCGACAGTCCGGCTGCGAGAGCTGGCACTGCCACATCATGTTCCGCGCAATGTGACTGTCAAACGAACCCGCCATGCTCAACAAGCGACAGGGAGCGCGAGTGCAAACAGAGAGCGATCAGAAAAGTGATCAAGGAAATAAAGTAATGCTTAGAACAGTAGAGGAAGGGAAGAGAACCGAAAGAGAGAGCAAAGTAGGAGAGGGTCCTCTCAGGAGAGTGAGCGTTAGGGTCCGTGCTGGAGGAGAAGTGCGCCGGGGGTGGAGGTAGGCATGCTGAAGGCTCCAAATTACATCCACAAGAGAGGTGAGAGATGCGCGATCACCAACCACCGCTTCAGCCGCTGTGCTTCTCAACCTGTGTCTCAGTGTGTGGAGAGTGCAGGCATGTGCATGTGTGCATTTGCGCGTGCGGGAGGGAGCGATTGTGTGTGTGTGTGAAAGAGGATAGGAATGACAGCGTGTAGCTTGCTTGGTAGAATTCTGTTTCTCCAGCACTCCCACACTCATTTGTATGCCTCTGCATCCTGTGCCACTGTGCTCTCTCTCTCTCTCCCTCCCTCTTGGTCTCTCTTTCTCCCTCCCTTCTTTCCACTAGCTGTACCTCATATTGCCGATAATAGCCATCAGATCAACCCCAGCCTCTTTGTCTGAGTGTGGAAGCTGCTGTTGCTCCCTCCCACACGTACACACACATGCATAATACACACACTCTGTGGGCGTCTGTGAGCATTTGTGGAATGGTAACACAAACAGGCTTTCTGAGGACAAAAAAACGAGGGACCACTGCAGAGGAGAGGCAAGATAAAAGTATAGGAGAGGCAAGGAGAGGAGACGAGACAAGCGGAGAGGCGATGACGGAAAAGGTGAACGTGGAGCAGATGAGAGGAGAAAACAGAGTAAAGGTGAGAAGAAAGATAAAAGGCAACACCAGAGAAATAAAAAGAGAGAAGAAAGGGAGGATGCCGTGAAAGAAAAGGTCAGGAGACAAGAGGAAGGGTGAAAGTTAGGGTGGCATGAGAGGCAAATAGAAGAGGTGAAAGAAGAAAAGAAGTGGAGAGAGGATAGGAGAGTGGAAGGAAGGGAGAGACTAACTGAGAAGGTGAAAGGAGAGAAGGCAAAAGGAGAGGACAGGAAAAGTGAGAGATGAAGCAAAAGGAGGAAAGTCAAAATCAGATGATGCAAAATTTAAGGAGAGGAGAGGATGACCAGAGTGGAGACAAGGGGAGAGGCAAAAAAGAGGAAAGAGGAGGTGGGAAAAGAAGCAAAGAAAAGGAAAGGAGGCAAAAATAAGAGGTGAGACAAGAATGAGAATGAGAAGAGTAGGGGGTGATGGGGCAGTGGATAAGACACATGCCTTTGGTGTGAGAGACCCGGGTTTGAATTGGACTGCGAGACACCAATGTGTCCCTGAGCAAGACACTAACCCCTAGTTGCTCAAGAGGCGTGCGACCTCTGACATAGCAATTGTAAGTCGCTTTGGATAAAAGCGTCAGGAAAAGGAGACAAGAAATACAGGAAAGGAGACAAGAGATGACAAGAGGAGAACCAAAAGGAGAGGAAAGAGGAAAAGAGTAGAAGACAGTAGGCAAAAGGAAAGAATGCAAAAGGAGAGGAGGTGAGACAGAGAGAATGAAGAGAGCCAACAAAAGGTGAGAGGAGAAGACGGGAGGCAAATAGACAGACACAAAGAGAGGATGAGAGAGAACTGGAGGTGAAAGGAGAGGCATGGGGGAAATAGGAGAGGAGAAAATGGCAGGAAAGGAAAACGAGAGAAGAGCCAAAAGGGGAGGAAATCAGAGGTGAAAGAAGTCGAAAGGAGGCAAAGGTAAAAGGAGAGAATGAGAGGGGGCAACAGGAGAGGAAAGGTGGTCGAGAGAAGAGGAGAGGACAAAAGGTAAAAGTGGGGTTAAAAGAAAACAGGGGATGGGGAGACAAGGGAAAGGGCGAAAGGAGAGAGGACAGGAAGTGAAAGGGGACGAGATGAAGTTAAAGCAGCACTATGCAGGATTTCCGTTTTTGTCAAACTGTGACCCCTAGAGTCGCTGTGGAGTACTTGTACTGTTGTAAATAGCACTCAAGCAGAGATGTCTCTGCACTCATGGCCTGATCCCCTCCCCCTGTATACCGGTACCTGTTCAGTTGGATGGAAGCTGTAACGAGTGGAAAGGTGTGGCCCCTTTAAGAGCTGCGCCCTGTTGAACTGTCGGCAGTCTGTATTGTGTGCGCCTCGAACACCACATGTATACGGCGCCGGGTTATTTCTATTTGATGCTCATTTTAGCAGATCTTTCTTGTCGTAAAGCAATTCGTTACATCGCGAGACCTGATATCACGCGAACTGATGCTGCAGCTCGCGGCCCGCCGGCTCAAAGTTGCAAGTGTGTTTTTCCGCTCATAGTCGGGGGAGGAACATTTAACCCGAAAAAAGTCATATAACCATTGCAATAACTCTGCAGCTATTCAGTTAAGGTAAAAAAAACTGCATAGTACTGCTTTAATTGTTAATTTCCTCATTTTTAACTTTAATGGTTTTCACTTTGTTGCTCTGAGAATCTCAAGAGCGTGATCTCAAGTCAACGAGATGTTCCTTTCCCTCTCAAAAACGTAACTCTCCAGAGATCAGCGCTAACTGTACGTTCACACTGTCGCCGACTTGAGCGTTAAAGAAGCTCTGGCCCCCCTTTTAAGGACGCTTGTCAAAAGTACGGGGAAGCTTGTTGACGCTATGAATGCTTTGAACGCTCTGACGTTGCAGGGAGGATAGAAGTATCACAACATGAAATGTAATAAACAGAAAAAGAAGAAACCTTTTATAATGACAGCATTTTTATAACCGTTTTGGTCACATCTGGTTCGAAGAAAAAATGTAGCTATTATTATTATTATTTGCGGTCAAATCGGTGTCACCGTGAACAAATTGCGCTCCCGCTTTAAGCGAGCGTTCGTAAATACTTCGAAATGAAAGTTGCGCTCATGCAGTCCCTATAAACAAACAACGTCATGTCATAAATGATACGAAACCAGTAGGAAACACAGCAACGGAAATTATTAGCTTCTCTTCCCTTTCTCGGAACTAATGTTTTGGTAGGAACGAAAGTTTACATTAAATGTTTCTCAAAATCAGCCAGTGTGAAGGGCGTCTATATTCTGATTGGTTGCTTGACGTTCAGTCGCTGCTCATTACCATAAAGTTGAGCTTCTTTCAACTTTCTGATTGACGCTTAAAACGGCCAAAACGCGACACCGATGAGATTTGACGCTCCTAGCAGCTGAGAAAAGCCAGCTTCCATTGAAAATTAATGACTTCCGGTCCCTTTGGAAGCTCAAGTCGGCGGCGGTGTGAATGTACAGTTAGAGGTCTAAACTGTCCATCCACTTTTCTTGTCCCCCTGCTCTCATTATGACTACTGGAAGAGCGCAGTGACGAGAGGAAAGAGCACAGTAACCATGGTTACATCTCAAAAAGCTCCCAGTCTATGAGCAGGTCTTTGACACTACTGAAGGAAACCCTCCTGTCTCACAGTGCTGCACACTTCACAGCCGATAGTTGATATTCTCATCAAGCCATGAGCTCCCATACTTATGGATATATGTTAAATGTACTGAGATGACTCACTATATGTATCAACATCACACACAAATAGGCACACAAACCTGAGTGATTCTCTGTAATCCCCTCCAACTCTGTGCCAATTCCAGCACCTATGGAGCTCATAATCTTGTCAATCTGTGGAGAAGGAAGAAAGAGAAATTGTGTGTTTGCATAACGGTTTGCTCATCGCTATTTTATATCTTTATTCCAGGGCATTTCCCACAGACTTCTCCTCATTTGCTCTTTTCCTCCAAGCTCACTTTTAGGTTTTATTCTTAAATGCCAGTAATTGTGCTCCAAAACCACTTAATTGTTGGCTAAAAGCTGGGGGAGAAATGGGAATTTTGGGAAGGCAATTTATCAGCAATCAGCTTCGTTTGAGAATCTGTCAGTTTTGAAGAGAGCAGGAGAGTGTTTTTTGATGAATGTCTCCTCATTAAAATGACAGTGATGTTCGGAGTGAAGAAAGTGTCGTTTCACATCCATAAAGCCGAACACCTGCCTTCAAAGAACAGGCCTCGCTGTCTCCCAGCGGACCGTGTTTTTGCTCCAAAGAAAGCGGCTCGGAAGCCCCAGACGAACGGATGCAGAACTCTCCCCTCTCCCCTTTGATCAGTTATTTCTAATGTATGTTCTCCTTTGAAGACCTGACATCTGGGTGAGTCTGGGGAGGGAAATCCTCTGATGCATTAAATCTATTGACTAGAAGCAGGATGCCCCCTGTATCTAAATATAATCACTGACCTGAAAGATTTGACTCTTTATTGGAGGCTGAGACTATTATAGTGTGAACTTGGTTTATTTTGATCTTTGATAAAATGTTGCAATAGGGTAAATCTCTGTCAAAGATGTCTGGGTCATATTTTTGCCATTATTGTAATGATAAACCACATTTCGCAAAAAATTCTCAATATGTTAATAAGAAAAGTAAAAACTATTTGAACTTGATAACAATTTGTACTTGAGGGTTAAATGTGCTTAAAGGAGAACTCCAGCGCTAAATGAACCTTTGGTCTAATAAAACATTGCTACCTCAGTCAACCGTTCTTCTGAGATTTGTTTTCATGATAATCAAATGTAAAGAGTTTTATCTCTAAAAACTGTTTAGCGTATAATGCTAGTAATGGGGGCATTTACTAAGTAAAAAGAAATCTCTAGTTTATACCACTAACAATGCTCAAAATAGCCCCACACTAACACAGTAACATAATGAGTGTCCATACATGCAAAGCAAAGCATTGAGAACTTTGTAAGTGTACAGACCGTTTAATAAGAAGATACGTTAAAAAGACACTTCACTTCGTGTATACAGACAGGAGCCATCTTGGGAAAAGCAGACTCGATAAGTCGTACCACGAAAGCCGTTCATACAGTTCAGCTCACTTGGCACGTCGTTCGTGGTTCGACTTGTCGTGACTGTTTCTCAAGATGGCGCCGCCTGTATACACGAAGTGAACTGTCTTTATAAAATATCTTCTTATTAAACAGTATGTACACTTCAAAGTTCTCAATGTTCGTTTACGTGTATGGACCCTCATTATGCTACTGTGTTAGTGTGGGGCTATTTTGAGCCTTGGTAGTAGTATATAACTAACGATTTCTTTTTACTTATCATATGCCCCCATATACTAGCATTATACGCTAAACTGTTTTTAGAGATAATACTCATTACATTCGATTATCATGAAAACAAATCTAAGAACAGTTCGATAGGTACCGATGTTATATTAGACCAAAGGTTCATTTGCGCCCAGAGTTCTCCTTTAACTGTCAGAGAAAATAAATAAATATATGAAAATCAAATTAATCTTGGTTCTTTATGAAAACAACACCGTATTTATTATTTTAATTATAGACATGTTTTTGATTTGGCTTATCAGTTCACTCAGTATAATTAGGATGTCATTATTCAAAGGGACTTCCTCTATTAATTGACTGACTGCTTAACTTTTTATATGCTACATTACCCTGAATAAAAGCTGCCCTAGTAGAAAACAGATCACTGTCAGTGCAAAACAGAAGCGACAACGTGTCCCAGGCCTATCATTATGCATCCTTTATATATTAAAGAAAACGCATTAAAAATCATTTAGCTGCCATGACAACATTGTTGAATAATTTACGCTTTCTGGCGAAAGGGCATGATTTTTGCATCAGACATCAAAAACATAAGCCGAGAACCGAAATAAAACCTTTCATGCCAGTCAGCTTGGTTACTTCAAACTAAGTGAATTAATTAAGTGGAAATGATTCTGCAATTAGCTGGTAATTAAAACGTTATTACCTCTTCCCACTCGGCAGTAAAGGAGGGGGTTCTCTCCAGTCTGTTGGGGCTGCTTTTACCGGGGCTGCTCTGCCCTCTGGAACTCCACTGTTCCTCCTCGATGGGAGACACGGCCACCAGGTTAGAGTCCGATTTGGAGAAATTTCTGGACAGCTGAAGGTCCAAAACGTTTTTTGGCATGGACCTCATCCTCCCGAGTGTGCAGGCTCTTTCTTCGTAGCTGGTATTCCCGCTTGCTGGGCTATTGCCGCCCGTGCTGTTGCTCCGGGCCTCCCCGTTCCTCGCATGCACCCCCGAGGTCTTGTCACCCAGTCCACCGAGCGGTAACGTGCCCTGGTTGACCTGTGTGTGAAAAATCGTCCTGTAGACTATCTGCGGTTTGGCTTCTCTTTGGGTCTTAAGAGCAGATGCCTCACTGCCAGTGCGGAGGAACGGAGGCGAGTACTCGGGCGCTCTGAGAAATTCCCGTGCCGGACCGGGGGCTCGGGAACGCTGAACTTTCGCACTTTGCCGTAGAGCTGGTAGGGGTTATCAGGGGATTCGCAGGCGGGAGATGAGCCGTGGAGGAGGCCGGCAAACTGCTCGGGAACGTGGCTGTTTCTCCGGTCGTCTCGCTCTATGCACTCTTTCTGGTGTACCGCCTCATCTGCAAAGGGGGAAAACAGTAAAATCAGATTCTCAAAGCACAAATATGTCCTCATTCTGAAGTACAAGCACCCAGGCAGATTCTGGATATGAAATATAGTGTTGTGTCTGTGTATATATGTCATTCGGTCGACTACTGTAGCTGTTGAGACTAGAACTAAATGAGTGCCTGAGGCTGGGGGCAAACCAATCTATTCATTGGAGTGAGAGAGACCCTGTTCTTGTCCTCCTCTTGTCCCCTACAGCCCACAGAGGACTGTCTCCTGCATCCCCCATGTAAAGAAGCCCAGGACTCCTTCACTAAAGACCTCTTAAAAGCTGTCCTCAGGCAGCATGTGATCTGTAGTGTAAACGAGGCTCTCAGTTCATGGAGGTCGCCGGGTTTATTCAGTTCTTGATAAATATGAGCCGTGTATGTATTTATTTTTAGGCTCTCTTGTTTAAATTCCAGTTATGACGTCTGCATTCATCAAGATGTAGGTGTTCTTCACGTTTCTCTGTTTATTCTGTACAGTCATGAGCGTTGGACATTTTAGAGGTAGGTTTAGCTCGCTAAAATGTAAATAAATATTAATAATATCCAGATTTTAATATCTTTTCAGAAGAAAACATGAATGTTGCTTGCTGGTTGAAAAGTCACCACCTCGATGTAAGGGTATATGTAGCTATAAAATACATTTTCAAATTCTAATAAAATATCTTATAATAGCACACCTCTCCTTAATAAGCCTCATGACTTGAGAAAAAAGCAATTTCTTTCCTGTGGCACAAAATGTGTGAGACATTTTAATGCACTTTAACCTTCAAGTATGAGCAATAGTAATAGGTCATGCTTATTGGGAAAACAAACTAGGTCACTGTGAAATCTGCATACTTTTAATCACATTTGGTATGCTGACAGTATAGTTTTGAATTAAATAGGGAACAATTGAAGAGTTCAGATGCAAAAGCCTCTAAGTGCCATTTGAAATTTTCTTCTAAAATGACCATTTTTATCAAGCTTGTATATTTAAGTTCAGTAATTTCACTTAAATGGCAATGAAGATTACCTATTAATTGTCATTTAAGTGAAATTACTGAACTTAAATATACAAGCTTGATAAAAATGGTCATTTTAGAAGAAAATTTCAAATGGCATTTAGAGGATTTTGCATCTGAACTCTTCAATTGTGTATTGTTTATTTCATTGTCAAATTAACCAAAATATGCAAGGGGGTGTGTAGAATTGTATGAATGGAAAGATTTCAAGTTTTCTGTAGATGAAAATTACACACAACCATGACAGTATTTATAATAAATGTAACTGAAATTTGGTCAAATAAACCAACATGACATCATGACTTTTGCGCAAACATACACGCCACTTTCAAGTCAAGTGGCGTGTTATCTATAAGCATTTTGAGCGATCCGCGTGTATCCACATGTATGAGTGTGTCTACGCTATTAAATGACCGAGTGATTAGGCTGTGTTTGTATATGCCGTTAAATGTCTGAGTGAAATGAAGCAAAATGTAGATCTACATCTGTAGATGATCTACATCATAAATGCTATTAACCCCGGTGACGGGTAGGTTTAGGGACGGGGTTGGGATAGGTCATATATTTATATATATAGTAATATAACGTTAAGTCAACGGCGTTCATTAACACGGTGAAAGGCGATTAAGCGTGTTGATAGCACGGCAAAAATGGAAAATACGAATTGGCGTGTCATACACAAGCAATTTCATGAGAACAGTCTGAATAAACAGACATTTAATATGTTCAAACCAAGCCATTGCATTCGCACACAGAACACACGCACACATATTGGTACATCCGGCTTTGATCCTGTTCCAGACAGTTTCCCTTTTATCTCATAATGCAGAATAATCAACTGAACGGAACGCTGTGCTACAGGCCAAAACCACCGAATAGAGGAATCTGAAAGGAACACAGAGAAAGAAGCTATTTTTATTTAGCATCAAATATGTCGATCTTGCATAAAGCTCACAGCACAAATAAACAAGACTAAATGAGACCGAGCAAACTCAGCTTTGATGAATAACTAAAACGCCTCTCAAAAGCATTTCTGGTCTCGTCCCATCGCATTCCAACCTCACAAGTCCTCAAAACAGCCTCTGAATTAGTGTTCTTTTTTTAACCTCATTAAAATGTGCCTATAAAGCAGCACAGTAATAGCGTGTAATATAAATCACAGCACTGCATTTGCATGTAATGCACCACTCTCGACATGTTGGATCTCATATCTGGAATCTAAAGTGAAAAGGCAGCGTCCCGTGTGATAAATACGGGTGTGGACGGCGGAAGACATGCACCGCTTAAAAGGTTTTTGATGTGTACGCTGGATTGGACTCCAGCAGTCAGATTTAGTGAATGCGGAAAGACATGATGCTAAACAGGATATCAGTATCTATAACACTTCAAGGGAGACATCAGAGCTCAACGCTCCCCCGTCCCGCCCAGTCCCGGCGTCTGTGCAGTGTTCCAGCTCGTGTAAACAGCATTTTCAACAGATAAAGATCAAATTACACTCCTGCAGGCCGAGGGAGAGCAAAACAGGTGGAGACAACAACAGAATGAGTAAATCTTGCACACAAACAAAACGAGTTTAAGGAATATAGTTATATTAGGGGTCAAACGATACCGATTATTACTGATCAAATAGACCGATAACTGAATATTTTAAACCGATATATCTGGTATAAAAAATGTAAATTAATGTCAAAATTAAGAATAACAAAGGGTTTTGACAAATACTTTCTTTAAATGATTTTAAACATATCTTTGAATCTGAGAACCGTTAATAATAATAATAATAATAACTTAAAAAGTGCAGGGAGCACCCAGCAGCATTCTGTAAACATTTTGTAAAACTTAAAGACTCTATTTTAACGTTTAAATGAAATTTTAGGAATCAAAAAGCTTTTCTAAGTAATTGAAATCATCAAACTTATTCAATTCATTTACAGTTTAACTAAAATTAAATTTTTAGGGCCCTATAAAAAAACAAACTTTTATTTTGAAGGGTTGCCACGGTGATCTTTGAGTTTCTGTGTGTTTATGAGATGATATGACGATAACTTTTCTCAGTTAAAGCATTAAAAAGCTCATGAAGTGACTAAGCGACTCGAGCTGTTGTTTATGCAATGATGTCCTCATTTAATGATGCGGCTGAGGCTGAAAGCAGTACACGCATCAAGCGTGCTCCAGTTGTGTGTGTGTGTGTGTGTGTGAGTGGTAAACCACGCATCTGTGCTATTCATTTATAGACACGCAGGATTCAAATTTAAATAGTCTTTATGCGGTTTGAAATTCAATTTGATTTGTACTGACCTGCTTTTTATTAATTCATCAAAAAGTTGACAAATTCTGTGATATTCCGCTTTATACAGTAAATTCCGTTTTTATGACTGGATTTTGTCTGTTTTCTGCATCGCGGATATTTTGATAACTTATTTTGCATTTGCATGATAACTTATTTTACTTATTTTGATAAGATATTTTGCAACTTCAGTGTAGTAATTTATTGCTTCTTCAGCAAAGTCAGCTGCTAGCTTAACTTTGAGAGACAACTGATCAGTGAAGCCGCTACAGTCAGCAAGAGTGCAAAACTTTCAGTGCCTTCAGCTTTCCGCGTTGATGTCCGCCGGACTCGTGACTCCCAACAAATCAGATGTGCGGGAACATTAGTCTCAGTCTACAGAGTGATGAGTTCCGACAGATGTGGCTGTCCGAAAGCCAAATATAACGTATTTCAAAATAAAATTACTTTATCTGCAAATCAGTTTTGAAAATGTCTGATACCGATAACCATAAAAATGCTTAATATCGGTGCCGATATAGTGATCGAACCCCTAAGTTATATAATTATATAGTAAAAAAAAAACTATCAATTACTCACTCTCATGTTGTTCCAAATTTTTGTGACCATTTTTATGATGCCTTTGTATCATTTTCATAATAGCATGGAAAAGAGTGATGAGCACATTGTACAAAATGTCTCCTTTTGTGTTTTATGGAAGAAAAAAGTCATGCTACAGGGCTGAAGCGATATGAGGGTGAGTTATGATTTTAGAAATTTTAGAGATGAGAAATTTTACCTGTAATATTTCGCTTTTGACCCTGAAGAGAGAAGATAATGTTATACAAAGGGGTCTGTGTCAGTTTTGATCATCTAGAGTGAAAGGATCGCAAGTTAAATGCCATGATGAGTTCATCCATTGAGAGACAGAAACAGCATGAACTATCACAACAGTAGTAAAGGTCACTGCCATCTCAGACAAAACAGCAGTCGGCATACAAAACACAGAGGCCTTGACCGTCATCTGCGAGAAGCCAAATACAAACACGCTGCAGGAATTCAAGGGATAATCTGCCTTGCATTAAGTCTACACTACAAGAGAGTAACATGGCTCGAACTAGTCGTCAGCATACATTTTTGTTGTATGTAGTTCACTGGCCTCTTTACCACACTAATAAAGATGCAAACCAGCCCCCCAAAACCACAAAATGATGTCATTGCCAACATCAGAACTCAGTATAAATAGCTGGATTAACATCAAATAAAAAGACTTAACATAAAAAAAACTGATAAAAGCATAAATAAAGTTGGAAATGGAATTATGCAATAGTTTGTCTTCCCTATTGTGACATACTGTATATCTGAGTGAAACGGCTTCTGGAATGAGAAAAAAAATGTCAGGATGGGACTTGTTTTTCATTCTTGGGAATTGATTTGATCATTGGAAGGGCGTTGCAGTCAGTTGTGGAGTCTCTTCATGACAAAACAGTAAGTCATGAAAGAGAACTGATGCCATTTTGGGGGAGGGAGTTTAATGTTTTTTTGATTAACCCCCTGGGAACCAAAAACACGTCCCCAGTGTGATGATCGTTTTTTTTTTTTTTTTTTTTACATAGCTGCAACATAGACTTAAAATACCCTGTCATTAATGGTGAATAAAATCAATGCATGATTATAAACTATAGAGGGTCTTCTTTTTTCAGTGTACCCTCTTATTAACATCAAAACCTTGTGTTTTTGGTAAATAAATAAAATAAAGAGGGTGCGCTTTGAGCTCACTCTGTCTCCACAAAAATCTTTCTGAAATGCGTCCGAAAAATGAACTGTAACTCAGTAAATACTTGTCACAGCAGACACGAAAGATTTCTTTTTATGAAGCTGAAATTCTGATCATTGCATATTTTGTGTGTTTTTGTGGCCTTATTTCAGAAACTTTCATTATTAGTTTTTTCAATAACCACGCATAAACATTATCCTCTCAAAAAACAAACATGTACATACATGTTGCTCACATATTATGGTAGCCCTGTTTGTGCTAAATATAGTGTAATTTCACCTGCATCATTAATATGTTTATAAGCAACTGAAAAAAGCACAAATGTCAGGGCATGTCAGAACACCTCAAGGCCTCAAATACACCTTGGTCCCCAGGGGGTTAAATATTATGAGTGCATATTAATTTTAAATAATAATAATTATGTGCACAGATAAACCTTTTATAAAATACACGGTGACATTCTATAAAAAATAAGAATAATTGTCAATTTTGATTTCATGGTGATTTTAAAGGGAAATGAGTGTGTCCACCAAGCTCACAGGAAGGCAGAAGTGGATAACCATCTACTGTACAGTATAGAAACCACTCAGCACACCTACACAGCCATAATGGAAAGTTCACATCAGTTTCTGGGAAACAGATCAAATAAAAACCACAATTTATGGGTAATATAAAGGCAAGAGTGCTTTGAGATATTTGCCACCATCACTGAGAAAAATGTGTCACCAAACTTCAGAGAGATGACAGAGGAAAGAGAGTTTTGTGTGTGTGTGCGTGTGCGTGTTTTGTGTGTGAAAGTTTTCTAAGAAATCAAATCTGCACAGGAATCTTTGGAAAATGTCTGAATAAAATAATATTCAAATAATAAAATGCTGTACAACCAAAAAAAATAAAAAAATAAAAATTGTAATAAAATAAAATGACATTATAACTACAATATAAGTAACTTTGCAACTAATGTCAACTAACTCTCACTAAATTATTAGTAGACTGTTATGTTAGGGTTAGATATTAGGTGACTGCTGGATGACTGCTGGAACCCTGACCAAACCAATGAATTCTTTAATTAAATGAACAAATATAACATTACAAAAATATAGAATTAATTTATCAATAAAAGACCTGACAGTGGAATTAACCACATATCTTTTTTAGTGTCTTCCTCTTCCTTAATTTGTAATATTTTTCCCTTTTCATATATTCCTCTAAGATTAGATCTACATCTAGAACCACAACAGGTGACATCCGGTAGTCATGGAGACAACACAGCGGCTTCCTAAAATTATGGGCTAAAAGCTCTTGGGTTTCAGAAGGGAGAGATGAAACAGTGAAAGGAAGAAGACAGAAAGAAAGTGATCAACAGCAGATTGACTGTGGCGCCATCTGAACTGACCCACAGGGCAAAGAATCAGAGAGATCTCAGCAGAAGTGCTCAAGTCTTATCTGAGCACAGCAGAGAGTGCATCAAAAGCTCACGCAGGGAACAAAAGGCTGATCTGGGGTCAGCGGGAGGGAATCTATCCTGCAGCACATCGCCTGAACTCTTCCCACGTAATTAGATCCCTATGGTTACTTGTCGTAATTTCTAAAAGACACATATATGAGAAATGTGAGCTTTGAGGCAAAAACAGTGGGGCAGAGATCATCCTCTGATACAAACAAATCCTTCCCATTCAATTTGATGCACTGACAGGTTTCTGTGCTCCAAAAAAAGAAAAAGAAAAAAAAGAGCAGAGAACAGGTGCAAAAAAGCTACTGAATCACCAGCTGTTGCCCATTCCTCGTGTTTAAAAGGAGTTCTCTCTCTCACACACACACTAAATTATATCATTATTTAAACATCTCAAACTCTAAAAGAAGTAACATAAAAGGTGTCCAAATGACTCAAGTCACTTTATTCCAATTCTACTGAGGCTTTGTGTGAAATTTTCCCTTTTACTGTACATTTTCCCCAAAGGCTCTTAAAAGAATAGTTCACTTCAAAATTAAAATTCATCATTTACTCATCCTCAAGTTGTTTCAAACCTTTATGAATTTCTTTCTTCTGTTGAACACAAAGAAATACATTTTGAAGAATGTCTGTAACCAAACAGTTGATAGACCCCATTGACTTCCATAGTATTTTTTCATTCCTATGGAAGTCAATGGAGTGCATCAACTGTTAATTTTATCAACATGATCAAAATTTTGCTGAAAAACTTGTTACACACAATCTTCTATATGCCATCAGTTGTCTGATTGATAGTTTATACTTTTTTAGAAGTAAAAGGGCCTATAGTATTAGTATATTATACTTAATAATTCAGGTTGTAATATGTAATCTAATTTTTAACAAGTAATCTTAGTAATAAGTAACTAGTAATACATTTTATATTGTTAGTAATCTGTTTAAATGTGAGTATCAGAAAGGATATTTATGTCTGTCATCGTTCTATTGCATTGCATTACATGATTTACACCCACAATAAAAGCGCAAAGTTGGCAATTAAATATAATCTTACAAAGACATATTGGCAAATATAGAGTAACAACTGATATTTATAAGCGTTTTAAGTAAGTAGTCTGTTATATTGTTATAAAAATCTTATTGATTTACAATACAAGATTGTCAAAACCATCAATAAATATCAGCAACTTCACCAAAATACATATTTTTGCAATAGGTTTAGCCCTAATAAAACTGGTGTTTTTTTCCTCCTTGAGTATGAGCTCCATATTCTCTTATATCATATATGTATACAAAAGCCAAAGTCTGATGTATCAATCAAATATGATACTAAATAAAAAATTTGATTTTGTTTTCAAAATTTGATTTTGTTTATATTTTTCTATTTTTCACATGTTAGGCTTTACAGGATATCAAGAAAACAAGTCAAGTCAATATATGAAGAGTTCAGATGCAAAAGCCTCTAAATGCCATTTGAAATTTTCTTCTAAAATGACCATTTTTATGAAGCTTGTATATTTAAGTTTAGTAATTTCACTTAAATGACAATTAATAGGTAATCTTCATTGCCATTTAAGTGAAATTACTGAACTTAAATATACAAGCTTGATATAAAATGATCATTTTAAAAGAAAATTTCAAATGGCACTTAGAGGCTTTTGCATCTGAAACTCTTCAGATATGCAAACCCAATACCCAAATGAGATTTGAGAGAGATCTTCCCACACAAATCCATCACATAACTTCAGAAGATTTAGAAAATAGAGCTTCAAGTCGTATGGACCACTTGCGGTTTAAATGAGGACTTAATTCTGATTTGGAGTGACTAGACTGCTGGGTGTGAGAGCAGCTTACAGAGTTCTTATCCAGATGATGAGCTTACTGCTGTATTTCTGACTCACTAGTGTGAAGAGCTCCTCCAGAACATGCAGTAAACAGCAGGGTGGAGAACATCAGCCAGAGTCAGTGATAAAACAAGAGCCGCAGTGCATGCTGGGCCGACAGTGAAGAGCGAAACTCAGCTTGAATCTAAAGTCCGACGGGGGTTAAATTGAAAAGTGTATATATCCTTAAAAAGTTGTGGACCTACCCTCCCTCTCATTAAACATGGAGAAACTCCCATGGTTAAAAATATCACATGCTACAATAACACTAAACCACCTACCTCCTTCTTGAAAACCTCTATTGCGCTCGTATACTTTAGCAAACAGGTATGAAGCAGCAAAACAGTCAGCAGGACTTTCCAGGAGGACGATCGTATGAGGAATGAGGTTATGTGTGCGAGTCCCACCTCTGAGGTCACACTCGCACACATTCGTTTGGCGTTTACATGTAGTTTTTCATTCTCAAAGATCTGATAGGGCCACTGTTGCACCACACATGCATTCCAGTGATATTTCAGTGCACACATTTACACACACTCATGTGTGCACACTCAAACACACACACGCACCACACTGTCATGTCTTGTCATGTCACAACAGAAACTTAAAAATAAGTACTCTAGACATATTTATTCGTGAGCTAGTACAGTATAAGGGAACTTAATGTTAATGTTGTTCGTCTTTTTAGATTAGTCTGAAATTCAGGGTGGGGTTGTAGATGCAGGAGGAAGTAATGATGGAGAACAGTAGAAAAAGAGCAGAATGGGCTGAGCCGCTCACAAACAAACACACACACATACACTGAGCTGATGGCTGTCTCTTCCAGTGGATTAAAGGCCACATGTTTAATTGCTTGTTAACAAATGTGTACTGCGCCGTATTGAACTGCACCCATTTCCTGCCAAAAATAGGACCAGACATCCTACTGGTCCAACAGCAGCTCACAGAGAGAGGAAGAGGAAAATATATGTGCATTTTACATTAAATAAATAAAGGACTCTAATATTCCAATAGTCATAAAACAATTTTCTAGTGCTTGCTAAGGCATATCACTACTGTTCATACTTATGGTCTGCAATGATAAAACAAGGGGTTCGCAGACAGCTACAGTATAATACAGAAAAATAAGATGATCTGTTTAGCATAATATATTATTTAATAATGTTATGAGTTATTAAAGGTCCCTGGCATGACATGAAATTTTCACTTTCTGAGGTTTTTTTAATATGGTCCCAGTGACCAGAAATTTCAATCGGTGTAAACCAAGCTTTGGCTATCTTTCTCTGCCTTTGAGAAAATGAAAACTCAGACGCACTGGGGAGGTTAACCTCCCTTTTCTCTGCTTTGCCCACTAAGAGAATGTGGCTCGCCCATGAGAAAGTGAGCTAGGAAGTCGAACGTGTAGGGTTGGGTATCGTTTGAATTTGAACGATTCTGATTCCAATTTCGATTCCTTGTTTCGATTCCGGTTCCTAACGATTCTCGATTCCGATTCTTTTAAGAGGCAGGGTCAAAAAAAGTTTAGCTAACCTTGCTAACCAATGGTCTTTCTGAAGGAAATACTCCTTCTGAAGGAAATACTCCTTTTGTCACAAATGTTGCATTTTGCAGAGATTTCGTTATTTTAATGAAAAGTGAAGCCACACTTTGGACCGCCGACGTAAACTACTCATGTTCGACTCGACGGTTATGCCAACACTTCCGGTAGACGCTTCTTCGTTGGTGTTGTTCAGCGGTTTCTTTTCTGGTTCGACCGACTGTGAATATCAAAACTAGGAATCGAAATTTTTACTTTTGAACGATTCCGGGAAAAACAAAAAGTTAGTCCCGGTTCCAAGTCGATACTCGATTCTCGATACCCAACCCTACGAACGTGCGAGCGCGATATGAGCTTTTCCTCGAGAGATATCATGGCTTGCAAACGAGCGAAGCATGGCAGTTGATCAGTGTTCGGATGTACAACTGAAAACACAAGTATTTTTTAGTTCCTTCATCCGAGCCTCTGAAGAAACAATGGGTTAATTTTATTATCTCTGGAAATGCGCCGACACAACTTCCCAAAGTTTTGTATGGTCCAAACATTTCACCGATGACTGTTTCCTCAACTAGGGCCAGTACAAGTAGCCTGGCAAGCCAGACCTATCAAGATGTTAGGTCTGGGAACTCACAATTGGCATACCTCTGTGGCTGAGTGAATCCCATGCGTTTTCCCCATGGTTTTCCCTCCAGCGGAGCAAGTTGATATATTAAACTTTTGCCGTATGCGGTCGTCAAAACTCTAAACACATCTTCCTTTTTAAGAATGACTTAAGTGACATTCTCTTAACTCCAAGTCATCCGAGTCACGGCCAAAGCCGAAGTCGAAAGACCGCTGTTCGCCAGCTGCATCTTGTTTGTTTTCAAGTATCAGGGAAATCACCAATGGAAATCACAGCAAGAACCGTCACAACTCTGCCGTCATTGTGTTAAGCCCGCCCACCAACTCTGTACACGATGTGATTGGCCTGACCAGAGTTTGGTTTTTCCACTTCGAAAGCCAACGGAGAGTTGCTCGACCACACTTTGCTGCAAAATAATTTTTGCTGCCGCTAGGGTGCGTCTAGATTTCTAGGCTACCAGTACAGAGCTGGCCTCGATGAACATCTGAAAAGAAATCGATCGAGCTACCAAGCAACAATTTCTGATGTGTAACGTTAGCCTAATTGTCAAGTTCCGAACAGGTAATCTTTCTCTCAAAATCATTCAATACAGTTTATGCATCAGTTTAGCCAAGCCAGTGACTAAAATATCACCTTCACATCGTTTCTTTAGTAGGATGAAGGTAATCTTATTTAAATTGTCAACAAATTATATACAGAAAGCAATCAAAGAACAATCTTTCCACACAGCACGAGTTAAACTGGACAACTCAATATGAATCAATGATGCACATTACCATGCACAACTAAGCTCTTACTGTATGTACATCATCGTGTTTGCAGAAACTGTGTTGCAATGCAAACTTAAAAGCTGAAAGCTCAATGCTCATCACGGCAACATTTTATGTGATGGGAATAGATACTAAATACTTTAAAAACTCACGATTCGTTAATCCCGATAGCTGTAATAGTAAAAATGTATAATAGCTGTAGTAAAAGTATTCGAGAGAGTTTCATATGTAATATGTAGCTATTTCATATTCAATGTCAGCCAATCACAGCAGTGGGCGGTTCCACTGAATCCCACAGCAGACACGCCCCTTCAAACAGAGCATTCGAATCACAGGCTAAAATCTGGCTAGGAAAAATGCCTTTTATTTATAAAGTATGAGTATTTTTGATCTAAAAACATACTAGCATTATAAGGGCAACCCAGTAAACATTATAAAATAATAAAATAACCCCATGTCAGGGGACCTTTAATAAATATACTCTACCGATTTAAAAGTAGTGTGATTTATAAGACACATTATAATGTTAGCAAAGATTTTTTTTATCTTTTATTCATCAAAAATTTAATGAAAAAATGTGTCATGGTTTCCACAAAAATTGTTTTCAACATTGATAATAATCAGAAATGCTTTTTGAGCACTTAAAATCAGCATATTAGAGTGATTTCTGTTTTCTTAGAGTAATGATGCTGAAAATTCAGCTTTGCATCACAGGAATGAATTGCCAGTTAAAAAAACTGTTATTTTAAATTGTTAAAATATTTCAATATATTACTTTTTTTTTTCTTTTTTTTTTTTGCTTACTGACCTCAAACGTTTGAATGGAAGTGTATATAATTTTCATTACCTTGAAAATATAGCTCTTTTTATATTAAATGCCTCCGAAGTTGCCTGAGTGAAGAGGTCCCAGAGCATTATAATGTTAATAAAAAAGAGTCAAAATCACAACTTTTTTCTGAGGAAATGTATGCCCTTACATTTCAAACTAGACTTGTGATTTTTACCTAGTATATGATAAAAAAGCTTTAAGAAAATCATAGGCTTACATTGAATGGGGGACATGAGCCATTAAGAGATCAAAATGAATAGGGGTGATGGCATGTGCTCTTTTGACTTAGTGCTGAAACCATCTAGAAACCCAGAGCACCTTAGTGTAAAAAACACCCAGAACACAGTAGCAATCCCACAGCAACCACAAAAATCAATCATTTCGAAAAGTCATTACATTCCTTAATCCTTTCCTCAGATGTACTGAAGTTTGAGGTTTGTTTATTCATATCCCAAGTATGCACTAAGTATAAGCAATAGTAATAGTGATTCTTGTCTTATAAAAAACATCTCTACCAAAGTATTGAGCATGAAAACCCAATAAAGTTGTAGTGATATTAACATAAATTATCAAAAAATCATTAACTTGTGTAGCCTACAGATATTCATAAGCAGGGCGTGTATGTGCACGTGAGCATTTCCTCACTGAGTGACATCAGGAGGGGCAAGTTAGGTTATGTTTGCAGGACAGGGTTCAGCACCACATCTGGTATCATCTTGTTTCATTTTCTCTGGTGCTTGTCTTTGACTTACTCTCAGATATTAAAAGTCACAGAACAATATCAGACCTGTCAATCACCTAACATCTTAAAGGGCCTGCTGCCCGACATCTAAATGTAAACCGATACAAATCAGTCTATGAATCTGTCAGTCACTCAGGTCTCATGGGCAGCACTTCGACAATATACAATTCAATATACCCTTTCTTGTATGAAATCTCTCCCTATATACCCACAGGAATCATAAACAATTATAAAATATTGAATTCACTCTAGCTTTCCCATTTGTCTTAAAACGCACCATCTCCAAGGCAACCAGCATCGAAAAGTACTGTGGGGTACGCATGCTGTCAGAAGAGTGATTTGTGCAACATTAGAAACTAAAACTGTTCAGATGACACAAGTGTATGTGCGCATGTGTGTATGCTTATACAGTTGTAGGAGTACATAAATGCATGTGTGAGTGAGTACTGTATGTGTGTGCGTTTATGGGTGGACAATTAAAACATTAATTTTTATCAAAGCACTCAAGGCACTCTGATCTATATGAATCCCTGTGGGAGGCATCACTACAAGGAACACACACACACAGATCCTCTAATCAAACTCTCTTTAAAGGAATGATGGTGTTTAATTATGCTACGAGAGCCCCGTTAGCACGCTGACTCATAAAGATGAGTAGGGCGCACAATAACGCCTGCATAAGTGCACAGGTACACACCAAAACACTCCATTATTAATATGGTGAAGAGAGTAAGTGGACATCAGGTCAGTTTATAGCTCTTGGACATTCTCGGCAGTACAGAAGAGGACAAGAAGGCACTTATCCAAAAGTGAATTGAAGAACATGGTGGCTATTGGAAAAGACATCCTAACTTTCAAATAAAAGAAACAATCAATGGACAAAGGCACTATCTAGTTCTGTTATTCTACATTGCTAGTATAGGCATTTGTTTTTAAATAAAATTGAGCAATTATTGTCAAATTATGCACTTTTTGTCATTATTTGGGTTTGGGTTAGGGTTATTTATTGATAACTGTTGTAAAAAATCTAAGATCACACTTTTTTCTGGAAATTTAAGATAAAATTTGTATAAATAAGTAAATAAATTATTAATAAAAACAGATAAAGTCAAAACAAATATTTAAGATATTTCTAGGGCACTGTTAGATTTTTATGTTTATTTTTAATGATTTTTCAACATTTTATAAAAAAAAATTATATTATATATATTAGGGCTGTCAAAACGATTAATCCAGATTAGTCACGTCACTAAAGTTTAGTCATTATTATTATTATTATATATTATATGTATGTACAGTATATATTATTATATTTATATACTGTATATATATGTGCGTGTATGTTAGTATGTGTGTGTCTCTGTGTGTATGTATGTATATATATATATATATTAGTGCTGTCAAACTATTAAAATATTTAATCGTGATTAATCGCATTAATGTCATTGTTAACTCGTGATTAATCACACATTTTAATCTGTTCTAAATGTCTCTTGATTTCTTTTTGTCCTATTATTTTTTCTCAATTATATGCTCTTATCAACATGGAAAAGTGGATTGGCGTGCTTTGTGCAATTGTAAAAAATCAATTGTTCAATTTAAAACTAACATTCTCACTTGGAGCAAATAATCTCTCACACAATGTAACAATGTCCATCAAATAAAAGGGTGAAAGAAATACTGATGAGGTCCTGATATTGACGAGGGGCGAAGAAGTCGCATCAGCTGTGTGTGTGCTTGGCCATCATAAAGTGGTATTTCAGACTGGAACGTGCTGTGATGATGATAGCTCAGTTCCCAACGACAAAACACACAGATCACTTTGGTCTTGTAGATGGAATATGGCAACTTTTAAAAGTAAAATTTCCATTCAGAATCTTATTTTCAGCGTCTTCGTGCTCGTCATCCACTCAAAATGTAACGTTAACCAACTATTTGGCGTCTCGCAAGCCCAAACGAGTGTGTGCGGCGTGCCTGTTGTTCTGTTTCCATTCTAGCTAGACCCGTTTGCGCTTCGTCCTTGCGTGGTGCAAGCCATTTAAATGTATGGGTTTCAGAGCGCAACGCCACATCCTGTTGCATAAGCATGTAAAAAAAACCTACAAAGTTTGCTAGGAAAAAAAGACTGTTAATCACGCGATAAAAAAACGATGCCATTAAAATGGGTTTCTGTTAACGCCGCTAAAACGCGTTTAAATGACAGCCCTGAATATATATATATATATATATATATGTTGTGCACACACACGCACGCATATATATATATATATATATATATATATATACATATATATATATATATATATATATATATATATATATATGCGTGTGTGTGTGTGAGTGAACTATCCTTTTAAACATGAGAAATGGGCAACGGCTGGTGATTCATTAGCTTTTTGTACTCTGGTCATTTTTTTGAGCACAGAAACCTGTCAGTGCATCAAATTGAATGGGAAGGATATGTATATTTAGCCAACAGCTCAATTCAAGTACATCAGAACTGTGATTGGAAAAAAACTCTTGTCTGGAAATAGTTGTCCAGGGCATTATCAAGATGCCCACAGACTGGACTGATGCTGCCATTAAGTGATGTCAGAATGGCTGTATTTACTGGTTGAATGCAGAAGAATGCCACCACAATTCTGTAATTACCAGTGGTCAACCTGGTATTTTCTTTGAGCCCTGTAGTTCAGAGTTGACCTAGTCATTTACAGAATAATCATGGAAGCCACTGTAATTGTTATTGTAACTAATTTACACATGTTGAAGAGTAGCTGTCAAAGCCATAGCCTTGAGTGCAGCAATCAAACAAACTCTACTGCCCATCCCATCTCCACAATCCCACTCATGCAATAAAGGCATCGATGTCTAGAAGACCTTTTGAAAATTGTGAAATGGATTTATTTTATTTCAACCAGACTGCTTTATTCCAATTCATCCCATTTGAATTAAATTTTGCAAAGTCAGATGTGTGACTTGCAATGAAAGTGGAATATTAAGTAGGAAAACGTTGCAACACGTTAAATTTTCTAATATTTAATTCTGACAATGAATCAATGAATTCATTGCTGAACATTTTGACTGGTTAAGGTGATTGATGCAGGTCATCATGCTTGGCAATAAAAGAAGAACAGCTTGACTTTATCTCGCAGCGGAAAGGCCTCAGTGCATCGCAGCGCAGCAATCTCACTCATCTTTCCCCACAGTTACAAAACACCACATCAATAATGTTTGCACCGAGTGCAGCTGGATAAAAATACACCACCTTTGGTAACCCAAAGCGATGAGAACTTGTCTTCTCTACACTCTCATCATGCCTCAGTCTATCTCTCCATCTCTCTTGCACCCACTGTTGGGAAACGACAGAACTTCATTTCATTACCTATGAAGGCACGGCATCAAAGAAACTACAATGCGCTCCTCACTTAACGCTAGTTGCCACGGCAACAATACAATGGACATTATATAGCTAATAAATAGTGAGGAGGAGGAGGGGGAGGAGGAAGATAAAAAAAAGAAGATGGGGTGAACGAAAGCATGAAAATGTGAGATCTCATTCCTGGAGCTGCAGAGAGAGGGCTTCAATGCCTTTACTGTGATTTCAGCTCTGATCCGTGGCTTCAATCACAACAGCGCTAGGAAATCATGTCTTGGCCTCTCAGAGGAGATGCTAACATGTGATTCCAGTGATGGCGCTTATTACATTTTTACATCATTTGCCAGCAGAATTAAACAAAAGTAGCATCAACAGAAGGCACTGCTAGATATTGATAACCTGCAAATCTGCTTCAGGCAAGAAGGCAAAGAACGCCAGAACGTCACGCTACCAGATGAAACACCTCAGAAACCCCTTGAAATGCCACCATACAAAGTCCTGCAACAGTGGGACAGAAGACACATGTATTAGGGCAGACCAACAGGGAACCGCCATCAAAGGAGAAGAGGAGAGCACCCCTCCATTTGAAAAGCCCCCTGTTAGACTGGAGAGTGACTGAGATGAAAAGGCCCTTTTCACTGTTGAGACCTGGCAAACAGAGATATAAACTTCCCTGTAGTGGCAAAAGGGTTTTGAATGCAACAGTGATATTTCCATCACCATCCATCACCAATTGCCTTCCTCTCAGAGATTGCTGGTCTTGTACAGAGGGAATGATGTATAATGTGGCCAGGGAGAGTTGTGTAACTCACAGGCCAAATGAGGCTTTAGTTTAAGGGTTGCCAGGACCTACAGCCACACACATCCACAGTTAGGGAGAATTTCAGGAGCGATACAGAAGAAATAATGGCATCCTTTGGGATCTATACAAGTGATTGAGTTTAATAAATGTAGAAAGGTTTTGACACACCTGCCAATGGGGAGTAGCCTGGTAATACCAAACTCTGCTACTTCACTTTGCTTCGTAGACAAAGTCTAGAATGGCATAGTTGAAAAGTGTTTTCTTTCTCGCAGGGGAGGGCGCTTGTCTGAAGTATAAAATCATTAGTTATCCATAAGCCAATCACATAACGCAATCACCTCTCTCTCCAACTTAAACATCACCTCCATTTAAAATGTTTAACTAACACTCTTCTTGTTCGAGGTTTCAGTTTGCAAATGAAAACACAACAGAGCGAATTGCAACCCGTGTCTCCATATCCACGGTCGTTTTCGATTTCTCTAACCTAAAATACAATCTTAAACTCTGCACTTAGCTTCTACGTCAGGGCTCTCTGCCCGCCCTGTGTTGGTTGATTGGCCGGCTGTTTTCAGGCCAGAGGAAAACTGGAAAATAGGTTGCTATCTTAGACTGAGTACAGAAGTGAACTGAAATAAAGCAAAGTACGAAGTCTGACATAGTCAGGCTAAATGGGGAGTGTATTTACCAACCATAAATACTTACCAATCCAAGAAAAGAATTGTGCATTATTTTATAATTTTTTTATACAACATAATATAGTATATTAATTAGGGCTGTCGAAACGATTAATCGCGATTAATCGCATCCAAAATAAAAGTTTGTGTTTACATAATATATGTGGGTGCACTATGTATAATTATTTTATATATATATATATATATATATATATATATACACACACATATGCTTGTATAATTAAGAAAAAATATTATTTATATATAAAATATTTATATTTACATATCATACAAATTATATAAAAATCTATAAACAGTATATACATGAAAATATTTACTTAAATATATACAAGCATATGTGTGTATTAATATATATATATATATAATTATACATCGTGCACACATATATTATGTAAACACAAACTTTTATTTTGATGCGAATTAATCGCGATTAATCCTTTGACAGCCCTAATAATAACATAACTAATATGTAAACATATATTTTTTTTAAATATGTAATTTATATATATATAAAAAAAGAAAAGATAATTACATTATAAAAGAAACATAATGATGAATTATTAGCCATATTAGCCATAAAACGTACTGGACAATACTTAGTAATTTTTTATATTAATATAATATAGTATAATAGTAATTGTAACATCTATATCTATCTATCGACCTCTCTAAAAAAAGTAAAATAATAAAGTATATTTATTTATAAAAATTAAGTAAATAATTAGGTTGAAAATAATACTGCATTTATAACTGTAATACTTGAATTATCATAATATTTACAACTAATTCTCCCGAATGAGTGAGTCAGACTCTATCTTTATGTGAAATTTTACCTGCTGCAGAAACATCAAAAGGACAAATCATTATTTTGTTTCTCAAATTGATCCTCTTAATGAGAGTTATTTCACATCTGGTGGAAAAATAAAAAATGCTATTAAAAAAAATATCAAAATATTTTTACTGGACAACTCAAAAATAACTGTTTTATTTATTCACCAAACACAATTATTTCTAACAAGTGGTGTGCTAATTTTGGATGCTACCTGACTGCAGGAGGAAAGTAAAAAATGCACTTAACAAAGGTAGCTATTGCAACATTCCCCTTGTTACCGTATCTAAACTAAAAGAGCATACTTGGCAAAAGTGAACAAGCACTAACTCTTATAATTAGATTCTCTCTCTCCCACCACCCTACTTTCCCCTATTTCTCTGAACACATGCGTCAGGGGATCAGGGTGCCAGACAAGCATGTGCAAAGCATTAGTGAAATCCAACGGACTGCAAAGTACACCAGCGTCACCATGACTACCCCACCTCAGCACCAGGATGACATCGCCATGGAAACAGCATCAACTGCCCACTCGACCAGCAGTGCCGTAGGTGGATGCTGAGGAAATGACAGCAAAAATCGCCCGTGCCAAAACACTGACGTTTGCTGAGATGGTGCGTTTGCAGAGGGCCTTGTGCAGAACCTCCCTGCGTTGCTCTCTGAATGCAGTATTTTTACAAACAATTCAGACCGAGGACATTCCCACATGCTCTAATGCTGGCTGCTGCTTTCATACCGTGCCGAGTAGCTGAGCGCCACTTTAAAATGCTGTTCAAGCCGTTAAAATGTGGTTTGATGAGCAATTCAGTCACACTTTTACAATAGTGATGCTCAAGCAGCGGGAATCACTCTGTTGCTGGCACAAGCAAATCAAGAGAGAGGATTCCTGCTGAAATTAACATGTCTGTATGAGAGACGCGAGGGGGGTCGGCTGGGTTATCCAGACGGTGATATCATTAGCTCAAATGCCCATAGAAACACCTTCCCTGTAAACAAAAAGGGAATCTGTCCCAAAGCTACTATTATTGGTTTACTCAAGACATATAACGCTATATTCTTACTGCATGTCAGCAGTTTTCTCAAACTGTGTCTTACTTATTTGTCGTAAGGGATTTTAAGAGAAATCTTGGTCGTCTAGACCAACAAGATGAGAAGAGTCGTACCAGTGAGGCCGTAGTCTTCGGCGGATCCGGTCGAGACAGTTGGCGGGGCTGATGGGGGGCTGGCGGGGGCTGGTGCTGAAGCTGGCGTAGCCAAGAGATGAGCTGACCTCCGAGGGCTCGCAGCTGTGGTTCTGCAGGGGTTTCTGGACGTCCTGGGAGGACGATAGCGAGGTCCGTTGCTTTGGCTATGACAGGAAAAGTTAAATGTTAGCATTAGTCACTTAAAGAGGAGAATTTTACAAGTCAAGCCAAGATGATAAGATCTCCAAAGTGATTGTAACCAATTACTGGCTGCTGGAGTCATCTAGAAGAGAGTGGTATCAAATTTCTGGACTGTGAATATGAGCGACAATGCATAAATTTGAGGTTTATAATTCAACTTGAAATAATTAAGAGAAGCAGGCTGAGTTTGGACATGTTTCACTGAGCAATGCTCATGGAATCACGTTTTATTTTTAAAAGGTAAAAAAAAAAGAAGTTTAAAAAATAAATTCACATTGTTAGATATAATGTCGCAAATAAGGGTGCAATTGTGAAAGTCACAATTGCGAGATATGAAGTCACATTGTTATATATAATATCAGATTTTGAGATACAAAACTGCAATAACAAGATGCGTATTTACAAATGAGAAAGAAAGTCAAAACTTGTTAATACTGTATTAGGGTTGTGCCGATAGACGATAGTATCGTGTATCGACGATTGTCTGAGATATCGACGATGGCAGATGCCTTTGACGATATCAATACTATAATTAGCTCGTTTTACCATTAATGTATTAAATTATTTGGCCTATTATTATTATTATAACGCTAGTATTGTTATTAAATTAATATAAGGAACTACAATTAATTTGCCTTGCCGAAATTCATAACGTGAATGAACATAATTCATCACCATGTTATAACACTTGCGACAACACCGACACGCACTTATGAGGAGAAATGTTTTTAAAACAGACTAAAAAACTACATCCCACATCAAAATTTAATTGCAAGGTGATCCATTCACAAATGATCAAGAGTACTTGTTTTAACAGACGCATTATTCTTATATAGATCCAAGATGAAAACGGCATCGTTGTTCGTCAGTATTTTGTTTCCATATAGCAAATTTAAAAAAACGTTTAATGACACTAACACTAAAAACAATACAATAACTAAATAGTATTAATAATAATAATAATAATATCACTAAAATAGTATTATAGCTACCGCTGTCATCGTCGTCTCTGAGAGAACGCGGCGTTAATGCAGAGGCCGAAAGCAGTCCGTTTTTACTTTCACTTTCAGGGAATGAGCGCGTTTCCATGCACGTTCTTAACCCGGTTATGTTGAATAAACTGACAATGCATGTGGTCATGCATCAACCCGTTTTCCTTTATCAGAGTCAAGTCATAAGTATATAAACCGATCGACTGATTTCGACTGATTTCTCCCGGCATCAAAACACATTAACCCGCATACTTCGTGCTTACTAAGTGCGCATGTGAAGTGCATCCAAACAGACAGAGCACTGGTAGGAGGACATATATCACAAACTCCAAATCTTTCTGACCCAATAAATTATTTAAACGCGTTTTCATCTCGTGCAGAAAGTGAAAATGCTGCATGTAACGGCATATAGGCTGTGTCCGTAAATTTCCCGTTGACATGTTAAAATACAAAAAATGATAAGGATCTTTTTTTACCTCACTATACCAGGAAATAACCTGATCATATTAATAAACACTCCACCTTTGCTAGCAAAATAGAAAAAAAAGACACTTGTATATAAAACGAAGTAATAAAACAAGCAAATTAATGAGTAACTAATCAAGTTAATAATCAAATAAGTAAGCCCCGCCCCCTCACGATAATATCGTGTATCGCCGATCTCACAGGCTGACGATAGGACGATATGAAAATGGAGCATATCGCCCAACACTATACTGTATAGTAAAATGGTCATATCTTAATTCACAATGACTAAAAAAGTAGTACTTGTGAGAAATTTGTATTTACGAAAAAAGTTGCAATTGTGAGAAAGTCACAAATATGAGGCATATAGTCGCAATAGAAATAAAGAAATTATGGGAAAATGCTAAATTTAGTCAAACTGTGAGATAAATTAATTATGAGAAATAGTTGCAATTGTGAGAATGTTGCAATAACGAGAAAGTTACCATTGTTAGAAAGTAGTTTTGTTAGTAAAATAGTTGCAATTGTTTGAAAGTACAGAAGAATTTACATTAAATAGTTGCAATTGTGAGAAAATAGCAATTACGAGAAAAGTTGTAAGTGTGAGTGTAAGTAGCAACTGTGAGATATATAGTCGCAATACAAATAGTTGCAATGGCAAGATATGAAGTCATAGTTATGGGAAACCGCAAAATAAAAAGTCAAACTGTGAGAAAAAATTATTATGACAAAGTAATTGTGAGAAAGTTGCAATTATGAGAAATACTTGCAAGTGTGAGAAAGTTTATAGTTCCAATAAGAAGTTATAATTATGGGAAACTGCACAATATAAGGTCAAATTGTGAGATATAAATTAAATACGTGACACGGTCACAATCGTTAGAAAGTCATAACAGCCTTTTATATTTCCATAAATGACTCCAATTGTTATAAGAAAAAGACAATTGCAATGGTGCCCATGCAAAACGATCCCCAATGTTGTGGATTGTTGCTACACAGTTGTTGAGGTGTTCTGTCTGGCTGTTAACATGTTGCTGTGCATTTGCTAGGTGTCCTGCATACAGTAGTTGGTTACTGGCCCAAATCAATATCTCCCAACCCCAAGTTTGGATGAAATTCTGATGCTTGCTTTCACTAACGATTTCTGCATTCCAACAAATACATTCCAACAAAAATCAAATGCACTACGCAATAGAGTCTGTCTACAGTAGAGAAGTAAGTCTGTAAGTAGGAGGTGGAATAGATGTGTAATACATATTGCTCAGCGAGAGGGAGAGACAGAGTGAGACAGGAGAGAAAACGACAAAAAGAGAAGACTATGTGCAGAGTCAAGCAGTTGTATAACCACAGGAAGCTTTACATAAATATCATCTTAGCTTTCAGTTGCATCACAGGTGGCCAAAATGCCAAATTAATTAATATGCATGAGAAAAATGTCTCTTATTTAAGTGGTTTAATTTCACACACAAATGCACTTGCCAGAAAACTGGCTCCACTTGAAAACAGTGATAAAAAATGCACAAAGAAGAAAATCACTGAGCAAACAAGACTGAAGTAAAGAGAGGGTGAACTGTGGTCTATATTTAACACACAAAAAAGTACACATAATAAACACGTTTAAAGCAAAAGTGTTTTACTGTACGTGCTTCAACCAGCCTTAACCCCCTGGGGTCTACGGTATCGCCGGCGATACCAGCTCACCTGTGTTTTTTTTTCTTTCACAAACCACGCATAAACGTCATTATCTCAAAACTACAAAATGTTACATACATGCTGCTGACATATTATTGTAGCAGAGTTTGTACTGAATACAATGTAATAATACTTTAGCCATGAAAATGTCACAAGTAACAGAAAAAAGCACAAATGTCGGAGAATGTCAGAACACCTCCAGGACCCAGAGAACACCTCAGACTCCTAAGAGTTAAATCAATTTTCTTTCTTGTGTCATTGTTTAATAATGTACAACATGACCTCTTATGGCCTCCGACCAAAGTAGATCTCACCACGGACCTGTTCGCAATATAATTCTTGAAGATGTTCTTGTGTCTAGACTAGCTCAGTGTTGAAAAACTAATCCTTATATCAAGTCAGGAATCTTGGAGTGACTCTAGAATCAGACCTTAGTTTCAGTAGTCATGTAACTAAACTAACTATTGCAAGAATTAGATGCTTTGTTGATTGTGCATGCTTTCATCAACAGCAGGATGGATTACTGTAATGGACTCCTCACTGGCCTTTCTAAACAAACCATATTGGTTGCTCACTGAAGCTAAGCAGGGCTGAGCCTGGTTAGTACCTGGATGGGAGACCTTCTGAGAAAACCACGTTGCTGCTGGAAGAGGTGTTAGTGAGCCCAGTAGGGGGCGCTCACCCTGTGGTCTGTGTGGGTCCTAACGCCCCAGTATGACAGGGACACTACACTATTACTATTTACTGTTGAAAAAGAGGTGATAAAGATAGTTGAGCAAATGTACGTATTTGCCTATGCACAGCTGCCACAGTTTAGCCCGAATCGGCAAATTCAGGCAATTTTCATTTTGTTGTCAAACACACCTTGTGTCAGGAAGTGCTGCTAATGAACCTGTTACTCACACACAGACTTTCTGTCTCTCACCATGAACTCCTAATGAGTCTGTCATGGCTGACTGTAGTTTAATTAAAAAACAAAACATGCCTGTTCGTCAAACACACCCACTGTCTACTCTAATAAATGTTCTACAGCAGTCTCACACATACATACACACTTTGACAGATTTCAATCCAAGGTGGAGATCAAGAAGCACACATGGTAGACTTGCATACTCATGTATGTGTGTCTGCAAGATAGCTTACTAACACTAACCTTCATTACGCAGGGCATTATTCGGCGAGTGAGAAATTGTGCGCTAATTTATGGATGATAATTATGATAATTATTCAGTGGGCTTTGGGATTGTGGGGCAATGAATGCTACTAACGTGACTGTTTCACCTCCCAGAGGGGCATTCAGCACATTTAGGAATGCAATAATGTCAATGGATATGCTGATCACATTCAACTCAAATCTCAGAGCGAGAATTTATAATTATAGAGTAACATTCAGCATTGATTTTGTATGCTCATCTGGTTTGGGAAATACACTGAGTGATAAAGGGTGTTGATCTACCATCTGCAGAAGGATCTCTGGGTGCATCTCTTGACACTTGTCAAGAACGTGTTCAGAGTCAAATTCTCATTATCATAATGTGAAAAACTCTCATTCATTCTCATAAAGGGGGAAATTTTTCACTGTAAACCCTAATGCTCAAAATAATTAATTAAAGAACTTGATTCTTTAATTTAGACAACCTTCAATTTAACAGAAAATCAGCTGGGATTTCTATTTCCCATCATGCTTTGCCATGGCACTCGGAAGGTAAGTGTGAAATTTAAGTGTTATATAATGTTTTTATTTTTTGTGCAGAATTAATGTTAAGCGGGAGATTAAGTAGTGTTTAATGTTTTGCTATGGTAATTTAGAAGACTTTTTGTTATGTTGGGTTTTTTGGGAGGTTGCTATCATGTTGATGAGTATGTGCTTGGTTTGAGAATAAATATAGGTTAAATGTATTATGTTTCTGTACTTATTCTGTACTATGCTATACGAATGATATCAAATCATTGTGTTACCAATTAGCAAGTTGGCATTTACTGAATCAGATGCTTAAAGTTAGCCAAGTTTACACTACTAAAAATATTTAAGTTAATTGACCATGCTATCTTGCTAGAACGGTTGAATAACTGTGTTTGAATTCAAGGTACCGCATTGAATTGCCTTAAATCATATCTTTAAGGAATTTTTCTTCCTCCTCTGCACCATTAACTTGTGGTATACCTCAGGGGTCTTTTTTGGGCCCGCTGTTGTTTTCGTTGTATTTGCTCCCTTTAGGCTCGATTTTTCAAATGCACAATATTCCATATCACTTTTATGCAGATGATACACAGGTGATACACAGGTTATGCAGATGATGTATCTCCCTTTGAAAAATAAGGACAATTATGACATAAAGTCTTTGTTGAACTGTCTTAAAGAGGTAAGAGGCTGGCTGGCAGCTAATTTTTTAACACTGAATGATTCTAAAACCGAAATTGTAGTTTTTGGTTCACTAGCTTCTATTTTACAGATTAAAAAACCAACTGGGTATTTAAGAGGGAACTCTCGTGCTCATACTAAGAATTTGGGGGTGATTTTCTGATAACGGCCTTAAATTTGACAAACAAAATAACTCAGTGGTGAAGAGTAGCTTTTATCATTTGAGATCTATTGCGAAATTAAAGGCATTTTTAACAGTAAAAGATTTAGAGATAGTGATCCATGCCTTTATTACATCTAGGCTGGATTATTGTAACTCGCTGTACCTTGGAGTGGCTAAGTCTTCCTTATCCTGCCTACAAATGGTACAAAACGCTGCCACCAGGCTTCTTACTGGTACTCGAAAGAGGGAACATATTTCGCCTGTTCTTGCTTCGCTTCACTGGTTGCTGGTCGAATACCATGTCAAGTTATAGGTATTATTATATGTGTTTAAGGGGTTAAATGGTCAGGCGCCTCAATACCTTAAAGACCTTCTCCACAGGAAATGTTCTAGACCTTTAAGGTCCTCGAACAAGTTGATGCTTACTATGCCACGATCTAGACTAAAATTAAAATGGGATTGTGCCTTTTCAGTCGCTGCTACAGGTTTGTGGAATGATTTGCCGGATCATCTAAGGCTGTCTCTCACTGTTGATAGTTTTAAATCTTTACTAAAGACTTATTTCTTCTCTTTGGCGTTTGGTCAAATGTAATTTTATGATGTGCTTTATGATGGGCTTATATTGGTTGGTGTATTTATGTAATTTTTTTTTAACGGACTTTACAGCACTTTGGTCAGCAGTGACTGTTTTAAACATGCTTTATAAATAAAAGTGCCTTGCCTTGCCTTAATTACATGGTGATTTTAAATTAAATGAATGAAATATTAAGTTAAGAGTACAAAATTAAAATCTGCCAGTTCTTAAACTTTGAATTTCTAATGTTTAATGTAATGGTTTTTTTTTTTAAGTTTTGCCGACTTATTTGGGTTTACAGTGTACATTACATTATTTATTAAAATGATGATAGTAAATTACATTGTACATTGAATTCATACCATTACAGTATTTTTTTTCTGATGCTTTTTCATATTAGAGTGATTCATTAGTTCTCAACCAGAGGCATTCAGCAAACATATAAGGTGGACTTAGAATTATTCAATTATATTTTTTAAAAAATGTTAGCTTAATTAAATTTCTAAAAACATCAAGATGTAAACTGAAATTATATAATATTTTCCTCCCACAAGAACATAGTGAATCAGAATCTTGAATCTACTAGAATCAAAATATTTATCATGATTGATTAATTTAATTAAATGTACAGGGTCAACAGTATCAAGCTCCTAGCATCTGTTAACAACAACAACAAAAAAATTTACGTGTAAAAACAAGCAGCAATTAAGTCATTATTACAAAAGGAAATATTGGACAACAATGGGCCTTTGAGTCAAAAAGCTTGAGGTGCGGCAATGATCATTTTGCTGTAGTAAAAATTTGGGAATGTGGAATTTAGAAAATGTGTTCAATTTTATCTTTGGCCTGAAATGTAATCAAAACAAAGTTGGCAAAGTTAAAAAATATGTCATGACATCATAACCCTGTATACCTCTGTAAGGGATACACTGGAGGCAAGTTGTATAGAGAACCCAAGTGCAGTTTATTTACTCAAAAATAACATACAACAAGATCAGAACACAAAACAAAGCATGACGTGACATAAAATGGATTTAACTCATGAGGTTAAAGGAAACAATACTTGACCAAAGACGCGTGGCAAACATAACGGCTTAAATACACAGACTAATGACAGGTCAAGGGACAATGAACAATGAACAGTCGATTAACCAATGACAAGACACATGGCAGGATCAAATGAAAAACAAGAAAACACATGACATACATTGAACTTGACATGAACAAACCAAATTGTGACAAAACCTCGTATTGTGATCAGGTGATTTAAATCACAAGCTTTTGCTTTTATTGTGATAAATGTCAATTTACACTGTCATTAAAGAACTGCTGTGCTGACTACTTCATTCTCCCTTTGCACACTAGCTGATGTGAATTTGAAATTGCCCCAATGATTCACACAAGGCCTGTTTTCAAGGCTGGTTTATATACTGAGTGCCGCAAGCAGTGTATTCATCTAGATAAAGATGCAGATTGAGCAACCTTGATGCGTCCAGAGCAACACTTCTATCAACATTCCTCTTGTTCGTCCTCCACCTCACACACAAACACACACTTTCACTCATTTCAATACAACTACTGTCTCCATGACAACGGAGGAAAAGCTGTAAGAACACGGAGCACCGCAATAACAACATTACCAAATATAGAGTTTCTGTTGCTAAAAAAAGACAACAAGAACACTCAGCAAAGGGGGAGTGCACTGTAAAAAAAAAACCTGTAAAAAACGGTAATTTTCTGGCAGCAGGGGCGCCAGAAAATGTCTGTAAAAAACGGAAAAATACTATCAGTAAAAAAACGGTAAAAAACAGTAAAAAAATGTTAATTTCTTATTCTATAATTATGGTTTATTACTGTTATTCTACACAAACAAATCTTTCATTATCTGATTTAATAATGTTAATTTACTGACCTATTGAAGTATTAATATCTGTTTTGTACCATTGTAACGCTGACAACCACAGTGATGATGAGAGTCACATGATCATTCAAAGTTCATTACAAGCAGCTTTTCCACAAGAGAGTTAATACTAATATATAGAAACTGCACAGGGGAGCATTTCCAAAAGCATCGTCAGCCAACTATGGTCGCAAGTTCCCAACGACGGAACTTGCGACCATAGCTGGCTAACGATGCTTTTGGAAACGCACCCAGTCTCATTCGCAGAAACATTAAACACCATCATGGTAACACATTAAATTTTTAAAATGCATTAAACATTGGTTTAACAACATTAAATGTAACATAAAACCCTAATATACATAACTGATTCGAAAAAACCTAAGAAAACTATGAAGAAACATAGTTATTTCAACAAAAACACATCAAATGTGAAGCGTCATGCAGGGAATTTTGTGAATATCAATTTACGGTTTTTCACTGTAAATTATACAATGAGTTGTTCTTTTTCACTTTCAAAAACTGTCAATTTAATGGTATTTAGTACGGAAATACTATTATTTAACCTTAAAACTCACTTTAACACCCACATACTTAATGATCTTCAAGGAAAACATGTTAAATGACTGCTGATTTCTGCAGTTATACCTTATTTTCTGTGTTTTCTAATTTAACAGAAACAATCTGTAAAATATTACGGAATATGTTATGTAAAATTACACACAACCCTGTAAAAATACAGACAATTTCCTTTAAAAAAAACGTAAAATAGATGTAAAACCAAAATACAAGCAATTACCTGTAAATTCAATAGTGGACCTTTAAATTACAGCAAATATCTGTAAAATAACAGGCATTCACTGTATAATGACAAAACGGCAAAATTCTGTAAAAAAATAGACCATTACCTGTAAATTTACTTTTTTTTTTTTTACAGTGTGGCTGCAGTTAATTACAAATTGATACACCTCAAAGCAGAAATCAAACAGACTGCAGGGTTTTACAACACCTTTTAACCTTAAATGATCCTTAAACATAGCCCGGTAATACCAGACTCTGCTACTTCACTTTGCTTCGTAGACAGAGTCTGGAATGGCATAATAGAGAAGAGTTTTCTCTCTGCTAGGCGGGGCTTGTCTGAAGTTTAAAATCATTGGTTACCCGGAAGCCAATCAGATAAGTTTATTTATGACAAATGTTATGCGCCGACACAACCGCATCGAACCACAGACATCATTCATCAAATTCAAATCTATGAACGAACTTCCACTGTAAACACTTGATGATGCGAGCGAAATACCGGAGTGGACATGGCTGTAAACGACTTTTGCAAAATATGCGAAGTTAATCGACACATCCACGGTACAATCATGGCCTCTAAACTAATTTTTGCCAGAGTGAAGCAAGAAAATATTTGTAGCCAACTCTCAAACTTAGGATTAGATCTTTCAAACATAGCTCTTTGTTCCACACGAGTCTGTCGGAAATGCTGCAACTTAGTTTCAAGATTACAGCATGACATGGAAATATTTAAGGACTGGAAAAGAAAGGAGACAATGGCCTGTCAAAAGGTAGCCAGTTCGAGCTCGAACCAATAAAACAGACCGAGATACACCATCTAAAACTCCAAGGACCATAAAAAAGCACGGATTCACCGAGGTGGGTTAAACACTGCAACAAACTGTTTACAAATCTAAATTTAAAATTAGCATTTGTTTTCCATCACTTGTTTTTTTTTTATGTTGAATGTTCTCCATAACAGAACGAATTGCATCCCGTGTCTCGTTCCCCATTTCCGCGGTCGTTTTTGTTTTCGATATCTCTAACCTACAATGTAAAACTCGGCGCTTAGCGTCTTTGTCACGGCTCTCAGCCCGCCCTCTGTTCGTTGATTGGCCGGCCGTCTGAAGGACACTGGAAAACTGAAAGATAGGCTGCTTTGCTATCTCAGACTGACTACAGGAGTGAAATGAAATTAGAAGAAGTAGGAAGTCTGACGTAGTTGGGCTGCCTTAAATAAGCAACGGCAGAAGAAATCATGACAAATGAAAAGAATAGCTCAACAAAAAATTACATTTATATCATCATTTATCATTATCAAAACCTATATAAATATATATACACTACCGGTCAAAAGTTTAAGATCAGTAAGATTTTTTATGTTTTTAAAAGAAGTCTCTTCTGCTCACCAAGGCTGCAATTTTTTTATAAAAAATACACAAAAAACACAGTAATATTGTGAAATATTATGACAATTTAAAATGACTTTTTTATGTTAATATATATTAAAATGTAATTTATTCCTCTGAAAAAAAGCTGAATTTTCAGCATCATTACTCCAGTCTTCAGTGTCGCATGATCCTTCACAAATCACTCTAATATGATGATTTTATGCTCCAAAAACATGTATGATTATTTTCCATGTTGAAAACAGTTTTTTACATTTTTATTTCAGGATTCTTTGATGAATAGAAAGTTCAAAAGAACAGCTTTTATCTGAAATGGAAAGCTTTTGTTACATTAAACACTACCCTTTAAAAAGTTTGGGGTCAGTAAGAATTTGTATTTTATTTTTGGGGGAAATAAATAATAAATCAATACTTCTATTCATCAAGGATGAGTTACATTGATCAAAAGTTACAGTAAAGACATTTATAATGTTAGAAAAGATTCTAATTAAATAAATGCTGTTCTTTGAACTTTCTATTCATCAAAGAATCCTGAAATAAAAATGAAAAAAAAAAAACTGTTTTCAACATGGATAATAATCATACATGTTTTTGGAGCATAAAATCATCATATTAGAGTGATTTGTGAAGGATCATGTGACACTGAAGACTGGAGTAATGATGCTGAAAATTCAGCTTTTTTTCAGAGGAATAAATTAAATTTTAATATATATTAAAATAAAAAAGTCATTTTAAATTGTCATAATATTTCACAATATTACAGTGTTTTTTGTGTATTTTTTATCAAAAAATTGCAGCCTTGGTGAGCAGAAGAGACTTCTTTTAAAAACATAAAAAATCTTACCGATCTTAAACTTTTGACCGAGTAGTGTATATATATATATATATATATATATATATATATATATATATATATATATATATATATACACACACACACACATATATATAAACACAAAACAGTTTGTTCTGGTTCTCGAATCTGATCAGCACTGGAACCATTTCACCGTTTGTATCACTCTGCTTACAGCGACTGTCATGGCTGTCGAGCAAATCCACAAAATATATATTTTTTAAATACTACTCTTCTTATGTCACAAAATGTAGTTTAAGTTAGTTATTTAGACCTCAAATATGTCACCATATAAACATAACGCCTATTTTACAATTTGTTTTTGAGGCCAGGCCATCCAGCGGCCGCTCAGCGTTCATGTACCCGCAGAGAATTGCGTTATCTCGGACAGTCCTTACGGAATATTCCACTGGCTCTGATGTAGATAATGGTTTAACATTATATACATTATATACTGTAATTCATTTGGGGTATATCAAACGGGCAATCTTTGGTCTTACTTGTTCCAGAGCAAATCAATTTTGGTTAAGGGGAAAATTAAGTTTCATAACTTTATATTTAAGCTATATTTAACTTAAATCCTGTACTAGAGCGCTGTTTTTGTACGTTTGACTGAATTATTTGCTTGTATTTATTTTCTTTTGTCTTTTAAAATGGCTATTGTTGTTCATTTAAATATTGTTGTTCAATAAATATTGTTTTATGTAAATAATATGGAACATTTGGTATTGAGAAAGGGTCCGTTAGTGATTGTGATATGAAATAGATTTTCTATGATGAATATACTATTAAGAAATCAACCAGAAGAATGAATGCTATATCAGATGCAGGTTATACACTCATTTAGTCAACCCTCTCTTATAATACCCTAATATTTTACATAAAACAAAAAGCTTTAATGAAGCGACAACTGTTAAACTGTCAACTTGAGATTTGAATCAGTGGCAGAAGGAAGTAGTTCTGCACAATAGAGTGTTTTTGTTGTTTCCTCTTAATTTGTGCCGTCAAACTGTTGTGTAAGCGATATGGCCGTATATCAGCACGCTGTGATCACCTATGGCCATATCGCACTGCTTACTCGTGTGATATTGCTTATATAAATTACATACATGTAATAAATACATTTAGGAGTGAAATATCCTTTTAAAAAGGCAATAAAAGAAAGCTAGACAAACTTGGAGAGGTAAATATTCATGCAGGTGGTGCTTCATGCTGTGTTTGTTTGTATCATATACGAAGACCTCCATGATATTAGCATCATTAGCATGACAAACTCAAAACTCAAGGGGCTATGGGCATGAAATTGCAATCTGCATCATTTAGCTCGTCACCATTTCATCAGTGTTACAGTTTAATCGCCAGAGGAGTTTTCAACATCCAGCTGAGCGCATGAAATTATCTTTTATTCCTGAGTTGCTATTAAACTAAAAATGTAGAATATGTTATGACCACAGGGCTTCGAGAGCCCACAGGAACATTTCAACACAAGACACATAGCACAAGGTCACTGATGAGTGTGTGTGGGCTACACTGAGCTTTAGTTCACTCACAGTGCAAACACACATTTGATCACACTGCCAATTATACACTTCTTAATTTAAACTCCTTGTTCAAAGGTCAATAAAAAGCAGAAAAGATACCATAATGTCATGACCCTCTCCAACCAACCACTCCAGTGGCAACAACTTGGTTGTGTTCACAGGTCCTCTAATGCAACGCCATCAAATTTCAATTTTGAATTTTAATTTCACAACAGTTGTGAGGGAAAACTAGCAGGTCGGTGGATGTGAGAGTTCTCTGTAATGTGTGAATTCAGTCCAATAGCGGCACTTCACATCAAGAGGCCGTTTGACAGCTTTGAGTATCTCTCTCTCATCAGAGGCTGATATTCTGTTTTCTAAAAGACTGATCGTCTTCCTACTAGAATTTGTTTCTTGCAGTAATGTCTGTCATTAAAATAGACAAAAGCTATGTAGATGCTTTAGTAACAACACAAATCCTGTCAGTTGTAAGTCTTTGAAAATTATATTTCAAACATGACCAAAACTACTTTTAGCTCAGAAACTTGAACTTGCCAAACTGAGTGCATCATTTCTCTTCAACTAAATCCAGTTGTGTTCATAAATTTACACACCCACTGCTGGGTTTACACAACTCACAACTCGCGATTAATCGCATCCCAAATAAAAGTTTGTGTTTACATGTTTATGTGGGTGCACTGTGTATAATTATTATATATATATATATATATATATATACACAAACATGTATATATTTAAGAAATATTTTCATGTATATACTGTATATACATTTATATATAATTTATATATAATATGTTAATATGTTTTTCTTAAATATACATGCATGTGTGTGTATTTATATATAAACAAAATAATTATACACAGTGCACCCACATATATTATGTAAACACAAACTTTTATTTTGGATGCGATTATTCGCAATTAATCATTTGACAGCCCTAATTATTTGTCTACCACACATATTTATTTATTAGCATGTCCAACACTTTTCAGAAACATGTTAAAACTGGCTAGTTCTGTATATTTTTTTTGTGTGTTTTTTTTATATTTTTTATCTCTTGTCAGTTAAGAGGAACTCAGAGGAGGCTCTGTTATCATACATTCTCCAGGATCTTGCAGCAAGGGCAGCAAGATTATCAGAACCACTTACAGCTAAATTAATCACAGTTGGGCTTCAACACAGATAAGCTGTATGCCACACACACAAACAAAAGCACCTGAATATCTGTGCCTAAAGACTTGTAAAAAACAGATGTGCAAGATAAAGAAAAGCGACTTCCTGTGGCCGTTTACACTCTAAACCTATGACACTCACCAGGTTGTTTTTCAGTTTGGTTGATCTGAATATTCAAGGTATTATTTGCACAGAATGGCTGAATGGTTTACCAAACGGTAAAAGAACAATTGTCTGACAGAATAGTCTTATGACAGTTTTGTATTTTGTGCCCTTTAACCTCAGTATTAAAAGTATTTATACTCTTTCCCAAAAAACCTAAATGAGAAAGCACACACTTGACTACAGAAATGCAGTCTTTAGCTCAGCAGTTTGACAGTGGTTGTGTTTGTGCGTGTGTGTGTGTAAATATAGCTGATAAAGCATCAAGAGGATTCTTTGTCCCCACTACAGCTCAAGAGCTCCTACTGTCCACATTCATCCACACAAAAGAACACATTTCACTGTCATTCTGCTTTTCTACAAAGGTTAATTACATTTTTTTACCAAAATTTAATTATGCATTGTCCTCTGCCAGGCCGATTCAGATCAAGAATCAATTATTTACTGGAAAGCTTTGTTAAACAAGAAATTAAATTAGGTAAAACACAATTGTTACAATGTCCAAAAAGCAGTTTTAAAATAATACAGGTCTGTTTCAAGAACTATCTCTAGTGAACTGCCTTGCTGTTCAAATGGTACCTCAGAAGTGATTAGCACCCAAAATTATTTGTATTTTAATGTTTAAAAAGAAACTGTCTTGTTAGCTTAGAAACATGTTAAACTCTACTGGAATCAACTGATTCCAAAAGAGTTTGAAATAAGCATGGTGCTAAGCTAACAAGACAAATACATGATTGGCCATCATGTATTTGTCTTGTTAGCTTAGCAACATGCTAATTTCAAACTCTTTTGGAATCAGTTGATTCCAGTAGAGTTTAACATTAGAATGTTTCTAAGCTAACTGGCACACACTAATATTGAGTGAAACGTTTTAGTTTCGGATTAAATGGATTAAATCTTGGATGGTTTTTTTTTCACTTAGCTTGTTGTACTACTTTCTGGGAATGTCTTCATCACAAAGATTTCTTGAAAGTGTGAGTTAAATTTTGACCAAAATATGATATCATAACTGCTGTCACTAGTAGTAAGGCTGCTCACTCAGTTTTGGAATATAGCTTATATTTGTAGAATAGAATAGAAGATAATAGAATATAATAGGATGTATTAGTTATGACTGCAAGCTTATACTGCCTAAAAATGCCATCTAGGTATGCAGGTCATTGGGTTATGGAACAAACTTATATATCGTCGCTGCCAGGCGGAAAACCTGTCTCTGCAAAAACATGTTGTCAAAGTTGACATTGCCGCTTTATATATGATCAGATTTATATAGTCAATTAGATTATTAAAGAGTAACTAAACACTTAACCAACTTTTTTTAGTTAATGATCTGTAAGAATGGAGCTTCATAAATGCTGTTCATTGATTCGAGTAAATTTTTTGACAATTGGCAATAAAGTCTTTTAATTTTCAAATATATGGTGTAAAAACGTCTGAGTGCTGCCCTCTTCAGGTTAAACGCAAAGCTCCTGCAGCAGGGGTACTCTCTGACGTAGCGAACTCTCTGACGCCACTCTGTCACGCCCTTGGTGCGAGCTCACCACGCCCTTGGCAGCCCCTGGTATATAAGCATCTGGTTCCGTCAAAACTACTGTAGCGAGTCAAAGGAGTTGGATTTATGAGTATTGAAAACGATCAGGATAGCATCATGAGAACCCGAACTCAAAAGATGGACTAATCATTTCTCTTTCCGGTGCTGACAGCATAGACTATATGGGACTGACAGGAAGAACGAAAGACTCGGACCCGGTCGAATCTTGAGAACTCGAGAGATGAACTAATCTTTATTCTTTCCGGTACTGCTGTGCTATATCGCATGGCCGCTTCCTTTCGGCGCCCATGTTAACCTATGGTGTCGTTCACACCAGACGTGGAGCGCCGGGCGAGGCGCAGCCGGCCCGCGCCGTGAAGCGCCAGTTTCGGCGTCTAGTCTATTTTTTCCGCGAGCCTCGAGTAATCCGCGTCAATTCCGGAAGGAAGTTACACCAAGACACACTCGACCATCCGGTAAATGTAATCAAGATTTTCGTAAGTAGCCTACTAGATGTTTTGGAATATTTAACATGCCATTTTAATTATATAATGATGAAATGAACGAAATGATTCGATAAAAGATTCGTTCATTTTGCTGAACGAGACTCAAAGATCCGAGTCAGTAAAATGATTCGAACTTCACCACTACAGCTGTCAATTAATCCGTCACTGCGGGTCTCATGTGCACGCTCCCCGCTCAGCCCCGCCCTTGGCTCATCCCCTCTGTCTCCGCTGGGGTCTTCCCACTTTTTTAGCATTTTTCACATTTTGCCAGTGGGTGGAGTCAGGCTTTGACCAGGGGTTTAGTTACACTTTAACATTTTACCAAAAGCTCAAATGGAGTTACGAGGTTAACTTTTGTACATACATGTTTTGTCCGTCATTAGAACGGCCGCATCTGAGGCAGTAAGTGGATCGTGTTACGCTTTTCATCAACTTACAGGTTACTGCGTTTACTGTAACTATGTGGGTGCTCAGTTTTTTCTGTTATTTGGCCAAAATGACATGTTATTAAAAATGAAGTGCTATGCACAGGCTATTTAAGACACTATTGCCTATGATTCGAGAGCAAAGACTAAGACACTCTTCTCTACTCCTCAATTACATAAAACATTAGCATTTATACAGCGTTTCTAAAGTAAAGAAAATGCTGGCTTAGTCACATAACCAGCTCTTTACATTGCAAACAAGCAAAATGGTCAAAACTGCGTGAGGCACTTCATTCATGATATAAGCGGGGTTAACCAACATTTGACCAATGGAGTGACAAGGTTTAGTCACAAGCTCTTTTTAATACTTCTCATTGGTTCAATATTTGCAAAACCCTCAGACAGACGTAAAGGGGGACCAATAGAAATGATTTATGAAAAAAAATTAAATAAAATATTGAGATACAAGGTTTCTGCCCGACAGTGATATATGTGTAAATGTAATAAAGAATAGATTATTATTGATGATGGGCCATTTTAAATGAAGGGAAAGGTCTCCGAGAGGTTAAGTATCTTGATTGATGACAGCTCAAAGGCCTACCACCTTACATTTACCATCCCGGGTCATTTACCTCTAGGTTATACCTCCTTATAAATGGACACTTCATCAATGGTGCCTTATGCAGTAATTTAAATGAAGCTAAAGGCAAATGATCCTGCATCAGTCTCTTCCTCTCTCCTCGGGAAGTAGAGGCACACCTGGATGAGCCGTAGCATTTGATTATCAGACGTGACTAGACTCTGCTTGTGGATCGAGCAAATGAGGTGCTCAATTGTCCCATCAGTGTGCAGGAGCCCACTGGCAGTGCACTTCAGTGATCATGAGTGTTGTGTGATGATCTCGGGCCTGTTTAGATCTTAGTCGCTTTCTGTGATCGGATAGCTATCTGATCATGAAAAGACCAGGTGTAAATGCCCTCCGAAAAACTTTCAAGATGGATTTAAATCCAGTCACTCAAACCGCTTCAGGAGGCGATTTGAGACGCATTCCTATTCTATTCCTATCCTAAATCGTTTTGCGGAGACGCATGTGTTACACGCCATGTGTAAATGGACCCGTTTTAAGGAATCAGACAGCTATCTGATCAGTAAAAAAACACATGAAGTGACCAGGTGTAAACAGCTCATGCTTAGTGTCATGTATGGAGCATTTTGAAGCGATACAGACGCAAAAAGAAGCGCCAATAGTTTCAAAACGCACATTTAGAGAAAAATCAGTTCACATTTGGCACATTTGTCTGCGTAGCTTCACAACTCAATCTGAAATGAAAAACAGAAAAGCCATAAAAATAGGGAGAAAATGTCACGTTATGTGACTTACTAACCAGCAGTTGAAGATGGACAGGAAAAAAATGAAATAAATCTTTAGAAAAAGCTCACAGCACACATCATGTGCCTGACTGGGGCATTGTGGAGTTTGTTGTTGGAGACAGTGGGGGAGAACATGCACAGTTGCGTCTCTTTCTAATCCTGCGGGTGCTCAGCACACAAGCAGCATGGCCCAAAGTCAGGCCGGAGCAGATAAACGAGTGATTGTGTTCGTCTGAAAAGAGGACAAACATGACTCTGATAGGATGCACTGAGCACTCTGACAGGGACGAATAAAGAGCCCATTCACACTCTTCTAAGAGAATAATAAGTCGCAAACAGAAAGAGAGAGACTTATCAGGAGAGAGACAACATCATATAAAATGGCCTCAAATAGAATTTGAAAACCAAAGCCTCAGTTAAAAACAATTTCAATTGTATTAGATACTGTATAAAAACCAAGTGGCATCTGCGAGCAAAATGATGCTAGAGGTTTTTTTTTCTTCAGATCTAATTATATTATGAGCCCTTTTTTCTAATACCAGTTGATAATACCTTTTCAATAAACACTTGCAATCCAGTTTAATCAGGGACTATCTGGACCAATATAGCACTAGTTTGAGCCTAATATGCAATGGTTAGCACTATTTGACTGGGGCAATTAAACATACCGTTATTACCACACACAAACATTTAGGGTAACACTTTATTTTACAGTGTCATTATTACACTGTAGCACTTTTATTTTTTTACAGTCCTGTTTCCCATGTGCATTCAATGTACTTATTATAGTAATTGTAATAACTGGGTACTAACTATCAGTTACTAACCTTGAACCTGAACCCACCCCTAACCCGTTTAGTTAGCTTATATTACCCGGTACTTTCTTAGGAACACTAAGTATACATACTGTAAAATAAAGTGCAACCATAAAAACTTTAAATTATGCATAATTGCATACATCTAACCCAAAACTAAACCAAACCAAACCCTAATCCTAACCCTATAGTAAGTACATGTGGTTACTTAATATTACACAGTTCTTAAATGTATAATTCCAGTGTAACAAAGACACTTTGTAACCAAATTTAGACTAAAAAATGCTGTTTGTGAACATTCTATAGCAATCTTGACCGTGGTAATTTATCAAATGCTTATAAAATTATGAAGAAGAGCATTTTAACAGGGATCCAACTCAAGCACACTTTTGGCATACAGATTTTGGTTAAAGAGCTGTTTCAGGGGTCTGAATCATAGCGGTACATTGATTCTGTAGAGTCTCAGTAAAGTATGTCATATAGTCATATCATTCTGTATCTTCCACAACCAAGTTCTCAGAATCGCAAGATAGACAATTGCAGCATACAAAATGCATTCATTACTTTTTTTGGTGGGTTTTTTGTGCTGTGAATTTGTATAATTTCTTTTGTCAGCATGAATATTTCTATTATATTTCACAAATAATTACAAAGAAAAGGAAATATTTTAAAATTTTTATAATTAATTTTTATAATATTTTGCTTAGTATGTTCTTTTTTTATTTTATTAAATGCCATTTGGTTTGGTAAATCCAACTACTTTCATACAATTTTAAGCATGCCTTTTTAAGTGTCCAGGCACTTTTTGGGAACACTAAAGCTTGATATTACTATACTGTAACTGATGATAATCAAATAAAAACCCTCAAGTTTGAAGGAGTGAAAATGAGGGCGGCTTGGGACAATTGCATATCAAAGCATGAAGAGAATCCGCCCGTCGGGCCTGTGCATATTTATAATAGCCATATAATTAAGATGAAGAATGCTCAGTATCTCAGCATAGATGTAAGACAGTACTGCTCTTGAGTGAGTGAGTGAGTGTGTGTGTGTGTGTGTGTAAGCGTGTATGACTCCCACACACAGATGCTGTGATAGTTACAGCCAGACTATGTTTTATCTAAAAGAGCACCATTAACCTTGAGAGCAGAGCAACATAATAGACACTGTGTGGATGTGTGTTCCTGTATCTGTGTGTACCTGGGGGCGGATGACTCTCTCAATATTCCTCAGGGCCGTATCAGGTGAAGGAGGCGAACAGTCAGGAGTCAGGCCTGTAGAGTCGTCACCATGGTTACCTCGCTCTGCATCACTGACCGACACATGTGAGAAGTGGCCTTCAGAGAGACAAAATAGAGAGAGATATACTGAAATTAAAACTGCTGGATTCATACATTAAAAACAATGAGCTAACTACTAGGACAGAATTAGCCAGATAAATGTATTCCCGCCATTGATTTAAAAAGTCATCAGCATTAAGTGCCATTTATAGCTGTGATGCTGCTGGAAAGCAAAAGGGTTTATGGAAAGAAACTAAATCATGCAGAAATTCAAAGAATGAACATCCAGCAAGAGCTGGAAAAGACTCTAAAAGAAACCTGTGTCTTCAATGCTAATGAAATGGCTGAACACTGAGGTTTAAATGCAGAGACTTTGCACCATTACCTTTACACACACTCTGAAAGCCAGAGTAGGACACACACAGAAGTGAACCACCTCTTTGTTTTACTGTTTTTTCTTAATCATGGTGTTTTGTCAATTATTTTAGCATATTTAGCTGGAATATTCTAGGTTATATGTACAATGTACCGCCAATGTACAGAAAATAATTTGGACTTGCCCCTCAGTTTGTTATTAAAAAAAATACAAAAAGCTATTACAATGGAGAATGGAACGGAAATATATTGGGCAATCAATGCATGTTTACTGAATAAGGCCAGTTCACAGTGACCCAACAAACTACATCACCAAATACCAACAAATTCCATCAAAATTCCAACAGACACCAACAAACGTCAACAAACTACAACAAATACCAAGAAATCCCAACAGACACCAGCAAATTACAACAAACATCCACAAACTCCAACCAACCCCAAGAAACTCCAACAAGCATCAACAAACTCCAATAAACACCAACAAACATCAATACACATCAACAAATACCAACAAACTCCAACCAACTCTTCCCCAACAAACTCCAACAAATACCAACCAACTCTTCTCCAATCCACACAAAAAATACCAACAAATTCCAACCAACTCTCCCCAACAAACTCCAACAAGCATCAACAAACTCCAATAAACACCAACACACATCAATACACATCAACAAATACCAACAAACTCCAACCAACTCTTCCCCAACAAATACCAAGAAACTCCAAGCAACTCTTTCCAACAAACTCCAACAAATACCAACAAAATCCAACCAACTCTTCCCCAACAAACTCCAACAAATACCAACAAAATCCAACCAACTCCTCCCCAATAAACTCCAACAAATACCAGCAAACTCCAACCAACTCTTCCCCAACAAACTCCAACAAACTCCAAAAAATACCAACATACTCTTCCCCAATAAACTCCAACAAATACCAGCAAAATCCAACCAACTCTTCCCCAACAAACTCCAACAAATACCAGCAAACTCAGAGCAACTCTTCCCAAGCAACTCCAACAAATCTCCAACAAACTCCAACTCCAACAAACTCTTCCCAAGCAACTCTAACAAATACCAACAAAATCCAACCAACTCTTCCCCAACAAACTCCAACAAATACCAGCAAACTCCAAGCAACTCTTCCCAACAAAATCCAACCAACTCTTCCCAAACACACTCCAACAAATACCAGCAAACTCCAAGCAATTCTTCCCAACAAACTCCAACAAATACCAAGAAACTCCAAGCAACTCTTCCCAACAAACTCTAACAAATATCAACAAAATCCAACCAACTCTTCCCCAATAAACTCCAACAAATACCAGCAAACAAAAAAATTAGGTAAGAAGGATAAAACAATGGTCTTTGAGACTCACTGTATGTCATGTCCATGTAATGAACTCTTGTTATTTAACTATGCCAAAATAAATTAAATTTCACATTCTATGGCACCTTTAATGTATAATCAGCCATACTGGTAAATAATGACTAAAAAAAAATAATAATAAAAACATTTGGTTTGTATATTTTTAAAAATATACAAAATAATTTTTGTGTTCTGGTAAAACTTGATTGTGTAAGACTTAAGGTGTCATTCGCTTCCAGTTATTTTAGCTGTACGAAAAAAGTCTGTTATGCTGCTTTATACAGCAAACTTGTATTTGTTATCATGGTATTTGAAGTATCTTGAATATGGAAGTAATTTAGGATGGTATCTATCAAAGCACCATTGTTTTACCTTGTGACACCATCAATGTATACCATAACCACTATATATATTAAAGTATCACTTTTTCAAGGGAAGCTTGACTTCTACATACAAAAGAAAAAAAACAGCAAATACATCCAAAAATATTATTATTATTATTGATAATATTAGTAAGAAGGTCTTTCATCCCTAAGTTCAGTACATCTTGCTGTAAGTGCTTACGTATGTGTGTTTTGGATTCAAGCCATATAATTAAAAAATAGCACATTTACTGTATACATTCACAGTGTAGGAGTGGGATCACATTATAGTCTGAGCAGATTTCCCCAGAGTAGGATCACTCTCTTTGAATGAGGGATGAAACAGAGGAAAGAGAAAGAAAGAGAGCAGAACGAGGTTAAGGGTGAGTTACATGACGACTCCACCAAATTACTGAGAAAAACCCTTTCCATAAATCACAAACACACCCATACTACAGAAACCCATGCTGCTCAGAAACGGTAACTTCATCCCTGCAATCTCTATCTCTCCAGCTATGCACGAAGGAATGCGGAAAACAGTATGGGATGATTATGTTGGCTCTAAACGAGTGACTACCAAGTGAGTCAACAAGCCCTACGGCATCCATCCGGACAAAATCAGAGACGAATCCGAGCTGCATACATTTATCCAACACCCTCCTCATTTTCCTTTCCTTCTGTTTTTCAAATCTGCTGATTGCCAACTCAAGGCAGGAGATGAGTAACAAGGTTTGTCAAATTGTCAAAACAAGAGAAAAGCATCGTATTTTCCCCTGCATTCCACAGGAAAAAATAAACAAGCAGGTAATTAGGCAATACAACAAATAAAATCCAAGCAGCATGCAAATATGTTTACTTTGTTATACATCAAGGACAAAATAGTCCCCAAAAGTGAGCTAAATCTGACAGAACCTCACTTTTGGCACGATAAGGTTTGGGCACCTCATCTCAAATGGGAAAAAAGATTCATACAGTACATCTAGTAAATCTTCATCTTCAAAAAATCTAAAATCTTCAGTAAATCAAATGTTCAAAATAAATTAAATATTCTTTTCCATGCACTTATTAAAGAGAATGAGAGCATTCAATCTTCCAAAACGTTGCAAAAGCACCAGAAAAGTATCATAAAAGTGGTTCATATAATAGTTTAGTAGGCCTTACTATAGATTTGTGATGACAGACGTAAATTTCATTCATCATTCGCTGAACATCTACCCCTCCAGTGTTAACCAATGACAACAAATTATTGATTAAATGAGTCAATTAAGTAGTGAAGCAGAACAATCAGTTCAAGTGAATGAATCAGACCATCTGGGACTTTAAGTAAATGTTACTCATATTTTCATCCACGTGTCACGCAAAACTATATGGCTTCAGAAGACATTAAAGGTAGGGTAAGCAATTTTGGAGAGGCTAGCAATAACAAGATAGCATTGATCAAATTCTCCCTTCAGAGTGATCTCCAAAGCAACGCCTCCTCCAAAATACATGAATGTGCAGATCAGAATCTGTGTTCAAATTACCCATTGTCTCAATGAACATTACTAATGAACGCAAACAACTTAACGAGAGCTGACTTGTACCACCTGACTGCTGCAGTTAAATCGGTGATCTGTACACCATTCTCCATTGTTTCAACGACAGCTGGTACATAAGTATTCTGTCATGGGTTAATCCTGTTGTTGTGGCTTAAAAGTTAATCCTCAAGTGTGGATCGTCGTCTACTGTTTGACGACGTCGTCTCACCTCTAGTAAGTGTATTTTATGAACATGATGCAACAGGTCCCTCGCATAAATGTAATTTCGCTTGTACGTAGCAAACTTTATCACAGTTTGTGTATGTAGTTTCAAAAAATTGCGCCAACGTTAGTGTGTGTGTGTTTCTGTGTGTTTGTGTTGCACATCCATAATTTCAAAGGGGACGCAATTACAACTCTATAAGTACATAAATGTATCAAATAACCATACCGAGACGTACTGGTCCATTCTCATTTGTGTTTATTCTGCCGGAGTCTCTTAGTCATCTGGGTCTGATCAGAGACTATTTATATATTCCGATTCAAACACGTACGGCTGAATGACATTCAAAACAGCGGGTCTCTCACTCTCTCAGCCCTTCTGCTTAGCCTTAGACTGACCGCCATAGGTATCAAGTTACGCCCTCATCCAAAGGCAGGGTGGGGATATGCAGCTCATTTGCATTTAAGGCCATATACACCAAAACAGTTCATTTTCAAACAGGCCCCAAAAATGACATTTTCAAATGGTTACAATAAATTAACTATGGGGTATTTTGATATGAAACTTCACAAATACATTCTGGGGACACCCGAGACCAATATTACATCTTGTAAAAAAAGCCATAATAGGTGCTAAAGAGCCGAGATATATATTATTTATTTCCCCTTCAAGGAAAAGTTTCAAGGAAGAGAGTATCTTTGGATTACAGTAGATGCATGTTTAAAGCACCCTGATGATGAGCGAACAAATTGTACTCATTAAGTAAGCTACTTACTGTAGGTAAATGTCTAGAAAAAACAATGACAGAAACCATCCGATGCTGTGACTGTCATTTAGTTCTTGAGTAATCATAGATCATGCTTGATTGTGTTTGTTCCTTGACTTTGCACACATCTGAAACATTAGCATGTTTCACAATAAAATCACCATTGTAGATCAGAGATAACACACTGTTGCTTAATATTTCACACCTCAGTGACACAAAAGTGTGTTAACAAACATATGTCAGCCTTATTCTCTTGACATTGACATTAGGAGTATGTAATTACATGATAATAAGATATTCTGTATTCATGGTGAACGCTGAGCAGACTTACGAATGCTATTAAGTCTGTTGGGTCCACATGGACACACTTCTATACGCAGATTATTCCCCCCTCACACACACCACTGTCATGAATACTGACAAGCTCCAGTCCTCTAGCATGCAAATGATGGCAGATTATTCATGAACCACTAAACTGAGCGGCGTTAATTATTGAAACAAAATGGCAGACTCGATTGTCGCTTGCACACGCATTTATATTTGTACTTTCTCTGTTGATGCATGTCAGCAGCCGCTTAAAACGATGCTCGCGGTGGATCAAAACACTCACCCTCGTCGGGGGATCGTACGTGTGCGAGTGTGAAAAGAGAGAAGCTTACTGAGCTGGTGGGAAAGAGTGTGACTCTGTCAAAACTGCTCGCAGCTGTTTTTGCGATAACAGCGAGCAGCTCTGTGACTGTGGTAGGAAGCTCAGTGGGGCTTGACCCTGTTGGTAATGGGCAGGAAGCCTGGGATGAATTCAACTTGTGTTTTACTCTTTCAGTCATTAGCCATTAACCTCTCAGAGATGCGATACTGAGAGAGAAATGAGGCATGTACGGTAGGAGCCATGGGAACACAGAGACTCTTCAGTCACAGATGCTAAAAGATTAGCAGGCCTTTACTCTAGCAGCAATATAAATATGTGCAGACATATTACTATATTATGTGCCGTTTTGATGGCAAAATTACCAAATTTAGTGATGAAACTGCTACTGATTGTTAGCCTAGAAATCTAGACGCACCCTAGTGGCAGCAAACATTATTTTGCTGCAAAGTGTGGTCTAGCAACTCTCCGTTGACTTTCGAAGTGGAAAATCCAAACTCTGGTCAGGCCAATCACATCGTGTATAGAGTTGGTGGGCGGGCTTAACGCAATGACGGCAGAGTTGTGACGGTTCTGCACCGTGAATTCCATTGGTGATTTCCCTGCTACTTAAAAACAAACAAGACGCAGCTGGCGAACAGCGGTCTTTCGATTCGGCTTTGGCCGCGACCCGGATGACTTTCATTCTTAAAAATGGAAGATGTGTTCAGAGTTTTGATGACCGGATACGGCAAAAGTTTATCCCGCCCCCGGATTGAGGTATGCCAATTGTGAGTTTCCAGACCAAACATCTTGATAGGTCTGGCTTGCCAGGCTAACTGATTGTAGTACTATATTGTAAATTTAAGATTGATTGATGGATTGACTGAATGACAACCTAGCTGGACTCATTGGTACTTCCAGAGAAAATAAATGAATTACATTTTGTAGTTAAATAAAATAACATATAGATTCATTGTATTTTTGTAAAAAATAAAATAAAATAAAATGTAAATAAAAAATTATATTGTACTTATGCCCATGTTGTCTTTGTTAAACCAAAGTCCTTTTAGGCAAGTCATGCCACTCGGCCGCCATCTTTGCAACACCTCCGGGCAGCTATTTCGGACTAACAAGACCAGGCTCCTATCTAAATGAATGGGCAGAGAGTCAGAACTGCACTTTCACTAGTCACCGGGACATAAAAACTGCATGTATAGAAACAGCAGTAAAATATGATAAAAATCGCTGAAAAAGTTTGATGACTTTGCCCGAAAATAAAGTTTAAAACGCCTTTTTTCCCACTGGTTATACTTACACATAAACTGCATATCAAATCTGCCGCCTTTTCAACGTATAGTAACGTATTTTCCGCTGTCGCAAACCTCAACTGTGCGCATGCGTTGGTGGAACCAGACGATAGGCTTAAATGTTTCCCGGCTTGACTGTTAAAAGCAGACGATTGGCTGTCCAGCGGGAGGGGCGGGACATATGCATACAATCGCCATCTTTGGTGTTACGGGTTTTCCCTATATAGTTGTAATAAGGATTGAGGAAGTGGCATGTCTCTATCCACCTTATTCTGCACCCGTTCTATTTCCCATGGTTCATAGCGGGTTCAACTGACTAAACGGTTTTCTACTTCCTGTTGAAATATTTGTTTACATAGACTGCTAGCACTCTAGTCCAGACCACTCATCTATATAGAAATATATTATATAGATCAGTGTCTAATATTTAATTGCGTATGATGTAAATCGCTGAGCCATTTCAAGATTTGCTGATGATTCTTCCAATTATTTTGTTTTCTGCCAGCGGTAACTTGAGTGCATAATTTCATCTTTGTATATTATTATTATATTGTTTATAATGAATTGATTGAGGAATCCTAAAAAGGTTGATGTCTAACTTTAATTATTGAGAAGGAGGGTGGTGATGAATGATGTACCGTGTCACTAAAAACCCGAGGTTTGCATTTAAGGGTTAAAAGAAAAACAGACAGATATGACTTGCTCAAGTATGGTAATGGTGGACCTGAAACAGCTGAACTAATCTGAGGCCACATTGGGGAAAAATATATTTGGCTTATCACATGTGTCCGTAATTGAGCACGACTAACTCATTTAAGTTAAAAAAGAAGAGAGGACAAACAGACAGAAGAAAGGGACAGACAAGAGATAAATAAATAAACAGGAAAAGACGCATAAAAGCAGCTGTAACAAGACTTGTGCTGAGCCACGTCTTGACTCTTTCCACCTAAATCCTGTTTTTGACAAGCTGTCACTAAATAAATCCTCAACAAATCCCACAAAATCTGACCATGAAACACAACACAATATTACTGCAAAGAACAAAAACTGACTGGAAACTGTTACACTTTTGTTGACAAGAAACTAGTTAGCAAAATACTGAACTGACTAGTTTTCTGTTGCTGTGAGTTTATTGAAAGTTACATGACCATCTTCCATGATCTTTTAATTGTAAACTTGAATCGTTTAGCATTCTGCTTGTGAGTAGCTCTTAACAAATATTTCACAACCGCTTGGTTGGTTGCAAGTCATTTTTGCTTACAATTCATGGTTAACATTCAGGATATGACCTAGATGAATTATGAAGACATATTTATTTTTCTCTATTCATTTAGTAAACGTCTCCAGCATATTTATTATATTACACTAAACGCAGTACATTTCAAGAAAGTGATTTACCCAAAAATACTTTAATAACAAGAAATTGTTTCAATTGCAAAGAACATTAAACTGTGATATTTAGAAGTCACCTCGATTTATTGTGGGATATACGGATGTGAGTGTTTTGATTGGTCCTCTGCAATCCTGCAGCACAAAACTGCAGTGTTGACTATAATCATGCAGAGAACAGTCCTGTAAAAGCTGTGATTTCATGCTTGTGGGGATAGCTTGAGGGGGGCCAAAAATAGAGCTGGTCAAAATCCACAAACACTCACGCAAACATCCGCTCAAGCACAAACACAAACAGAGGGTTAAAGTACAGTAACACAGGAAATAGTAGAAAACACACACACATACATCAAGTCCCGCCAGACTGTGCGGCTGCATTAATAGAGTCATCTAGGAGATGAACATCAGGTGTGAATCACAGACCTACAGGCAACACTACTCACTGCGTCTCCACGACAACTTGCAGGTGACTCACCAACCTCTCTGGGTAAGGCTAAAGTGGTTTCCACGACAACCCTAACTGCAGGAATGATGCCAGAGGAAAGTACTGCGGCAGCGGCAGGGGCATCCCAGGACTACAGGCATCGACCTAAACGCCACAAGGCGCCATGGAACCTAATGTTCTGTGTTTGCCAAATCAATACAGCATGGACATTTTCTATGGAGTATTAATATATTGTAATATAATATAATATAATAAGAAAAGTAATGATGATTTGGGAGAAATTGGGAATTGATTTGATTGTTGTTTATATAATAATAATTAGGGATGTCCCGAGACAATTGGGACAATCAACCCTGATTGGTCTCGGCTATCCTAAGCCACTCCTTTATTTTTTTTTCCTTTATTTCAGCTGTCACGCAGGTGTTGTGCAGTAGGTGGCAGTATGCATCTTCAAGTGGATTTCCCAACCGAAAAGAAAGAGGCTCAATGTGCATACATGAATGAGGTCTGTTCCAGCCATAGACAGTAAAAGAAATGGACATAGCCATCCCAATGATTTCAACGGAGACTGAAGCCCGATGTCTGAGCGACTGCGCAGGCTCAAACTGAGCGTGACGACAGTCTGGCAGTTGTAAATCTTCTAGTAGCTGTGCCAAGCCAAATGTGAATCACCTAATTCCTCAAAAACGTTGAAATATTTTGTCCCATTGCTTTTATGGACTCTCTATCTATGGGCTTCTCCCTTGACTTTGTGCCTCCATGTCCCCCCGATTGCCTTATAGACAGTAAAAGATTGCTTGCGAGCTTCTCCTCCTGTCTATACGGTAATGTCTCTACTGTGCAACAGAAAGTCCCGTGGTTATGATCTTTAGCCTCTTTTTACAATCTTTAGCCTATTTTTACAAAAACGGCTTCTACGGGGCCGTAACGTAAGATACAAATAAATGGAGCATTTTAAAAAGTCCTGCCCATTTTTCCTTACTGAGTATCTTGTTTGACATCGAAATGCATCATATACAAGAAAAACTGACTGCTAATGTTGAGTTACTGAGGTGTACAAAGTAGGGATGGGCAACGATTAATCGCGATTAATTGCATCCGAAATAAAAGTTTGTGTTTACATAATATATGTGTGTGTAGTGTGTATAATTAATTTGTATATATAAATACCCACACATGTATGTATATATTTAAGAAAAATCTGTTATTAATATATCAAATATTTATATTTATATATAATATTAATTATGTATAAATATATATAAAGTATATACATGCAAATATTTCTTAAGTATATACATGCATGTGTGTGTATTTATATATACAAATTAATTACACACTACACACACATATATTATGGAAACACAAACTTTTATTTTGGATGTGATTAATCGCGATTAATGATTGCCCATCCCTAGATTTTTTTCTGATGGGTATGAATGCTGAGTTTGTGCATGTGGAGGCAATTTACATCAATTTTCAATTGCTAGTTTTCATTGATTAGAAGTTACCAACACGTTGCGAGGACATGCGTTGTGGAGTTGGATGTCAAGAGAGCAAGGTTTGCGTGTGACAGCTGTAGCTACTGACTCGTAAGGGTTGTCCTCATCCTCTGGTAAAAACACGTCCAGTGATGGAGAATGGGCAAGTTCACCACATCGCTTGTCCTGCACAAAAAACATAACAGAACACTTTAGACAGACAGAATAGATATACATATACATAGATAGACATTTTATCTTGAAAAACGCAACTTTTTTAAAAAGACACTGCGTCCAATTGCAGAGTTCTCCCCATGAAGACAGCCTGTTTCTGTCTCACGGGCACTATGACAGGGATAAACAGCCACCCATGACACCCTGCTCCATAATCTTCAGTGAAATATTGCCATCACCTCCTTCTGCCTGTTTGTCTTTATGGGTGCAACACGGCAGGCGTGTGAGGGCAACCATCCCTCAAAGTAAACATAGCACAGGCCAAGCTGCCCCCATTGTCATCGCACTTATTTCCCATGAACCCCATTCGATTTACTTCTCAGATGACTATTACTCTACCTGTCAGTCTCAAATCCTGCATCACCCAGAAAGCATTAGACACATCCATCATGCACTGGGCACAAGGGAAGGACCATTTATCACATGGGATTGAAAGAAAGACCTTTGTCTCCCTCTCTCTGTCTATTTTCTGATGTGTCTTTGATACAGCTGTTCTTAAGTCAAGAGTAAATTAAATCCTGATTTCAACATTCACTCTCCATACAAACTCATACAAAGGTGGTTTATATAGATATAAAACATGGTTAAATGTGTATAACATGGGTATGATTATTCATAAACGGCAGGACTAATTCGTCATCATTATGCTATGGTGTTTGCTTGGGTGGTTACTGTTGTCGCCTTCTCACAACTATTGTTTTTATTTTATTTTATTTTTTTTTTTTTTACATTTTCTGTATTTGAGCGGTGTTTGCCCATTTAGAAGTCATCTCCATAATGCTAAGTTGTTTGTTATGGGTGTTTGCTAGGGTGTTGCTAGGGTGTTCATGGTGTTTAATGTAGTTGCTATCTCCTAACTAGTTTTTTTGTAAGTTTTCTGTATGTGCGTGTAGTTCTTTCCCTTGTAAAAGTTCCTTCCACAACGATAGTGTTCTGTGTGGTTGTTAGGGTGTTGCTAGTGTTCTAGGTGGTTGCTAGGGTGTTGCTAGAGGGTTCTATGTGGTTAATGTAGTTGCTATCTCATAACTAGCTTTTTTACGTTTTCTGTATGTGCGTGTGTAGTGCTTTCCCTTGTAAAAGTTCCTTCCACAATGATAGTGTTCTGTGTGGTTGTTAGGGTGTTGCTAGTGTTCTGGTACCCCTTTTCCACCAAAAAAAAGAACTGGTTCGGAACTGGTGCTGGTTCAAAGTTGGTTCGGAGTTGGTTCAACTCGCGAACCGCTTCAGAACCTGTTTGTTTTTCCACTGACTAGAGCGCCCAGGGAACGACGTCGTTACGTCACTGTTTACGTCGCCATACGTCTTAGCTAGAAACGCTTACAAGTACAACATTACTTTGGGATTATCTCTACTGTAACTCGTGAATCAAGAAGGCTTTAAAAACAATCGAAATGTGTAAGTCTTTTAATATTTTCGTTTGATATGTATCTTTTCTGATAAGTTATGTACCCCTGTCTTGTGTCTATAATGTCTTCAATAATAAAATTTGGAGAAAAAAAATAGAAACGCTTGCGTTAACGTCAAGCATAACAATTACAAAGGCGGACTCCGTCGTGTTTCTGCAAATGTTTCTCTTGGCTTTTCGATCCTATATTATGGTCAGAAAAGATGTTTAGAGCACATCTAAACCCGCCCCAGCCCCGACGTAAGCATGACGTGGTAAAAGAACGGTTCTAGTCCAGCAAAGAGTTGGTGCCGCTTTGGAACCAGTTCTCCTGGCCGAGAACCGGTTCTTTGGCTGTCGAAACACAAATAACTGGTTCGCGCAGGCACCGGCTCCGAACCGGCTCTCAAAATGCTTTGGTGGAAAAGGGGCTTGGGTGGTTGCTAGGGTGTTGCTAGAGGATTCTATGTGGTTAATGTAATTGATATCTTATAACTAGCTTTTTTGTGCATTTTTCTGTACTGTGCGTGTGTAGTGCTTTCCCTTCTAAAAGTTACTTCCACAATGCTAGAGTGTAAGAATTTGTTGTTCATTCTGTGCCTTCCAAAATAAAAGTATTCGGTCACATACCTAGTGGTTACTAGGGTTTTCACTGTGTTTACTAGGATGTTGCTAGTAGGTGGTTACTAGAGAATTGCTACTGTAGGTGACTGTGAGTGGTGCTTGTCTGAAGTCATCTCCATAATGCTCAGGGAATTTGTTATGGGTGGTTGCCAGGGGGTTACTTGGGTGTTCTGGGTGGTTGCTGTTTCATAGCTAGATCTTTTATATTTTCTGAAAATGGTGCTTACAAAATTCGCCTCAATGACACAACGGTTGTTCTGGGTGGTGGTTAGATGGTTGCTGACTGTCGAAGTTACATACTGAAGTTTAAAACTTATGGTTAGGAATGTGCCTTAGCAAATATTCATCTCATTGATCACATCCATGTAAACTCTCTTCTCTTTCCCACTTCCTCTAATGATCGTTTCCCCTCTCTTTCCAATTAAGCCACACTGAATAAAGCTCCAGTCAGGAAAGAACAGAGGCCCTCCAGAGAGCCACATGGAGAAATCAACAGAGAAAATAATAGAGAGGTGAGACAGAGAGAAAGACGGAGATAGATCAAAGCTGCGTTTACAAGAACTTATACTTTTGGACTTTCTGTGTCAGTTTCAATAGTGTGATGGGGCGGGACAGAGGCACACGCCGAGGAAAATACTGAGAGAGCAGGAAAGAGGGGAAATGCACAGGCTTTGAATCAGTGGTTTCCTGCATTGTACGCTAGCATGCACACGCTTGCACAGGAAACTACCCACTGGCAGAATACAACGAGAAAAACCATAGTTAAATTGTGGATGGAAACTCGTCCTCCGCTGAAGTTAGTTATACTACTGGTAAAATAATATGACTATACAACATCATTTAAGCTAAGCTAACCCTTACCTTAAAGAAAACTTTAAGTAGCTTTAAAAAAAACAAAAATAATAAATTAATAGTTAATAAATGCATTCATATGTAATAAACGAACAACCAAATAAATACATATTAGTAGCATCATGAATAATAATAATCGTGATAGTAAAAATAAACAATATAATAATAAATAATGTAATAAAATAATTCAATATATAATTCTGTTGATATAAAAAATAGAAAAATTGTCTGTTTTGTCTCTACAAAGAACTATTTTGTCCCTAAAGTATAAACACACACAAGAGTATACAGTACACACTTATATTAAAGAAGTTCAGTACCTGTTTATCTCTAGTAGATCCTGATTTCTTCACAGTGACTGAATTTCAACTCTTCAGCGCCTGACTGTCCGAGCACACTACAACTCTTGTTCTCTTCTCTATCTCTCTCTGACAGCAGAGACCAGGAACTTCATTTTTTCTAGGAAAGGAAGACTACACAACAAACAGAAGCGGTTGAAGTCGGCAATTAGCATGCTGATATAGAGCTGCAGTTGCTGGACTCGGATTCAAATAGGAAATCTGCCCGGACGTCCCACAGTCACGTCTACAATCTTCAGCCGCACATGTGACTGGGGCCTGACAGACTTTACTGCCGGCTTAACTCTTGTCTTCCTCCCTTTCTCATTCTCTTCTTTAATCAGCTTCGATTTGCTTTATTTCCCTTGGTTTTCTTCACATTTATCCAGAGTTCTGTCTCTTCGCTATTTTCTCAGTTGATACAGTATCTGATCTGGATGGCCACTGTCATTTCCTGTGCTTTCTAATCTGAGCTCTGCATATTTTGGAGGAGGACCCCACAGCATAAAAGGCCCTCAGAGACCTTCTCAGAACAGATAGAAGGATTGATATAAAGCAAGATTTGGTCATGTGCTTCAGAGGAGGGCTTCATGCAGGGATGATACCAGTGGTGGGAAGGAAGGCTTACACAATTTTGTTGCAATATGCTTCACAGCGAGGCTTCATTATAAACTGAGCAAACAATAAGCGGGAAAATGAAGGCACTAAAAATAAATAACATCAGAGAAGATATAGTAGCCTGTTCTTCAGCCATTTGCTCACTAAAAGACTTCCAGACAAAATAATCTCATTCTGCCTGATATATGAACGGACTTAGTGCAAGAGATGATAGGAAAAGAGAGGAAACGGGAGTTGGAGAAAGAGAATAAAGCATGAAAAGTGAAAATTAGCAAATTAAAGTGGCAATTATTTCCGACTCTCATAAAAATGCCTGACTACAGTTATTACCTCCTATTAAACACCTTTGCAGATTTAGTACCTGCTCCCAATGTAACTATGAACTCTGTGATGCTCTTTTGCTTCAGCACACCGGATGAGGTACATCTGCAGGTCAAAGCCAAAAGCTGAGAGGACTAAATGTTTTTTTTTTGTGATTTATAGGCCTAAAGGCTTTGTTCGGTCAGTGAATGCTAGTAAATATGATCCAAAATTAACCTTTCGCCTCACATGTTAATGCTTATTGGATTGAGAACATTGACTGTTATATAAAACATTGAAAATAAATCTATATTGTTGCTTGAAAAATTATTGTCCCTAGTATATTTGTGGCAAACAGCACAGACTATTGTTATTCGTAGCATCACACATCTCTTTGGAAAACACGATTTGTCACGAAACCCATTAAAACGTCATGGTCTGTCATTATGTTGTTCCTTATGTTTGTGTTTTTCAGGAGTTCTGGAGTTATGGCAATAAAATAACTAGTTTGGCTTTCTGGCAGACCTCAATTAAATGACTTGAGTATGAGTATTAAATGGTCTTTCATGTTTTGATGAATGTCCTACTAAATCAAGAAATCAGGGGAAAGATATAATTGAAGGCATAAACAACAACCAATAAGCTTTAGGTGACTTAATTACGTTAATTGTGAACTTAAATGGCTTCAATCACTGTAAAAAAAATATATTTTCAAGATTTATCACATTTTTTCTTTTGTCAAATCAACTTCAATAATTTATTTAGTTCAGATAACTTATTATTTTGAGTTTCTGATGATTAAATCAATCTTCTTCATTCTATTAACTCACTTTTTCCAGTTCAATCAACTTAAAATTTAAGGCAACCATGTTACTTAATTTTTTTAAGTTAAACCAACAAATTTTTTTGGACTGAAAGTAAAACGGTAACACTTTACAATAAGATTCATTAGTTAAAATTAGTTAATGTAATAACATGAACTACAATGAGCAATACATTTGTTACAGTATTTATTAATATTTGAAGAGTTCAGATGCAAAAGCCCCTAAGTGCCATTTAAAATTTTCTTCTAAAATGACCATTTTTATCAAGCTTGTATATTTAAGTTCAATCATTTCACTTAAATGACAATTAATAGGTAATCTTCATTGCCATTTAAGTGAAATTACTGAACTTTAATATACAGGTTTGATAAAAAATTATCATTCTAGAAGAAAATTTCAAATGGCATCTAGAGGCTTTTGCTTCTGAACTCTTCATTTGTTAATGTTAGTTAATACAAATCCAGCTGTTCATTGTTCACAGTGCATTAACTAACGTTAACAAATACAACCTTTGATTTTAATAACGTATTAGTAAATGCTGAAAGTAATATTAACTAAGATTAATAATGCTGTAGAAGTATTGTTCATTCTTAGTTCATGTTAACTAAGGTAAATGAATTAGAGCCCGACCGATAAAGGCTTTTGAAGGCCGATACCGATACAAATATTTGTTGGTTTTAAAATCCGATGTTCCGATATATCGGCCGATATTTTTTTATTATTATTATTATTATTTCAGAAACGTGCAACAAAACATTAACAGATTTCCCTAACATTAGCTATTTGTAGTTATTTATGAGTTTTAACTAAAATAATATGATAATGCATTTTAAAAAGAAACTTGTTTCTTTTATTGTCACAACAGAACAGACTGATGATAGTGGCATTAGCTTTGTGGTTAGCGAGTCTATGATGAGCCATAATTTAGCAAACAATTAAAACATACAACATACAATTCAATATAACAGGCCAAGGAGAGATCCGTCTCGTTACTATAACTGTCACGCGGTATTAAAGAAATACTTCAGTCACATTGTCAAAAGTTAAAAGGACAGTCAGTCAACTACACTTTAACAACGTAACGTAACTATTATTAGCTAATTCCGCTTTACTCTCGGCTTATTTAACAGCAGCAAAACTGGACATGATAGTCACAAATTTTGTCATGCTTATTTGAGTTAAGAGAACTGATGGGGATGATCTTTAATTTTGTTATTCAAGCAATGTATGTATCGTGACCAACTCAACGAGTGTTGCCAACAGGGACGGTGTAGAGCGCCCTCTGGTGGACAAACTAAACAACTCTAACACTCACGACATGGTTCAAGCATGTTTCGTCTGTTTTTATTTTATTTTTGAAATATTCATTTATCGGCCACTATAACTGCCGATACCGATAGTTTGGAAAATATCGGCCGATAATATCGGCCTGCCAGATATATCGGTCTGGCTCTAAAATGAATGAACCTTATTGTAAAGTGTTACCAATAAAATACTGTAAACAGGCGTGGACTAAAGGACAAAATTTTGGTTTAAGTTCAATTTTCATCTGAGGTAAAATTATCCCTTTGATTAATTTTGCTAAAACTATGTTTTGGAATGAGGGGTGGGGCATTCTCATTGTAGATATCCTCTGATTGGACAAAAATCTGTCTGGTGCATGATGAGTCATCAACAGTTTTATTCTGTTTTCCCAGAAGGGGAACAGGCATTAACTTTTATAAGTTAACTAAACTTTTAAGAAAAAGAGTGACGAGCAAGTGACAATATGGAACAACAGGCAAAAAGCATGACAAAATAAGAAAAACCTTGGCTAGTCAACCACACACACTCGGAGCAGATAGTCCATAAAGGGCCAGCAGGCAGGCCGAAGGCATTTTGAGCTTTGAGTCCTCCTGAGAGCTTTCTTTAGCAGGAAAACCGTCATTACCTTATCATGCACAGTCTAGGAGAAGTTAACATTCATTAGTTGCCCTAATTATCTCTCAGCACCTAGGAGGAAGTGCGGAAACATTCTCGGTAGATGAAGCCACTGTCAGGGTTCTGAGATTTTAAACATGAGTCACGGATATACAAAAGAGATTATGCCACACTGTGGGAGAGGAGGAGGAGGACGACGATGAAGATTAAAACAAATATGACGGAGGAAACATTTAATGCAATCACTCGAGGACCCTGCTGCTTTGGAATAACTACAGTCAAGGCTTTCCTTATTTATACAGGGATAACAAAAGCACCAGCGAGAGTAATCCGAACGCTTACCAACGATGATTTCCAACGTGGGGAGTGAGAGACTGCGTAAATGCTCACCAAGAACAGCAGAAGTAATGATGGTGGCCGCTCATTCAGTTTTAATAGGTATCAAGAGAACTGCACTAACATAATAGGAATGAAGCATATGAGAAAATATTATAGTGTCTTGTCGCTTGGTGATAAATAACATTTATTACTGAAATCACTTCTCAAACAAGTTAATTTAAGTATGTTTTTTTATAAATCATCCACTAATAGGACGTTCATGGAGAATCCAGCTTTATGAAGGCTGTATATTTGTATGCAGTAAAGGCCGTTCTCACTCAATCTCCTGTCTATGGCTTTAAACGGCTCATGAAATACAACCAGTCGTTTAGGATTCTTATCCCAGCACTGTTTTCAGACTGATCTATTAAGCACAGGGAGCGACTCCTAAATCACACTGGGCAGTGAGACCACAGGGACATAAGTTTCCACTAATACAAACGAACACAAACATAAAACGCCAATCTGCTCAATTAAAATACACATGAAAAACATTCACTTCCCAGAGCACTTGATTAGCTGTAATTAGTGGCTTTTGTAAGAGGACAAAGTCATTGGACCAAGACCAACCAAATTACTCTTATACAAGCAATGAAATGCCAGAATTTAGCCATAATCAATGACAGTATGCAAACTGAGTTATCCAATAAATGAAATTATCAGGACAACAAAAAGGAGTCTCCCTTCCAGCATATATATATATATACATATATTTATGCTACAGTTCAAAAAGTTTAGGGTCGGAAAGATTTTAAAGTATTTTAATGTTTTGAAAAACAGTAATATAGTAAAATATTATAACAATTTAAAATAACTTTTTTATATTTTAATATATTTTAAAATGAAATTTTTAGGGCTGGACCAGAATATTCGAATATTCGTCCGGTGGGTTGGTATTCGATTTGAAAATGTGACATTCGAATAATCTGATTTTTTTGCACACCTGGCATCCCACTCGAAATCATTCGCGCTTGAATATGGTTTACAGTATAAAATCTAGTTAAATATAATACTTAAACATATAATTTCGTTATAGATACTTACTAAATATTTTATATTCTTCTTGGACTACTAATAGTGTTCTAGCAACGGCTAAAGCGCAGAACAGCGGAGTTTGTGTGGACAGAAGTGTGTGCCTGCGCTTGTATTTTGAGTTAAGCTGCGTTGCTTTGACATTGTGGAAAATAGAATAATAGAAACAAAATGTATTATCCAGTTATTATTATCTAAATTAATCTACTGCGAGACTTTGAGATTTTACTGGGACGTCACAATTGAATTTTTCTTTTTTTAAATTTCGTTTTTCTATATTGAAGTTATTCGTTTTTTTATTTATTATTTTATATATATATATATATATATATAAATACACACACATGCTTGTATATATTTAAGAAATATTTTATGTATATACTATGTATATAGATTTATATATATTATATATAAATAATATTTTTTTCTTAAATATACATGCATGTGTGTCTATTTACTGTATATATGAAGAGTTCAGATGCAAAAGCCTCTAAGTGCCATTTGAAATTACTGAACTTAAATATACAAGCTTGATAAAAATGCTCATTTTAGAAGAAAATTTCAAATGGCATTTAGAGGCTTTTGCATCTGAACTCTTCATATATATATATATATATATATATATAAAAATAATTATACACAGTGCACCCACATATATATGTAAACAAAAACTTTTATTTTGGATGCGATTAATCACGATTAATCGTTTCGACAGCATAAGAATGCATACTATTGTAAGCATAAGTTAATATATTACCTATAATTTGTAGAACAAACAAAATCCCTAAGCCTAAGAAATGTGGTGTATAAGAAGGTTTAGCATAAAGTGCATTTCAACGCCACACACAGGACTTTTTGGTACCAGTTCAATTATATTATAGTCCTAATCTAAAACAGGTCTTTTCCAGGGAGCAAAAACAATCTGGAAATGTCACAAAAAGAATGTCTGTTTGTAAAAAGTAATTTCAACTGCAGAGAAAAACATTGCAAAGCAGATGCTACAGATGGGAGCGCTTACTCTGGTCTGAAAACACAAGACATTTTTAGCACAAACATGAAATCATGTTTGCTGACTGCAGCACTTAGATTAGAGGCGGGGGAAAAAGTGCAATCCGTAGAAACAAACAAAACAAATGCACAGGCCCAGATTTTTAAATATGCAAATGTGTGACGTAACAGGGAAAACAAAACAAGAATGGATAGAAAAATAATGAAAGAGAGACAGAGGAATGCTCTGAATGAGAAAGCAGATGCTGATACCCAGTCTCTCTCTCTCTCTCGTCTCCGAATGTTTTCTCTGGATGTTATTGCGCAGTGCTGTGACGCACCTGTTTTGATGGAGACTCAGATCTGTCAATTGAGAAGTGGGTGGATATCCCACGCCTTGCACTTTATGAATTCTGTGTCTCCTAGCAACTACGAGAACCCCTCAGAATCCGTGTGCATCTCTCTCCCTGCGGAGGAGAGCCAGTGACGGAGTTCAGGGTTGGTTTGCGAGGGTGCAGAAGTATGACTCGCAGTCCAAGGAACCCCAACTTGGAGATTGAGTCTCCCCCTCCCCTGCCTTCACTATCCCTGTTTCCATGGTAGCGATAGGTCTCCTCACATGGCGCAGGTGGGCGGATCAGCGTGACACGGTTACACTTCCTGCGGGATAATTAGACTTCCTGTCTGAGGGATGGGAATCCCTCTTGCTCATTCTGGCATTATGAAAGCATCCTAAACATCAATCAACTCAATAATCTTTTCATCCACAATCAGAATTAAAGATAAAAAAAACTTTTTTTAGAAGTCTTTGAAGATCTTAAGGGTTAGTTGGCTAAGATTCCCATAGCAAACATGTCATGACTTACTTACCTGATTCGTCTTGCCTTTTGCCATGAGAATGAATATAAATAAATCAATATGAATATAAAACTTTACGATAGGGGTCTTTAATTCCCATTTAGAGGTCCACCAATCATTTTTGTGAAAGAAATTGAAATCAAATCTCAAACAAAAACACAAAAAATAAATACCCATCATAAAGTGTGCTAATACATTAAATATAAATAATAAATAAATTATTAATAATATAGAAATAAAGAAATTATATTTTTCAAATTAGGAATATAAATCGATTCATAATAAGATTTTTTAAAAATATATATTTTAAAAAATGTATTAATATATTTCTTGCATTAAGATAAAAATACAGAAATAAACAATGCATCATACAGCATGTAAATCTATTAAATAGATAAATCAAATAAGAAAAATAAATAAATGATATAAAACAATGGACTGATTGATTTTATTGACTTTATGACTAATGTTAATGGGGACATATAATGCTAAATCCACGTTTTTAGCCCTTAAATGCATTTTGTTGTATATTTGGAGTGTTTATAAGTACAGAAATGTTGAAATTATTCTCTTAAGGTGCTTCGTTTATATCTTTATATTCTGTTTTGGTCATATTTTGCAACCTGTTCAGATTTTTCTGTTCTCTATGACTTATTTTGAACAATTACGTCACAGTATTTGTAGCGGAACTGACAAATAAGGACATTGACTACCGGCCCAACACTTCGAGCAATCCGCCATTATTATTTCTCGCTCCGATTTTGTAGTCCAAGCTCAATGATGCAGAAGTTACGAGAGGGCATGTCAAAATGTTTGGTTGTTGGATGTAGTGACCTGAAGCACTTCAAGGATTCCAACTTCAACAACCTCAGCCAGTATAAAGAAGGGTTTGCCGATCGACTTCAACTGAATGAGGGGTCAACTCCTTCTATCTTTGGAGACAATATCCGAACGGGGTGGAGTGTCAACTCAGCAACCTGAGAGGCGGGCGGAGTATGACACATCTCCTTTGCATTTAAAGAGACCGATCCAGAAACGAGTTGCTCACAGAAAATATCATCAGAAAAGGGGTAGAAAAGGGGCCTGTGTAGCTATAATAATGAGGAATTCAGACCCAAGCATTGCAGTTTCGCTTTATATAGACCACATATGTATGATGATATGTACCCTTTAAGGAAAATTACTTTTAAAAGTAGTTACGTTACTTCTCATTTTCTCACCTGGCTTGTTTGTTTTTTAATAACAGAAAAAGTAAAGTTCTATTTTGGATAAATGTAAAGGCCCTTTCAGATCAAACGTTTAATATGGCTAAAAGGAAACGCAAATTGACATCTGTACAGTAGAGGGCGCAGCTCAAACTAACCTTTCAGCTGTGCTGCAATTCTGCATTGCAGAGAAAGTTCAACACTTTTAAAAAACGAAACACAAATGTGATGTTTAGCTAAAGTCATTTTTGCTTATTCATATGGTTGAATTGGATCATCAAAGATCATCGGCAAAGATACTGGTTAAAATAGTGAGATTAAATACATAAAGTATAGAAATTATTATGTGTTATTTAACATATTTAATTATTGCAGGTTTGCGTAATAGAAATAAAGTTTGCATTTCACTGTTTTTATTCATTTTGAGGATTACTGAATCTGTTTTTGTGAAGCTTACACCTGATTTCTCTCAACATGGAAAATGGAAAAGCAAAATGAATTGTGTTACTTATTTGAAAAAGGTTTGAAAAAAAGTAATCTGATTACATAACTTGCGTTACTTGTAATTACCCCAAACACGATTGATGCATACTTCATTCCTTTTCAAATTATTAATCCACTAAGGAGCCTGTGGCTGCATAGTAAAGAAAGGAAGTGTGAGAGTGTGTGTACCTGAGAAAAGCCCAGGTTTCTGCAGCCGTTGCAAGGAGTGAGCGCCTCCCACAGGCCTGATGGTCCGCAGCTCTTTTCCTCCTCTTCCATCGCCGGGGCAACGGGGGAGTGGACGCTACAGCCAGGTGGAGAGAGATACACACAGTTACATACAGTCAACAGTAGAACACACAGGATCTCAGCTCATGCCAACATAACACAAGACAAGATAGTAAGACAGAGATGATATAAGGGGGAAGAGACAGACCACTCAAAGATTAAACCAATGGGAGAAATCCTAAAAGGTTTAAACCTAAATGAGCCAAACAGCATTTGTCTTTTGTCCCTTTTGGAACCAAATAAGCTCTTTTGACTTAACTTTTATTCGATTTTTTGCTGATTCGTTATTCAAACCATCTTGACAAACTATTTTGGACATTCCTCATTCAAGTAGATAAGAACTGTTATGTACAGACTACAGACACTTGAACCAACTTGTTCGCTCACAAAAACAAAACAAAACAAAATACACTTTGTGTGTTTGATGCAAACGCGAACTCAAATTTCTGGGAGAAATGTTAAAAAAGAGAATGGAAAAGCATTGACAAATAATTTCTCCCATCTCATTTTCTTTCTTCTTCACCATGTCCCTTTTAGAGCTCCGTAGATTCCGTACAAATGTGAACCGACTGATTTTGGTAGGACTTCTGATAAGTGTCTTTCTCTGTTTCACTCTATAGTCCAACATGAACACTTGCTTTAACTTGTCTGTGACTTTTAGATTTTATTAAACAAGACTCAAGATTTAAACATGTGACAATCATTGTGTGACTCTCAATGACCCACTTTGTCTGAGTCTTTTCCTAAGGTTTTTTGTATCTCCAGAACTCATGTAGAAACACATTCCTAGTTGTGTTGAGCGACAAAAGCTAAAAGCATCATACACACATGATGTGTTTTTAATTTGTATATGATACTAGTATGTGAAATACCATGTGCTTCAAATATTTGCTTTCAAGTAGCTCATGGGTTAGATTCCCAAGAAAAGTAATAACTAAAAAAAGGGTAAACATGTACCTTGAAAGCAATGTAAGTTGCACTGGATAAAAGACACTGCCAAATGCATAAATGTTAATGTAAATATCCAAGGGAAAAATAGCTGAATAATTCCTTTGACATAACCAAAACATTTCATTTTTATTTTTAATTAGCATAAAATGTATAAATTTAATTAGCAATTTATTTTTAATTGCTATTTTAAATTAAAATATTTAGGGCTGTCAAACGATTAATCGCGATTAATCGCATCCAAAATAAAAGTTTGTGTATACATAATATATATGGGTGCATTGTGTATAATTATTTTGTATATATATAAATACACACACATGCATGTATATTTAATAGGGCTGTCAAACGATTAATCGCGATTAATCGCATCCAAAATAAAAATGTGTGTTTACTTAATATATGTGAGTACGCTGTGTATAATTATTTTATATATATAAATACACACATGCTTGTATATATTTAAGAAATATTTTCATGTATATACTGTATATAGATTATATATAATTTATATTATATATAAATATACAAATTTTACATATAAATAATATTTTTTTCTTAAAAATACATGCATGTGTGTGTATTTATATATATATATACAAAATAATTATACACAGTGCACCCACATATATTATGTAAACACAAACTTTTATTTCGGATGCGAATTAATCACGATTAATCGTTTGACAGCTCTAATATTTAAGAAAAAAATATGATTTATATATAAAATATTTATATTTACTTGATATATAATATTTATTTATATATATTTATATATAATATAAATTATATATAAATCTATATACAGTATATACATGAAAATATGTTATATTAGGTAAACACATATATTATGTAAACACAAACTTTTATTTTGGATGCGATTAATCGCGATTAATCGTTTGACAGCCCTAAAAATATTGTTTTCTAATTGCATATATGTCCGGTAAAATGTTCCCAGGGAACATTTATAGATGCTGGAAACAACTCTAACCCCCTTAGTCAAGTCTTGGGAGTTTTTGACATGTGACTGGAATCGATTGGAAGAGTGTCTGTGTGCGTGCGTGTGTTTGCTTGTTTATCTGGGCTCTGCAGACTTTGATTGATTGACCCGACACAAACACGTTTAATTGTATCGATCAAACTTAACGCAGTGGAGTATACCGTGATCCAGTGGTCACTGCGACAGATATTCAGCAAAACCATTGCATAACACTTTCCTAATGCACAGTTTATAAAGTATAATTGCCTCTCTCAGCCAGCAGTGTGAAGAAGCCACATCAAAGATAAGATTCTGTTTGTGTTAACGTCAGTGATTAAATCTGGGACTGTTTTAGAGCTATAAACATATATTTATGAGATTATATAAATTGAAGGGAAACCCAGCACTGCACCCAGTGTTTAGTTCTGTGTTCCCTCTGCTGGCCAGAGTGAGACACTGCATAAACAGTGAGAATCTCATTAGGATCTCTTGAATCTTGATATTGATCGATTGACGCGACTGATTTTATTTTCTTGGAAAACAGATGCCAGAATATATTTGATACTTTAGAGGGACGGTTTCAGATTAAACATTTCAAATCATTGTGTAAAAACTGTACAAAACCACCAAAAAGCCATACTGTATTGTATTTTCTTTGCAAGCACACCTTGTTTATTCGAGTGAGAGTGCCGTTGCGTTCCTCGTCAGACAGCCGCCCACTGCCGAAGCTCTCCATGGACTGAGAGTGAGAAGAGATGGTCTGACAAAGCTCTTCAAAGGAGCAATCCTTGTCACGGCAGATCTTTATTTCATTCAGCAACTTGGACAACTCCCCTGGTCCTGCATCATCTACAAAACAAAGGAGAAAAAGGAAAGAGAATTCAAACTATGAATTTAAATGAATTTATGGTGTTTATGGTGAAACAGAGGAATTATTTTCTTTTTTCTAAATTACTTGTGTTATTATTTCTTAGTTAAATATAAATCTTTTGTTTACTTTTTTTTTTTACAATTATATATATATATATATATATATATATATATATATATATATATATATATATATATACACACTACCGGTCAAAAGTTTAGGGTCGGTATGATTTTTTATGTTTTTAAAAGAAGTCTCTTCTGCTCACCAAGGCTGCAATTTTTTGATAAAAAATACAGAAAAAAACAGAGTTACATTGATCAAAAGTTACAGTAAAGAAATGTATAATGTTAGGAAAGATTCTAATTAAATAAATGCTGTTCTTTTGAACTTTCTATTCATTAAAGAATCCTGAAATAAAAATGTAAAAAACTGTTTTCAACATGGATAATAATCATACATGTTTTTGGAGCATAAAATCATCATATTAGAGTGATTTGTGAAGGATCATGTGACACTGAAGACTGGAGTAATGATGCTGAAAATTCAGCTTTTTTCAGAGGAATAAATTACATTTTAATATATATTAACATAAAAAAGTCATTTTAAATTGTCATAATATTTCACAATATTACTGTGTTTTTTGTGTATTTTTTATCAAAAAATTGCAGCCTTGGTGAGCAGAAGAGACTTCTTTTAAAAACATACAAAATCTTACTGATCTTAAACTTTTGACCGGTAGTGTATATATATAAATAATATGTGTGTGTAGTTTATTTATATAAAATAAAATATATATATATATATATATATTATTTTACTTTCTACTACTTTAATATCATTTTATTTATTACTATTAATTTCAAATAGCTGTGCGAAATAGTGCAAACACTTGCAAAAAGTACATTTGTAACACTTTACAGTGAGTTTATTAAACATTAAATAATGTATTAACTAACACAAACTAACCATAAACCGTTACTGTTTTTGTTAATCTTTGTTAACATTAATAAAATTTAGTTAGTTCACAGTGCATTAACTAATGCTGACAAGATTTTAATATTAGTATTAGTAAGTATTAGTAAAATGTTGAAATTAACAAAGATTAACAAATGCTGTATAAACACAGTTCATTATTAGTAAATGTTAACTAATGTAGTTAACTATTTTTAACTAATGAACCTTATTGTGCAATGTTACCAGTACAGATTTGTCATTTATGTACATTTATGGAATGTATCATGCTACCAAAAGCAAATAAAATGTCTCTGTAAGGGCTTTTAAATAAATGTTTACTCACAGAGCATTCATAGCGAGAGCCAACCTATTTATTTTTGTCTTTATTTATTTATCTTGTCTGTTTTTCAATATTTAATCTGGGACAAATGCTTGTTTCCTGGCACCGACTCAGTGTGCTGATGTGTGCTAACAGTAATTTTGTGGTTGGCAGACTCTCGGATTTACCTGTTGTTATCCTTACCAAAATGCTACTCCAGCTGGAACGAAAGACGCACATCCAGCAGTAATTTAGAGCACAAAGGGAACGAGTAAGACTGCGCTGCAACAACTGACCACAAGGGGCGCTGCTGACTGCACTTTCTTTATAATGAACATCCACTCCTCAAAACATATACTCATTTATGTCACTATTTGTGTTCCTGTTATGAAAATACTAAGCAAAATAAGATTATTCTTAATTAAAAACGACATTTAAGCGATTTATGCGTTCAAACATAGGATTAAAGAGTAAAGTATTTGCTAGGGGAAAAAACAAAGCAGCAGACAATGTGCTGTAATACTATCCCTTGACCACTGGATGTCACACTGCACAATAAAATACATGAAAGTGACAGCAGTAATGATGAGTCTGTCTACTTTTAAACATGGATTTTTAATTTAATAGTTAATTTTCTATTTTAGCTAGTTTATTAAATGTAATCATTGTATGATGGTTTTGAATGAATGTACTTAAGAACATTTTCACAGATCTGACAATCACATACTTTTATGCCGCAGAGATGGGGAGGGTACAGGTGAGGGTATTGATGTGCGTGGCGTTGGTATTGGGCGCTGCCAGTGCTAAATCTTCATGGAAATTCCCTCTGTCACAATCTGACATCATATAATCTAGAAAGACGGAGATAAATCAATTTTTAGTGCACAGTTAAACAACCACATCGACGTACCAGTTTTAGGACAGCATTAAGGGGTACAAGATGAGGGGTTGAAATGTCAAAACAAGAAACCAAAATCAATCTCTTGTTCTTTGGAGAGAGAAAAACACCTTAGGTTGGTGAAAAGAAACCAAAATGCGCTGCTGTAATTGCAGCTCTAGAACAACTATAGGCTGCACAAGCCACATGATAAGCATGAAAACAACAATAGTTTCAGACTCCTGTCAAAGACTGTAGATTATAAAACCACAGCAAGCGGGAGTTTGAGATTCCTTCACTCTGGGGATTCGGTTCATTGACCACACAGAGACAGGGAGGAGAACTTTAAAGTTGCCTCTGTCCTATAGGACGAAGTGTGATTTAGACTTCACGTGTCCAAAGAAGACATTTTTGAGCAGTAACAGTCCTAAACTTCCAGTTTAACAACCCTCAGAAATGTATGGATGGAAACAACAAGAGAGCTTCAAAACCATATAACCACATCTTTTTTGAAAGCAGAGATGGAACATTAGGTTCAAACACCCAACAGCTTTTGTGTTGTATGATAAACTTTGCTGGAAAGAATGAGTTTAGTTGGATTCAGTATATGAAGGAAGATGGAATCAGGACTTCAGAATCATAATACTGAAAATGGCCTAAAGTAGTAATAAATGGCCCTCATTTATCAAAAGTGTACACCAAATTTCCAGCGTACATCCAAAACCACTGTGACTTTGAGAATTTACCAATATGGACGTTGGCGTGCGGCACGGTGCTCAAATCCTACGCCAGTTGAGGAGGTGGTGTACATGTACACACGTTTTGAGAAAAACAATTCCTAACACCACAACATAGACGTCAATGTTTAATTTGTGTGACTTTACCAAAGCATTTGATTTGTAGGCATGTGTATTCCTTCAGTTGCGAGCCTGTGCTCTTTACCTGACGTTTCAGGGTTACGTACTCTGTAATGAAAGGCTTTCAATTACCAAAAAATAATTCAGACTGACAAAATAATAAAAATGACTTCAGGGCTCCAGACTAACTTTTCCACTGGTTGCACTGGTGCTACCAACTTTCTCAGTTGGTCGCACCCAGCATATGATTTGGTCGCACCTTTTTTTTTTTGGCTACATGCCATGGGATTAATCAATGCATGCTGATGATAGTGGTTTTAATGGACCAAAGCTAGCAAAGGCTTTCTGGGTTGCAGCATAAACACCTGTAATATATTAATTATCATTTCAGGATTTTCATGGATTTTGGACTGTAATTTTAATCTGTAATTTTAATTATATACAATATTTACATTTGAATCATATTCTATCTATCTATCCATCTATCCATCTATCCATCTATCCATCCATCCATCCATCCATCCATCCATCCATCCATCCATCTATCTATCCATCCATCTATCCATCCATCTATCCATCCATCCATCCATCCATCTATCCATCCATCCATCCATCTATCCATCCATCCATCCATCCATCCATCCATCCATCTATCCATCCATCCCTCTATGGATGGATGGATGGTTTGGAAAATGGATTCATGATGTAGCCTACTCGCTCATTTTGAACATAAATGATGGACTGCAGCAGCTGATACAACGGCGTTCTGTTGCACGAGTGTCCACTCGCACATATGCGACCATATAAAATTTTAACTCGCACATTCTCAAAAAATGGTCGCATATGTGACCAATTTGGTCGCAGTCTGGACCCTGGAAACCCTGGACTTTCTTCTTTTAAATATTAAAAGAACATAGGGCTGCGCCTGTTTCTACGCAAGAATGATAAATGAGGGCCTGTATGTGTATAACAAAGTAACAAACATGTAATAACTCCAAGATACTAATACATACCTCAACAAAATGAGTAAAGACTCAGTATTGTTGGTATTTGTAACTGTTATTTTGGCATAAAATATTTCAAGGAACAAGAATTTTTCACACGCACTAAACAACCATTGTTCTCAATCTAACACAAACTTCCTGGAACGAACTTTATCAATCTGCAAGCATCCGCCTTCTGATCTCCACCAGGAACACGCTCCCTTGTGCTTGTGCACGTGTGTGTGAGTGTGCTTGTGTGTTTAAGGGCTTTATTTGCTTTAAAAAAAAGTTTGTGAGTAAGTCTGGCAAATGCTTTACCTTGTATGAGAGAAGCAATTTGTTGTGATTTCTGAGAACGGATGTTCTCTCAGCACATCTAGAGCAGTCCGTCCCTGACAGTCTCTGATGTTGGCATCAATCCTGAGAAAAAAATAAATAAAAAGGTTAATTTTGTATTTGATTTTTAGTTTTTTTAGTTTTTCTTAATTTGGAATTTTTTTTCTTAATTTGTTAATTAAAAAAAAATAGTTTTAGTGTATTACTTTATTTAGTTTATATTTTAATGTTTTTTTTATTTATTATTCCTGATAAAGCAGCACCACAAAACTGTTCCATCTGCCTATAATGGCACAACACTTAATTAGAAAATCCAGCAAGTGAACTGTGGTTAGCAGTTTTAGATGTCAATTAGATGATTTTAGACAGAACACAGTAAACATGATCCACAGTGAAGCATTTAAATATGAACATTTATTTTTACTGAGAATTCATTTTGTCAGTAAAAATGAATAATTTCAGAATTTCAGAATAATAAAGAATTCATTCATTTTTGCACATTTAAAGTTTAAATTTAGTTTTTAATCAGTTTAGATTTTATTTTAACAAAAATATTCCTATAATATATATATATATGTATATATATATATATATATATATATATATATATATATATATATTTAAACAGCTGTTTTCTTTGTGAATATATATAGTAAAGTGCTAATTTATTCCTGTGATCAAAGCTGAATTATACATCATCATTAACTCCAGTCTTCAGTGTCACATGATCGTTCAGAGAATTCAGTCTAATAGGAATGATTTTATGCTCCAAAACATGTACAGTATGATTATTATCAATGTTGAAAACTGTTTTTTTAGATTTTTAGGATTCTTTGATGAATAGAAAGTTCAAAAGAACAGCTTTTATCTGAAATGGAAAGCTTTTGTTACATTAAACACTACCCTTTAAAAAGTTTGGGTCAGTAAGATTTTTATTTTATTTTTGGGAAAATAAATAAGAAATCAATACTTCTATTCATTAAGGATGAGTTACATTGATCAAAAGTTACAGTAAAGACATTTATAATGTTAGAAAAGATTCTAATTTAAATAAATGCTGTTCTTTGAACTTTCTATTCATCAAGGAATTTTGGAGAAAAAATGTGCACAACTGTTTTCAACATTGAAAGTAATAATAATGTTTTTTGAGCATAAAATCATCATAATTAGAATGATTTCTGAAGGATCATGTGACACTGAAGACTGGAGTAATGATGCTGAAAATTCAAGCTTTTTCAGAGGAATAAATGACATTTAAGATATATTTAAAATAGAAAACAGTAATTTGTCTATAATATTTCACAATATTACTGAGTTTTTACTTATTTTATTTTTTTATAAAATAAATGCAGCCTTGAGTGACAGAAAGAGACTTCTTTTTTTTAATGGAAATGATACAATAGAAAAATCTGAACTAAACACATAGAAAATGTACCTAAAATAACCTAACATAAAACTTTCCATAACAATAAAACTACGACAGAGTGATTACACCGCCCTTTCCTCATACAACAAAAAGTTCGCAATCTCCAGTTCCTGTTCCACAGCTGGCACACTGACAGGGAAGCTGTTAGGTCACAGGTCACACAAACCATGGCCATGCAACATCCCATCCCATAGACTTCCCTAAGACATACCTGAGTCAAAGCAGTAGCTGAACTACATCCATCTTTCCGAGAGAGCGGCTTCGTGGAGAGCGCTTCCTTTCTCTGTCTGAGAGAGAAAGATTTGAAGTCAATATTTTAAGCCTAAATGCCTCATATAAAGAAGTAAATGGCAGTAATACACTACGGCGTCATTACTACTGAGCAGTCTATCAGCCGTATGACTGGGCGACTGGCGGGTATTTATATCACGCTCACAGTCAAGTACTTAGACTACACCCAATTTAGCTCTGGAAACATTTATTCAGTGTACTAACAATTAACTACAATGGCACTGTGAATTTATGAGGCTGACTGACAGGGAGCTTGAGAGGAAAGGAACGGGCAAATTAGACTCGATCGGCAGTTGAGACAAATTACGAGAGATTCTTGCACTGGGGAGTATGGTCATTTTAATAGGCCACCGGGAGACCGAACACAATACCACATCAAATAGGCCCTCTACAGCCTTCGTTCAGTACAGAGGCATCTGTACAACTCAAGTGCTTGCTCTTCTCACTGTATTTCTTCAATGGATGTGATGATGCAACATATAAACAAGAACTACGGTACAGGGACTCACTGTAATTACCTGCATCTCATATTGCTGAAAAAAAACAGCACTGACCTTCTGCAAGGCAGTCTGGGAGAGCCAAAAGTAACTGATGTGCAACATTTTGAGACACTTTTTGTCTCAGCAATAGAATCAATGGCGTTGATCTTTTTTTCTTAATAGTCCTGAATAGATCATGTTATGTTTAAGTCTTTGTAACATTACCAACAGGCATTTCACGTACATGTCTTAATGGCAGCAGTACAGTTTCTATGTTTGGCAGGTACTGTAGGAATGCTCAAAATCTAATTTGAAGAATGTAAAGCCAATTTTCTGGGTCAAATCAGAGTGAGAAGCGCTGCAAGTTCCTGAACTGGAACCAATTTTGGGATGGTCTCATTGGTCAACGAGAGTCTTGCAGCAGAAAAAAAAAGAAAATAAATTTTTCACTTTCATACCCATTTAAATTTTTATAAGTAGGATCTGAGGGATGTACTGTATCATCCCCATTTAAATCAGATTGAATATTGTTTTCTGATATGCACCATAAGGGTTAAACATTAAACTGCACTCTTCGCCATTGTTTCACTCGCGTTCTTTTGCAGTTTCGTGCGGACGAATCTAAAATGTGTGACTCAATTCAAAGAAGTTAAACTTTTAAAAAAGGAATCTTGAGACATTGTCTTTTTTCTATTCCAACACCCTGTGTCTTGTGCAAAAACACAATCTGTGTGAACAGTAAAAGCTTGTGTCTCAAGACCCTGAGTTCTGTTCCATTCAGTTGGGCCAGTCGCACTGTTCTTAAATCACGTATCCTGTGCATGCCCACGAGTCTGCTGAAAGTTCTTAAGAGAGAAGTTGAAAATGAGGCACACACACATATTTATGAGGTTACATATAAAAGACTATAAATGTTGGAAGAATGTGGAAAAATGTTGTACCTTTAGCAACCTAAATATTGCGAGTCCTTGGGTACTAATATGTATTCTTTAGATATACACTACTGGTCAAAAGTTTAAGGTCGGTAAGATTTTTTATGTTTTTAAAAGAAGTCTCTTCTGCTCACCAAGGCTGCAATTTTTTGATAAAAAATACACAAAAACACAGTAATATTGTGAAATATACCACAATTTAAAATGACTTTTTTAATGTTAATATATATCACAATGTAATTTATCCTTCTAAAAAAGCTGAATTTTCAGCATCATTTATTCCATCTTCAGTGTCACACAACCCTTCACAAATCACTCTACATATGATGATTTTATGCTCCAAAAACATGTATGATTATTATCCATGTTGAATACAGTTTTTTACATTTTTATTCAGGACTTTTTTGATGAATAGAAAGTTCAAAGAACAGCATTTATTTAATTACAATCTTTTCTAACATTATAAATGTCTTTACTGTAACTTTTGATCAATGTAACTCATCCTTGATGAATAGAAATATTGATTTCTTATTTCATTTCCCCAAAAATAAAATACAAATTCTTACTGACCCCAAATTTTTTAAAGGGTAGTGTTTAATGTAACAAAAGCTTTCCATTTCAGATAAAAGCTGTTCTTTGAACTTTCTATTCATCAAAGAATCCTGAAATAAAAATGTAAAAAACTGTTTTCGACATGGATAATAATCATACATGTTTTTTGGAGCATAAAATCATCATATTAGAGTGATTTGTGAAGGATCATGTGACACTTGAAGACTGGAGTAATGATGCTGAAAATTCAGCTTTTTTCAGAGGAATAAATTACATTTTAATATATATTAACATAAAAAAGTCATTTTAAATTGTCATAATATTTCACAATATTACTGTGTTTTTTGTGTGTATTTTTTATCAAAAAATTGCAGCCTTAGTGAGCAGAAGAGACTTCTTTAAAAACATAAAAATCTAGTGTAGATAAGCCACAAAAGTGTGTGTTTGAGGGTACTGCGCCAGAGACAATGGTACACATTTTTGGACAGCGATAATTATCAAGCTTAAAGGGGTACTCCACTTTTTTGGAAATAGGCTCATTTTACAATTCCCTAAGTATACATTCGAGTCTTACCGTTTTAATCCATTCAGCCGATTTACTGATATTTTAAAGAAAATCAGTAACTAGACAGTTTCAGGTCTCATTGACTTCCATAGTAGGAAAAAATATACTATGGAAGTCAATGAGACCAGAAAGTGTCTGTTTACTGATATATTCTTTAAAAACAGAAAATCAGCTGAATCGAATTCAAAAACGGTAAAACCCAACTGTTTAACTCTGGGGGAGTGGTAAAATGAGCCTATTTCCCAAAAATTGAAGTATCCCTTTAAACTTGAGGATACAAACTGTAATGGTGTACACACAGTTTCGCCTTTAAACATACAGAGCTCACATCCACTTTGATTACTTACTCAGAGAAAACCCACAAAATAGTCACAGATAAAGACATTCATCCTTAAACCTGAGGTTACAGTCCAGTCCAGATCACTGAATAGTCCAAAACGACTGAAAATATTGTGAATGAGGATTAATCCTGAATGAGAATGGTAAATACTACAGACCGCACTGTTTTCCAGAAGGTTTAAACTCAGAAATCTGTGCTGTTTGGGATGAGCAGCGAGTTGCACCCACAACAGGACGGGAAGTCGGAGCCCCTCCTATGAATGAGGACCATCTTCCTGTTCTGTTTCCCATGGCGATTAGCTATTGATGTCACCAGTAGGCAGGAAATTCGATTCACTCTCTCACCGTGCTTCCAGGAATTGAGAAGCCTTGCCTTCATCTCTCTTCCTCACTGTTCTTCAGCTGAATGTACTTGGCAAGTTACACACTTACATAGTCTTTCTCAGAGGAGGAAAGATGGAAGACTAGAGAGATGTGCATCATTAAAGATTCACTCATTTACTTCTGTGATCCAACATTTCATGTTAACCTGGGAATAAATTTTCTTATATTTTAGTTGTTTTTCTCATCTACGACATCATCAACATTTCAAGTTGTCCAAAATTCAGCTTATCATAATAGCGTATTAAACATCAGTCATGTCTGGTTAGCATTTTCTGTTGCACTTTACAGGGTTAAAATATGAATGTTCAAAATAATACTGTATCTTTCATCGAGACAGGAGAAAAAGAGGGACAGAGAAAGGGGAATCCATGCTTTCTGAGATCAAAGCTTCCTCTGATCATCCTCTCTCACACACACAACAGAACCATTCAAACAGACACTTCAGCAGCTTTCCATCCACACACACACACAATGCCTAAAGAGACAGTTTCCATACAAACAGCTTTACAGAAATGCAAGACAAGCCCATCCAAGAACACACACACCGGCATTATTACATCACACACATGCATATAATCAAAATATTCAGTTTCTAATACAAACAGCGTTGTAGTTGACAACCACATATCGTAACATAGACGAAAACCTTACATTAATGAGAACCTTCTCATACACAGAATTATTTTTCATACTGACCGATGATACATTTACTATTCTCTGTCTAAATCCTAAATTATTTTCAAAGGAATTTCATCCTAAGGGATTTATTTTTGTTTTTACAATTTGAGGGCATTCCTAGATGTCCTCAAATGTTGCCCAAAGGGAAGGTTTGTACGATTTAGGTCACTTCTCTGATACAAAATTTGTCCCTAAAGTATAACTGAATAAGTAAACACACACCAGGGAAGCCTGAGGAAACCCTGAATTGAGAACAGAGTGTTCCTCTGCTGCGTTTCACTTTACTCTAACAGCTAGATGAATTATTCATCCATTTGAGCCCTTAAACCATTCACACACTCTTCTCACACAAATAATCATGCCAAATACAAAGTTCTGTTATAGAACTCTAGATGGCGCAGGCTCATAAGTCCTTAACCCAATCTAATTGCAGTAGGCTATATGCACGCATAAGTTCACGCAAAGCTGCTCTTCAGTTTCCAGATTTGGGAAGATTTAAAGCGGAAGGAAAACGGGATTATGGCAGAGTCTTCAAAATTGACTGTCCTCATGTCTTTGAAACGAAACTTTAATACGCTTAGATGTAATTTTATATATAGTTATGTTAATTTAATTTAATAAACAGAAGCATAAACAAAATAAGGGGTATCGTGTTTTATCTGTTTTTGTGACTGACGTTTCTTTAGTATAGCCAAAGAGTACAAAAACCAATATAAACTCTCGGTATAGCATTGGACTTTCAGATTGGAGGAAGTAATCCAGCATCCTTAGACTTTCACCGGAAAAACGCCATGCATAGAGCCTATTACATCATTTTCTATAGGCACAGCTGATTGAGTAGCCAATGAGCTCGCTGCTCAATTTTGAATTCTTGCCTATTGTGTGCTGTATCAGTTTGCAGTGCGCTTGCAGAAACCCTCCACCTCCCCAGCTCCACCTGTATAGATCTGCAATAAGGGTGATTCATGTATGCTATTTGGTACACCAGGAGCATTTCTTGCTTGCTCATAGCAACATGTGAGTGTATTGGAAGTTCTGTCCTTGCTCAGCAGCGAAGCTAATCTATTCCGCCAAGACCAAACACATTAACATTTTCATACTTGAAGGGGACATATCATGCTAAATCCACTTTTTAGCCCTTAAATGCATTTTGTTGCATATTTGGAGTGTTTATAAGTACAGAAAAGTTGAAATTATTCTTTCAGGTGCTTCGTTTATATCTTTTTATTCTGTTCTGGTCATATTTTTCAACCTGTTCAGATTTTTCTGTTTCCCTATGACTTATTTTGAACAATTACGTCACAGTATTTGCAGCGGAACTAACAAATGAGGACATCGGCTACGGCCCAACACTGAGCAATCCACCATTTTTATTTCTCACTCTGATTTGTAGTCCAAGCTCAATGATGCAGAAGTTTATGAGAGGGCAAGTCAAAATGTTCGGTTGTTGGATGTAGTGACCTGAAGCACTTCAAGGATTCCCACTTCAACAACCTCCGCCAGTATAAAGAAGGGTTTGCCGACCGACTTCGTCTGAATAAGGGGTCAATTCCTTCTATCTTTGGAGACGACGAACAAAGCATTTCGATAAGCTGTAAATATTGTTAATAAAAATAAAGTACTTTACTTTCTTAAAACACATGGTGCTCATGGTTTAGCAGTACCTTTGTCTTTCTTTGTTTTTGTTTGAAGTAACGTTACACGTCTGCAGGATTATTGTTCTTGAGTTTCATCAATGCTCATTTAGCTGCTGTGTTTACTGATGCTTTTCTAAACGTATCATATTATCAATACAGATTTTTAGTGGTATTTATCTTGATAGTGTGCTTGTTTTAACAAGAGAAATAATCGACTTTCACTTATAACACAATACAGTTACATACCATTTAGCGGTGTAACGATTTTCGAACTGAACCGAAAAAACGCGATACTAAACGCACGATTCGAATCGCGATACTGTCATTGCGTACCGAACACGCCCCGCCCCGCCCCCTGCTACCCCGGCCCCGCCCAGCCCAACTCAATGGACCTCATGTCTTATGTATAGAGTACACAACGAATTCAGTTTTGTAGCCTAACCACCATTAACACCAAATAACAAGCTCTGTGTTTTGTTACTTTCGATAACAAGCAAGGTGTAATCTTTCCAATTATGTCTATTTGATCACGAAAATGAATGACAATAAATGGCGTTTTGGCGCTCTTTGATGTGGCGTGACAGATCGCTGTGGGCTTACTATAACTATAGGCTCCTCATTTTCAAGCGGCAGCGCGCGCGCGAGTAAACGCGATCATCTCTTCCTCAGTTACAGAAAAGACACCTGAAGGTATGTTGAAAGATACAGTATACTTACTGAAAGGCATCATAACTCGTGTAATCGCTCAGTGTTTCAGCCGCGGAAAGAAACAGCATAGCGCTAGCTGTCACTAGCATTATATTTACCTCAACAGTGATTCAGTGTCCACAACTTCCTATAAATGAACTCGTGCACTAAATAAATGCACTATGTATATTATATTTTGCTTAACCTGTTTGATATCTTGATTATTTAAAGTATGTTTAAAATATCTTTCATGAAAATTACAACTGTGTAAATTATTATATTTCAACAACAAATAAGAGTAAAAACACAAGTTAATGCAAAACTGCCTTATGTTCAGTTTACATGTTTTCATACAATGTGTTGTGTGTTGATTATTATATCTAAAAAATAAATAGCATCTGAATTTAGGTTAAAAGTCTACAACCTTTAATGTTATAGTAATGTGCAGCTCCCTATAGTTTATAGCATAGCAGATTTTTTCTTAATCCTTCTGAAATGTTTAATTGTAATTGAATTAATTTAAAGACAAAGACCATTTTTTTCATTAAACCACTGGTATATAATAGTTTAATCAAACTACAAAAATGGCCGAAACGAGGTGGAGTTGAACTGAGTGTCAACTCCGCAACCTGGACAGCGGGCGGCGTATGACACATCTCCTTTGCATTTAAAGAAACCGATCCAAAACGAGTTGCTCACAGAAAATATCGGTAACGCTTCCTTTTACAGTACAGTACTTAATAGTGTACTTACAGTGTACTTACCTAGAAAGTACTGGCTAATATAAGGTAACGTACATGGAAAAGGGGTAGGTTTAGGGGTAGGTTCAGGGTTAGTACTAGTTATTACCCAGTAATTGTAGTGACTAAAATAAGTACATAGTATTTACATGGGTAACTGGACTGTAAAAGGAAGCGTTACCAAAATATCATCAGAAAAGGGGTAGAATAGGGGCCTGTGAAGCTATAATAATGAGGAATTCAGATCCAAGCATTGCAGTTTCGCTTTATATAGACCACAAATGTATGATTTATAAGTAAAAAGGAACGATTTAAAAGCATGATATGTACCCAAACTCAGAGAGTTGTCATAACAGAACTGACAGCTGGAGCAAAAATGTGTAACATACGAGTTCAAGAGGATGAGGATATCCTGTTCACGCACTGACCTGTGTGTTAACATCCATGTCGGCCTCCAGCAACACTTGAACGGTAGAGTAATGGCCATTCCGTGCGGCCAGGTGAAGAGGCGTGTGTTTGCGTGTATTGCAGCTCATGAGGTTGGGGTGGGCGGTCAGTAGCATGCAGACCACCTGCAGCCGGCCGTACATGGCGGCCAGGTCCAGCGGTGTTTCCCGCGGCTGTTCCTCATGCTGGGGTCGGTCAGCTCCTGCAGCAAAACACGGACCACCTCAGAGTGACCGTACTGAGCCGCACAGTGCAGAGCCGTCTCCTTCTCAAGGTTCTACATCAGAGAAAGACAAGGAGACAGACAAACTCATTATGATGCATCCATTATCCAAACATGAGCTGTCATTTAACTCACTGTCAATCTGAGTGATTGATGCCCTAAATATCTCCCATAATGCAATGCAACTGCCTGCAGGCTATCGTCAGGGTTTTTTTTACACATAAAATGATACAGAGCAGCAAAGATGCACATCCTGATCGGATCCCACTATCACATGAACGCTAGTTAAAACTGATTACTTGAAAGTGAAACATCTGAATGCATTAGCTGTCATTTTGTTATCATATAATGATGGAATTATAGATCTAATGGCAGTGTTAAGTGGGTGCAAGGTGTTTTTAGTGACACATGTCAAATATACACTACCGGTCAAAAAATTTAGGGTCGGTAAGATTTTTTATGTTTTTAAAACAAGTCTCTTCTGCTCACCGAAGGCTGCAATTGTTTGATAAAAAATACACAAAAAACACAGTAATATTGTGAAATATTATGACGATTTAAAATGACTTTTTTATGTTAATATATATTAAAATGTAATTTATTCCTCTGAAAAAAAGCTGAATTTTCAGCATCATTACTCCAGTCTTCAGTGTCACATGATCCTTCACAAATCACTCTAATATGATGATTTTATGCTCCAAAAACATGTATGATTATTATCCATGTTGAAAACAGTTTTTTACATTTTTATTTCAGGATTCTTTGATGAATAGAAAGTTCAAAGAACAGCATTTATTTAATTTGAATCTTTTCTAACATTATAAATGTCTTTACTGTAACTTTTGATCAATGTAACTCATCCTTGATGAATAGAAGTATTGATTTCTTATTTATTTCCCCCCAAAATAAAATACAAATTCTTACTGACCCCAAACTTTTTAAAGGGTAGTGTTTAATGTAACAAAAGCTTTCCATTTCAGATAAAAGCTGTTCTTTTGAACTTTCTATTCATCAAAGAATCCTGAAATAAAAATGTAAAAAAGTGTTTTCAACATGGATAATAATCATACATGTTTTTGGAGCATAAAATCATCATATTAGAGTGATTTGTGAAGGATCATGTGACACTGAACACTGGAGTAATGATGCTGAAAATTCAGCTTTTTTTCAGAGGAATAAATTACATTTTAATATATATTAACATAAAAAAGTCATTTTAAATTGTCATAATATTTCACAATATTACTGTGTTTTTGTGTATTTTTTATCAAACAATTGCAGCCTTGGTGAGCAGAAGAGACTTCTTTTAAAAACATAAAAAATCTTGCCGAACCTAAACTTTTGACCAGTAAAATTCCCCTTTATTGTAATTCTATCTATTTTTATTGACTGATCGCTTAGAAATGTAACAGCAAAACTCTCGAAGTGGGACGAATTAGAGGTTTGTTCAAATCTGTAAACCTACAAGTGTACTGAGAATCATCCAATAATGAAACTGGATCATGACCCTATTGTAACATCACAGCACCCTCTACTGCCACTACTGCACACCACACTTGTTCTCTTGACTATATATGTGTGTGTTTGTGTGTTTAAAGGGGTGTTCCAACAAATTCAGGCGAGTGAGAAATGAGCGGTTATGTCAGTAGCATGAAGACAGAAGGAGCATTCTTGCAGGTCTGGCAATAAACAAGCGAGCTGCAGCGAGAGAGAGCGGCCGCTTTAACTGCAATGACTTATTTCAAGCAAATGGGTTCCTTAATTAGCAAGACATGATTGAAAATGATGATAAGAGACTCCCAGTCCCTGAAGCAACACAAAGAAACAGACCTGATACTGCAGACAGATTTCTCTCACTCTCTCTATCGCTCACTCATATTCTCTGTCCTGCCTTTCTTTCTTTAATCTCCCTTTTTGTGGCCTTGAACACCAAACACACATGGTAATTTCCTGCATCTATAAGCGCAGATTGTGCATCTGTATGTCGGCCAGAAAGCGCTTTTCCCACTCCATACTGTTCACACCCTATTGGTTGATTTCCAAGATGGGCTGTCGTGATAAAACAAAAAATACAACGCTGGTGTGCACATCCCAAACATCCCAAATTGGGCTCAGGTGCAGGACAACTGAGTGAAATGAACAAAAGAAGTGTGAAGTCCACACACTGAAAGGTATTGCTATAAAAATTTATTAAAAAGCAACTTTTGACCCTCAGGTCTTCATCAGGCACTTTAAATAGATACAGATAATTGCCTTAATAAGGCACACACAATAATCACAAGTAGATTGAAGTCAACTTCAAATAGACACAGATCACAGATGATTACCTTAATTAGGCACACACAAAAGGTCACATGGCAAATGCATGGCAAAGTTAAGTGACAAATACAAGTCATGTGACAATTACAATTCATGTAAAAAAAAATAAAATAATATATATACAAATAAAACAATTAAATAAAAACAAATAAATTCAGTAAATAAAAACACAAAAAACACAAAAGAATTAAATAAATAAATAAATAATAATTACTATAAAAATGGCTTAATATCAAAATCCTCATTAAACCCTAAAGGTGACAAAATACTTAAGGTGTAAATCCAGATAAAATAAAACAACAGAAGAACAGGCAATCACATTCAATAAATGAAATGACACATAATAGTGACGGTGTATCTAGAGCGATCAGCACTTTAGACGACACAAAACACATAATTAAAAGTATGAAATAGACGAACACCCTCAACAAAAGTGCTTTGATCACAAATGAGGACCCTGTGCGTCTCGTCTCTTAGCGGAGCACTAAAGCAGACAGACAGCACAGCCCACGGGAGGATAGAGGAGGTGTGGATTAGCGCATTAGTCTCAGCTATCCTGTACTATCCAGCGCAGTTTAATGCGGATTTGTTTCTTGGGCCAATATTATAGAATTAAAGGAATATATCCGGCCCGGGTTCAATACAAGTTAAGCTCAATAGACAGCATTTAATGTTGATTGTCACAAATAAAAAATAATAATAATTAAAGCTGCAAGCAGCATTTAGCGGTGTTCAAGCAGTTCAGACCTTTAAGGCTTTAAAGCACAAAAGCATCAAAAGGCATTCAGTTTTATTTAGCATACATTTATCCACTGAAATAATAGATGGAAAACACCATTCACGTAGCCTGACTTAGTCATACTCATATTCTTGTCGGAATATGAGTCTGAAACTACTCCATAGGGCTTTGATTATGAGGCGTGTCTTAACCGAACCAGGAAAAAAACTCTGTACTCAATTGGATAGTCGGTAACGTACAACCAATCAGAGCAACACAGTAAGTCAGCTACTTTGCATACAGTTGTCAACTTTTTCGATAATTATTTACCTAAAGAGTCCAGAGAATAGGCCTAGACTGGTTTGGTCCCGATTGGGCAAAAAACCAGGGACTAGTTCGCAAAAGTAGGTTTTAGACAAAAAATGACATAGCAAATTTTTTTTGCTCCAAATGGAAATCGGAATCATGATTCTAGCTCAAACGGTCTATGAGTTATGAGCAATTTAGTACTTTTGGTTGTTATAGTGCCACCTATGGGCCAATCGGGCTCATACTCTGATAGGTTCTCTCAATTTGAGGCCCTACCATCTGACAAAGTTTCAGAGCTCCAGCACTTACGGTTTGGGCTGCACGATGCGTTTTAGGGGATTTTTTTTTCTTTCTAGCAAATACAATAGGTTTTCAACCACTTCGTGCTTGAACACCTAATAATGAGAGACCTTTTTGACGATTATAGCGCCACCTATGATCCGATCCTCACGAAACTTTGCATGCTTCCTAACCATGTTAGGACACATATGCTCATCGATTTTGTGATGTTGTGAACTTTTGGGGGGGATTTATTGGCTTTTGGCTGTATTTTTGCCAGGGACCACATTCTAAATGACCCTGTTGTAGCCAATCAAATGCAAAATTTCTACTTTTTTCGATAATTATTTACCTAGAGAGTCCAGAGATAGGCCTAGAGCTGGTTTGGTCCCGATTGGGCAAAAAACCAGGACTAAGTTCGCAAAAGTAGGTTTTAGACTTTTTTTTTTCTTTCTAGCAAATACAATAGGTTTTCAACCACTTCGTGCTTGAACACCTAATAAAATAAAATGTACTTTGGTAATTAAAGGTACTTACAATGGAAGTGAATGGGGAAACATTTTGGAGGATTTAAAAGCAGAAATGTAAAATGTATAATTTTATAAAAGCATCTTCTGTTATAATGTGTACTATGAAGGTGTTTAAGTAATCATTTTACAGACATTTTAGGGTTTTAGAGTATATGGCATCACTCGCATTTAAGTGTCTCACTGTAACCCAGATTTTTGCTTCTTTATTAAGAAAATGAGAGACACGTGGAAATTACTTTTTGTATATTCCTTTATATAAACCAGCATGCCATTTCATACACAGGAAGCTGGGTCCAGAAGTGACCATCGAACTACAAGACACATGCTTCAACTTATTCTCTAACATACTGTACGCTTGTTTGGCTAAGGCAGGAAGCATAGGTGCCAGGGATGGCCGAGCACCCATGGAAAAACACAAGATTCAAACAATCAAAAAATTGACTGAAATTCGTGAACCTCTCAGTGCTACTTGACCAATAAGGTGGATCTAAATCCAGAACTGTGAACTGTGAGGAGAAATGGGTGAGAGTGTTAACATGGGGGATCTGACACCGGACTCACAAACACATCTGGCAAACGCTGGATGTGTGTGTGTGTGTGTGTGAGAGAGAGAAATAGAGGAATTCAGAGGGCTGTCTCTTGTGGGCTCAGAGAATCTGGAGTCAGAGAAAATGGTGTAACCTTTCGTCCTCCCAGCCAGTAAACAAAACATTCCAGAGTAACGCAAAAAAACTATCCATTTTCTCACACACACACTCTCTCTCAAACACATACAGACTCATCCACTAAGCATCTATGCCCATATGTTCAAAAACACATCTTAGCTATCGGAATACATCTATTGTTTTTAAAGGGGTGGCTTTTTTCTTTGCATGATTGTATTTATGGGGTGCAATATAACATGTATTTGTGGTTTTACTTTTTTTAAAAGTCTTATTTTTCATAAACTTCACCTTTATTGTAAGCCGCGCTCCTCCTCTGTCCCCTGAACAGAGCGGTTGACATATCTACTGAGTCTATAAAACCACTCCCTCAGAAACAATGGGCTCAGATTGGTTAGTTTGGGCCGGTGTGTTGTGATTGGCTATACTGTAGTGCACATTTGTCCGGATACTTAATGCCCATTACCTTTACGGGCGAAGTTGCATGTGTTGTTCCTGTCAAATGTACATACATAATGGTGTCGATACTTCAGTATCAGTATGAGCCAGAATCAGACCTAGAAAGCGGCGATGAAGAGAGTCAAGCAGAACCTCACCACACACGGCTCTTACTAAACATTTCTGAATGGTAATTTGCCTATATTTTTTTTTAACTTTTTACACGTTTGTTTTACACAATAGCATGAGAACTGACTGGCCACTATATACATACTATATATAACAGATTTGGCATTGGTTTACGTTCTTGATCAAATCGAAAAATAACGTCATAAACTATATATATATACATGAAAAATACATTTACAACATTAGTACATATACAAAATGATGTCCATAATGTTTGTACGCATTTGTCGTAGATACAAAATAGTCGCTATAAAGTCAGCGCTGGCATTTGATAAAACTAAAACACAAGGCTACGTCTGGAATTATACATGCAAATACATTTAAAATGATTAAGTCTTAGCCTACTTACAGGCTGTGACCCAACAACTGCTGACTCTGGTTTTAAAGTTGGAACTGCTTCATGTTTTAGTAACAGTTTCTTGTTGAATCCGGTGTCTGAATTTGTGGAGATTCTGGAAGCTGTTTTTTTTAAATGCGCAGCACAGAGAGCTAAATTACGATCGTCATTTTCAGGAACATAATCAAACTTAAATTGTATCCTTTGTTGACGAACTACAACGTCCGCGGGAAGCTCAAACACAGAAGACCTGACAGCTGGGTGAACATAACACACTCTCGACGAGCTGCAGAAATATGGCCATGCCCTTTTTTGCATATTACGGAGGGATGGTTGATGCAAATGTATGGGTTAGTGACGTATAAAAACCCAGCTGTAGTCCCATTCAAGTCGTTTTTGTAGGCATTTAACTTCCTGATTTTTAAGACGATATCTCAGCTTACACTGAACTTTCAGCGCTGCAACTTTGCAGATACTGTTCATGCACCAACAGCAACATTACACACTATTTAAAATGATAAAAGTGAAATTGCAATCGACCACCCCTTTAAATATATTACTGTTCAAACTTTTAGGATTGTTAAGATTATTAAATAAAACTTTTAATCAGCAGGGACACATTAAATGCATCAATTGTGACAGAAAATACATTTATAATCTTACAAAAGATCTCTGTTCCAACTTCCAAATAAATACTTTATAACAGCATATTAGAATGATTTATCATTCCAGGTTATTTGTCTAAAGGATCAGGTGATTGGAGACTGAAGTAAAAATTTGAATATTCCACATCATTACTGTTTTTACTGCATGTTTTTTTATATCAAATAAATGCAGCCTAGGTGAGCATAAGAGACTTATGGTAGTGTTTGTTTGTCAGCTTTAAAATCTAAATGCTACTGAATAGCCAAATCCTGATTTAATTTAACTCCTTTTTCCCAAAGGAAGGTTACATCAAAATTAGCTCACCTCTGCGGACAGATTTGTCCCCCAAGTAAACACACAAAATCATTTAATTGAAACATTTTCTGCCTCTCTGTAATTGGACGATAAATCAGGCATCAACAAATGGACACACCAATTAGCCCCTTTATATACGTATTTAAAACAAAACTTGCTCTTGTGCATTAACATAAATTTACCATTTGTGCTCTAAGAGGGAAAGTAATACAGGTTTAGAAAGTAAATGATGACAGAACTTTCATTTTCAGGTGTGCTATCCTTTCCTGCTCACTTAACTGAATGTTATCAGTAACTCTTCAAGTAAAGTAGCACAGACTTTCCTTAATATAAAGTCTTGTGCTATAAAATGGGCCTGTCACAGGCTGCCATGTTCTTTTCTGTAATGATGGAGATCGCTGGGTGACAAATCACCTGCAGGCACGTTGAAGCGGATCTTCAATACGCACATGGCAGATGCGTTGAGTGTTTAGATTGATTTTTATGTCCTTCCAGATAGAAGAATGATAAATAGAAACTCTTACCTTTTATTGCATTTATAAATCTGGACAACACACAGAGGCTCAAATGAATGTTTATATGGACATCACAATCTTTAAAAAGGCACTTAGAACAGCACACAAATTCAACAAAACATTTTGGATTGTCCCGGAGGATTTACAGCCATTTTGTTTGTTTGAGTCAGCAAAAAAAAAAACTATAAAACACTTAGCTTTGAGAGATGGGGCTATAAACAGTCTCTATTTAGCAGTGCTGAAATAATAGCACATACCCTCTGACACCAAATATATGAGTATTATATTCGGATATGAGTAATGCCCAAGTCATAAAGAGCTCAGCATCCCACGCTGGAGTGTAATATATGCCATAATGTCCGTGCCACCGGCTGTGTGTATCAGCCACTTTTGCTTTGCTTATTGTTCCTAAGGTGCAGCACATATATTTAGAGAAAAGGATGTAAAATGGAGTGAAAGCAACAATTTTAACAGAGTGAAAGGTCACAGCTGTTTGTGATCTACCACCAGCCATCAGTCAGGGTTGTGCAAGCGCTAATAATTGAGTTGAGAAAGCTTCCTGAATTTGAGTTGAATTAATTCTAAGCCGATTCAAAACAACGTCCTTTTATGAATTAAAAACTCAAAAACAGGCCCTAATCATTATTAACAGACTACTGACATTGTAAATGATTGCCGTACACTGTCTTTGTCTCTCCGAAACGCACTCATGCTGGCGGTGAAGGTCTATCCATCAAGCTGATGGTTTAGTGGCTGAAGATTGGAGGTAATTGTTTCTCAGGCTAGTGTGGTCATTAAGAGTGAGGTAGAAAGCAGGAGAGAAAGCTGCACTCTTCGTTGCACAGAGACAGCATTTAAACTGCAGGTAAATACAGGCTTTTCACAGAGCAGCCCTGATTCTGCTCAACAAACCCTTCATCAGCCTATCAACATGCTGAGATGCAAGGAACAGGTCTAAAACTGTCAAAAAAGAGTGTGTATGTGTGCATGATTGAGTACACTGGGACCGTGTGCTCAAAACAAGTGTTTTAAGTGTTTGTACATTTGTACTAGACAAGTGTAGAGTGCTCAATAGCACTCATTACTAGTGTTTGTTACTGCTGTTTGGATTTGAACAAACCCCTAAGTATTAAAGTTCAGCCAATCATCAATTTTGGAAAATGGATGGTACCTCAAACTGTGGCAGCATGTTGAGGAAAGGTATGCTATTTTTTTTTCAGACATACTATTTGCATATTTTACTATATACTGCCATGTGATGTAGGGATGGGCAACGATTAATCGCGATTAATCACATCCAAAATAAAAGTTTGTGTTTACATAATATACGTTTGTGTAGTGTGTATAATTAATTTGTATAGATAAATACCCACACATGCTTGTATATATTTAAGAAATATGTGCATGTATATATTTTATATATATTTATTCACAATTAATATTATATATAAATAAATATAAATATTTGATATATTAATAACACATTTTTCTTAAATATGTATGCATGTATGGGTATTTATATATACAAATTAATTATACACACTACACACACATATATTAGGTAAACACAAACTTTTATTTTGGATGCGACTAATCGCGATTAATCGTTGCCCATCCCTAAGATGAAATGTGTCAAGCCACCTTTTTCTATAGTGCTTTATACAATACAGACTGTTTTATAGCAGCTTTACAGTGTTAAAGGGTCACTCCACCTCTGCAAAGATGAATGTGTATTTAAAATGGGTAATTTATGTAGAAGAAATGTGAAATTATTTTTGAATTTGGAGCTTTCTAGACTGAGAAAAGCCAGAAAATGTATTTTTGGCTTATGTGGATGAAAGACAACAACTCCCAGAATGCACTTGCTTCGCTGCCCAAGGATGCCACGCCTACCGGTAACAGAGTGCAGTAGGTAAACAACTATGAAGGCTACTAGCGAGTCTCCGTGATGAGTCTGCCCAAAAATGTGTTTCGAGATTGCCCAAAATGTCCGGGATTTTGCGTTCTACAGTCGCCAGTGAGGGCCGTGTGGAGAACGACGCGATCGGCCGGTGGCGTGAGTACCAATGAGCGACAGCTGTGAGACGTAAGTTACCGGCCTCATATCTCTCACGGACGAGCGGGAATTTTCTTAGCAAAGATAAAACGCACATCAACCGATCACTTTTTTAGCGTTCATGTAAACACTACATTCAGATTCACCAATCAGAATGAAATCAGTAAGATTGAAACAAAAGCTGTGCGGGAAAAAAGAGGACGGAGACCCCTAAAGTTACTACTAGAGCCCGAACCGATAAAGGATTTTGAAGGCCGATACCAATACAAATATTTGTTGGTTTTAAAATCCGATATTCCGATATATCGGCCGATATTTTTTTTTTTTCAGAAACGCGCAACAAAACATTAACAGATTTCCCTAACATTAGTTATTTGTAGTTAATTATGAGTTTTAACTAAAATAATATAATAATTCATTTTAAAAAGAAACTTGTTTCTTTTATTGTCACAACAGAACAGAGGAACATGAAAATATCTAAAAAATCTGATAAATAAAATAATATTTAGTTCCTACATTGTCTTATAAGCTACCTTATAATTACAATGTCAGCTTGCTTATCCCTTTACCTGCACTTTTTAAATTCTTTCCATCAAGCTACATTAAATCATTTTCAATCATCAGTTGCTGCCTGCCTTCTAAAACCTACTATTTAGCGATTCTAAATTAATTACAGAACGACAGTCTGCAACACACACTTGGCGTCGTTGGATTTCACAGAAAGAAAGAAAAGCTAACTTTTATGCACAGGATGTGTGGCGCGTTATACACGAGTGTTGCCAAAAGAGACAATGTAGAGTGCCCTCTGGTGGACAAACTATACAACTATAAGGCTACTTCACACTGCAGGCTGAAACGACCTAATTCCGATTTTTTTGCCCATATGTATCTGTATCTGATTTTTTCATGACAGTCTGAACGGCACAGATCCGATCTTTTCAAATGCGACCCAGGCCACTTGGGTATGTGGTCCAAATCCGATATGTATCCGATCTTTTAAAATGCGACTGCAATCTGAACGGCCAGGTCACATATATCCGACACGCACGTCATTGTACGCACCTGTAGATCACGAAAAACGCGTTTCTGCACTGTTATGGGCCGCCGCAGACGTGTCTCTTCCCGTGACAGAGTTGATCGGAGGCGCTCACAAACATAATCGAAGGTGGATCTGGTCATTCAGAAGTTACTGATGAAATCTGTATCAGTGACGCCACTCACATCAGTATCCCACCACTCCTGGCTGCGGCACCGCACCCACACGTTTCTCTGTTTAATTTTCTTCTTAAAACGATAAGATTGTAAGTGTGCTCTGTTATGAAAATAACTTTAATATTGCTAAACGAGCTCCACTGTAAGACATCCATTTAGCTACTTCCGCAAACAAGTGACATCGTTGACCGTTGAGTACTCTTCTGCGCATGCGGGTCACTTCTGGGTCATTTCACGTTCACACAGGAGATCACAAAAGGTTGCATTTAATTGGAAATGTGAACGGCCTTGCAAAAAAATCTAATTTTTTCAAAAAATCGGAATTGAGCATTAAGCCCTGCAGTGTGAACGTAGCCTGAACACTCATGACATGGTTGAAGCATGTTTCATCCGGTTTTTTTTGTTTTTGTTTTTTTTAAATATTCATTTATCGGCCATTATAAATGCCAACACCAATAGTTTGGAAAATGCCTAATATCGGCCGATAATATTCGGCCTGCTGATAAATCGGTCTGGCTCTAGTTACTACTCAAAGCGTCTCCACAGAAGAAGAGCCTACTAGCTTAGCTTCCAAAAAAGATGGCTGACATTAAGTGTAATCCCAATCCTCCATAATGCATCTGTCTGCATATTCAGAACCGTCATCCATATTTTCAAAATGTTTCTGCCTGTGAAATCAGACGCACTGGCACTAATCTGTGATAGGTCTGTTAGAACATTAGGTCCAACCCCCTATGGGCGGGTTTGGAAGGGTGGGGACTAGTGCTTGTAGTCTTTACCAAAATGCCCCTCTCTTACACTTCCTCCCACAATGACGTAAAATGCCGATTTTTCCGACATTGTAGGATGAAAGTGAAAAAGGTAAATAGCAGATTTCTCTCGTCTCAGGGGAAAATGAGAGTGTTGCACGACCATTCAATAGTATAACTGTGTTTCCAACAATGGAAAATCTTAATGCAAATGGGTGGAGTGTCCCTTTAAAAGGGGAAATAATGATTCAGTGATGATTCAAGTAATGATTCAAGTAAAGCAGCTCTAAAAAGACAAGCTTACAAACTAAGACTAAATTTGCTGTAAGGGTACAGTACCTGTTCATTAACTCTGCTGTGGGACGGCCCGTGGTGGATCAGTATCTGGACTATGTCCACGTCACCTCTCCATGCGGCCAGATGCAGAGGAAAACAGCCCTTACTGTCAGCCACATTAGTAGTGGCTTCAAACTGCAACAACTTCAACACCACATCCCTGAGACAAAGACAAATAAGAAAGATTTCACATTTTTATAATTGTGTAGGCAATTGTCATTCTTAAATAAAGAAAATCCCATAAATCTTCTGTACTATATAACTTCACAGGCACATTATGAAGGGGGTAATTGTGCTCTAATCCTAATGATACATAATGCATGCAAAATCCCTCTCCCACTCATTCTAACAGCAAGCATTTAAACCACCCAAAAACCTTAAACCAATCAAATTTCATCCCCCAGCCTAATCCTGACACCGCCCCATCCCATAAACCCCTCACTAATCAAATAAAACGCTAACCACCCTAATATATCTGTTCTTAGACTCGCAAACCCTGCCCTAATTGAACCTCACCCCCATTTCATAAACCCCGCCCTAATCTGACATCACACTCTTCTAATCCGGATGTATATGAGCTGGATTACACCTCTGGAATCTCAAGTAATCCTGACGTCTAGCGGTTTCCTTTTTAAATCCATAACACCATGTTGGGAGGAAGTGTGTGCAAAGCTTCCCAGCAAGCAATTTGGGTTTATGAGACCTGACGCCTTGGCTAAAACAAGGCAAAATTTGAGTTATCAATGAAAATGTAATAGACATAGCCCAAGAATAGATGCACTGGCTATGCATAGAACATGAAACCAAATAACTTTAATTACTGTTGACTTTGCTTGCATGATGGAATATCATACATCTCACAATGTATTTTGGCAAATACGACATGTAACCTAATTCAAGGTTAATTTGGCTAGAAGTGGGTTACTCATAGCCAGACTATATAGTTATCCTAGATGGAGAAATGACGGATAGTGCTTGCTGGGTTGTTAGGTGTGAGCTTTCATTCATTTGTTTGAGCATTAATTGATTTATGCATTTCACTTTGCAAGAACCTGTAAATGAATTAGAGAATATGAGTGTGTCACCTGTGTCCGTTTAGAGATGCATGGTGCAGAGGTGTGTATCCTGAGCCGTCTGCACAGTTCACATTGAGGCCTCTCCACATGCTGCAGAGGAGAAGAGATATTTCTCAGTACAGATCAGTAAACACAAAAAAAAGACATCAGTACAAAACTACTACACCTACAACAAGCATATTTCTCATGAGTTATTTCTTTAAAGAGCTGATCTGAGAGCTGATACAGCAGAGATTGTGTATACTACACTCATGCCAAGATTGTTATGAGACTCTCCCGTTTCTCACGATCTCCAGAGGACCTTAAATGCTGCTTAGAGCACACACACACACGCGCGTTTGCCTTAATATCTAAATGGGGAAATACCACTGAACAAGGTTTTTCACAATTTTTCTTGTTTAAGAAGAGGAACTTCCACAAAACTGTTATTTGATTTTTTTTTATCATTTTTATTCCTTATTATATAAACATATTCAGTTAACATATTAAGTATAATAGCCCTAAAGTTGTATTATTTACAAATTATTGTGTTATATTATTTATAGTATGTCCTCAAGAGAGGCTTTTGTCAGATTTAGCTACATTTTTAATTTTGAAATCTTGCAAATAAATCAATAATTACATACTGGTGGCAGAAAAAACATCATTCATCATCCAATAAATTTTTGCATTGTCATTCATGCTCCAATTATAGAATAAACAGAAAGCACACTTGTGGTATGAAGATTGCTGATTTATTGTTTATTAGATGCTACTGCAAGTAAAACTTTCACACGCACGTTGGGTTTCCATGTTGAATGGGGACATTCTATAGACATAATGATTTTTTACTGTACAAAGTGTATATTCTAACACCTAAACCCCTGAAAATGTCCATCCTATCCTATCCATTTTTAATTTTTCACGACATAATTTAGTATGATTTATAAGTTGTTTTCCTCATGTGGACCGAACAAGTCCATAACTATGAGGAGTCAATAGCACTGATGTCTAGACTGATAAGTAGACTCACCCTAGACAGAGATGAGGACAACCACGACCCATGATATGACTCACAACATGACTGACCAATCACAGAGACAACAGGATACACACTCACTCAACTCACTCTCACACACACACACAGTGTCCCATGCTGCCATAAATAGACATTCCAATAGTCTGCAGAAACAACATTAGACAGGAGCATGAGAAACTTCTTAAGCTACTTCTGTGGACAACAACTGAGAGTGTGTGAGACTATGAGAGGGAACCAGAAAGGAGTATTTTTGGTTCAGTATAACTCAACACAACATAGAAAATCATTCGGACTCTCCCCTCAATAAATTCTATTTATTAATTGACAATTCAGGATGTTAATATCAAAAATTATTAATACAAATTTAAAACATTTTATTTTTATATTAAATCTTAATCGAAGATATATATGGAATTATGTTACCGTCTCTTATGCTCATCAAGGCAAAAATATAGGGCCCTATAAAATCCGTTTTATTCTTTCCCAATTTCCATTTTATTTTTTCCCAAATTCCGTTTTTTCCGTTTTAATTTTTGCAAATTCCGTTTTTTCAGTTTTAATTTTTGGGAATTAAATTTTTTTACCCTTTACTGTTATTTTAGTTGTAAAAAGAGTGTGCTTTTTATTTCGTGATCGCAGAAATTATAGGGCCCTAAAAATACAATGACATTGCAAAATATTATTTCAATTTAAAATAACTGTTTTCTATTTTAATATATTTTAAACAATAAACATTGAAAGTGCCACATGATCCTTCAGAAAACATTTTAATATGATGGTGCTAAAGATACATTTCATCTTAATATCAATGTCACAAATAGTTGTGCTGCTTAATACTGTCTTTTTGTGGAAACAATAATATTTTTTTCCAGGATTATTTAATGAATATAAATTAAAAAACAGCATTTATTTAAAATATAAATATTTGGTAAAATTATCAATGTCTTCACTGTCACTTTTAATCAATTGAATGCGCCTTTGAATCAATAAAATAAAAGTATTAATTCATTTTCCAAACTTACGGACTAGTCTACTTAGGTTTTGCTTTCAAGAAAGTTTAATGAGGATAGTTGTATGACATTTAGTCATATTAAATATTATGACTATTATTATACTTATGACACGTATTAAATAGGACAAACATCATATTCCCATTATACTGCAAGTGTCGTTTAGCAAATTTTGTTTGCTTTTATAAAACAAAAAGGTACATGTCAAAATATTTTCTGTGGCAATAAGCCACCTTCAAATATTGAACCCGTCACATTCCTTAAACTTCCGGTCTACAAAGCACGTTCTAACACCATCATACATCAACCTGAGTGTCTATCAATCAAACAATCTGCGAAAAATCCCTCTGAAATCCAGTTTCATTCCAAATGGCTGCTTTTACTCCACAGTCCACACACATATCATGCAATTTAGCATTTGTTTGCTGCTGTGAAGGACCTTTGTGCGGTATACACATCAAACGAACAACAGAGAAGATACAAATTGAGTTAGTTAAAAGCATTAGATCGAGCTGCAAAACAAGGCCGTTCCTCAACGGATTAGGCAACTATGCAGGGTATTTCCTCCACATACTGAGCATCAACTACGTCAAATGTTTATTCAGCAGAGGTCACAGTCTGCGGCAGTGTGACTGTGATGTGGCTAGATGAACATCTCATGCTGATGATTCTGGTGAGACAGAAGGATTGAGATAAAAGTATAATATTGTGACAAACGGGAATCTAAGCATTGTTTCTCTCTTGCGCTCAGAGCGAGGGAAAGCCCTGCCTTTGCTGTGAGCGTATGACTCATCCTGTGTGTGGAGAGCACCGGGGTGCTGCACTGAATACAGTATATCAGTATCACCCAACCTGACACACACACACACCAGCGCAGAGCTAATTGGCATAGCTGCACACTCTTGAGTAGCTGGAAGCGCATGAGGGAGGGTTATTGAAGAGGAGATATGAATAGACGTAGAGAAGTCAAGAGAGAGAGCTCTGACAACTGCTCTCTAGACACACAGTCACAAAAACAAACTTAAAATATCTCACACAGACAAACCACACTAAAAAACACTAGCATCATTTTGTACAAAAATACTTTTAATGATTTGCGTGCGTCTTACACTCATCAAGGCTGCATATACGTGATCAAAAATATAGTTATATTATGAAATATTATAACAATTTAAAATAACTATTTTCTATTTTAATACATTTTAAAACGTATATTATTGCTGTGATCACATGATCTTTCAGAAATCATTCTTATTAGGGATGCACCGATATGACAATTTTGGCCGATACCGATAACCGATAATTCTTTATATTTGAAAGCTGATAACCGATATTTTGTCCGATCAACCTAAAACCTATTTTTTAGACAATTTTCCTCATTAAAAGCCAAGATACAAACACAATTTTGATGTTCTTATTTTAATGTTGTGTAGCCGATTTGACAGACTTGCGCTACGCATTTTGCACTTTAACTGGATTTTCCTTTTTAAAGTGATTTCAATCGTATTTCAAGCAATTTAAAATGCCTCAGCTCAAGGATATAATACATTATTTATCAGCTTTTAGATATCGGCTAAATATTCATGTTGGGCCGATAACGATAACATTAAAAATGATCATATATCGGCCGATACCGATAATGTGGCCGATATATCGTGCATCCCTAATTCTTATATGCTGATTTGCTGCTCAAAAAAAATCGTATTATTATCAATGAGATGCATGTTGATTTTTGATTAATAAAAACATCATTTAATTCAAATAGAAATCTTTGTAGTATAAATGTCTGTCACATTTGATCAATTTAATGCATCCTTGCTGAATAAAAGTATTACTGACTTTCAAAAAAAATCCACTGTCCTCAAACTTTTGAAAAGTAGTTATTTTTTGAAAGAAATGTGGGTGGTGCACAGACATTTCATGTCATAAACGGCTTGATCGTTCATTCATTCACTGTTGACTAGGGTTGGGTATCGAGAATCGAGTATCGATTGGAACCGGGACTAACTTTTCTGTTTTCCCGAAATCGTTCAAAAGTTAAAATTTCGATTCCTAGTTTCGATATTCACAGTCCGCCGACCGGAAGAAGAAACTGCTGAACAACACCAACGAAGAAGCGTCTACCGGAAGTGTTGGCATAACCGCGCGAGTTGAACATGAGTAGCTTACGTCGGCGGTCCAAAGTGTGGCTTCACTTTTCTAAAAATAACGAAATCTCGGCAAAATGCAAAATTTGTGACAAAGGAGTATTTGTGACAAAAGGAGTATTTGTGACAGAAGGAGTATTTCCTTCAGAAAGACCGTTGGTTAGCAAGGTTAGCTAAACTTTTTGACCCTGCCTCTTAAAAGAATCGGAATCGAGAATCGTTAGGAACCAGAATCGAAACAAGGAATCGAAATCAGAATCAGAATCGTTCAAATTCAAACGATACCCAACCCTACTGTTGACTACATAGTGAATGTCACACGTCATTGTTTGTATGACGTAACAAACATGTTATGACTAAATGATAAAAAAATCTAGTTGACAACCAAATCTGAATATTCTGTTGTTTACAGATGGAGGTTGTGTCCCAAATGATATGCTATACACTGAATTTATACTACACAGTATTCATGAATGATGTGTGAATTGTAGTAGGTTCTCAAATGGAACAAGCACTCAACGTCTTCCAGTTACACACCATTAGCATATTTAGCCCCTCTTCTATAAAGTGAAAGTTGCGAACTGATGGAATATAGATGAAGTAGATATATGTAAAATGGGACATGCCTATAAAATCACATAATTTGAGTTATCGGTAACTCATGACAGTCCCATGACTGTGTAGGACATGTTAGGATGCGGTCACATTTATCATTGATTGACGTTGACCAACAGAAAGCTTGGATTGTCTGTGTAATCTGTGCTCCGTTCTTCATCTACAAAAGATTGATAATAGACAATAGAACTTTTTTTGCCATGAAATTTTGTTAATGTAACCACACTACTACACAACAAAGTGTAATACTTATAAAAGTAACTGACAAGTTTGCTTTAAAATGTACACACTCTTAACATCGTCTATTATGTTTTAAAAAAAATGAAACAAAGCAAAACATAAGGCTTCCTGCATCCTTATTGGTCGATAGGCCCATATTGTTTGAAGTGGCTCAATCAGATTATGCGTCAGATTGACTGGCAAGGTCTGCCGATGCCCCTTTCCTTTCATTTCCACTGGAGGATAATTAAAACCAGACACGAGCAATCAATAACTGCAACGTACCCTGAAGGCACAGGAAATGCACTGATGTCATTGATTCTCCCATGAGCCCCCTGAGTGTTATTGGGCGTGTGTGGCCTCCTTATAAGAGATCACAGACATATGAACATGCTCAACAAAGTCTGGCATGCCTCAAGAAGATCTTTCCTATCTACCTGCAGTTTCATAACAAGCAGCCATTTCTTAGTAAAATCTCATTACAGAAAATCGCTTTGATTAATGATGGGGCAATTTGTTGTTACATACATCATCAGTTCGGGAAACCTGACACGAACGCACGCACACACGGCTAATGCATCAACCCACGAGGAAAGTTTCTACGTCTCCGTGTGAATGTGTTAAACAGATTTTGTATATCCAGTGCTGCCAAACGATCTGAGCAGAAGCCGAATTTAGATTTTAACAAGCTGCTCTCCACGTAAGCAAAGCTTAATCGGAAAGCCCAACACAAGGGAGCAGTATAAATCCCTCAGGCCTACCACAGTCTTAATCTCTACTTGAAGGACAAACAATGACTAAATGATACACAAGCAAGCATGTAGTGAGAACAAAGTGTGCTTGTGACATCTGTGCTAAAGGCCAGTTGAATGTGGATTACCGTACATAGAGTATTCTGAGGTTACTTCTTACCAGAGTTCTCGCCAGTGTTTGACCACCGCTATCCCACAATGCATGCTGCCTCCCTGACCAGACCGTCACAAATGGGCTTCAGTTTGGACCACTGTGTGTTTACAGTACTTCTGTAAAACCGAGCATGCTGCATTTCTGTCTAATGTCTACATATTTTCTAAGACAAAATCCCAAATAAACTCCACAAGCCACACAACGTTGCTCATGATGCTAAGCTAACAGTGTGATACTTAGTATAAAAACACATAAACACAATTATATTTCGATAAATAAGGAACTTTTCATTAGACTAAACTATTTTAATCAATATTTTTGGTATTGAAGGCTAAATGTTTGTACTAGAGTTGCTAAGCTAACAGTGCTCATGTAAACACAAAAAGACAAACAAATATTGAATGAAATAGGTGATTTTTTTATTAGACTGAACTATTTTAATCACATTTTTTTATACTGAGGCTAAAATTATTGTAATAGAGTTGCTAATGTTGCTAAGCTAAACAGATGTGATACTCATGTATGCACAAAAAGACAAATAAATGTTGACTAAACAGGTGATTTTTCATTAGCCCGAACTATTTTATCACTACTTTCACATTAGGCCAAAATCATTGCAATAGAGTTGCTAATGTTGCTAAGCTAACAGTGTGATACGTCATGTAAGCACATAAGACACAAGCTATATTGAGTTAAACAGGTGATTTTTCATTAGACTGAACTATTTTAATCCATATTTTTGGATACTGAAGGCTAAATGTTTGTAACTAGAGTTGCTAAAGCTAACCAGTGTGATACTCATGTAAGTACAAAGAGATACAAACAAATAATGTGATTTTGCGTTAAACAGGCAGTTCTTTTATTAGATTCAACTATTTTAATCTTATATTTGATAGGTTAAAAAATTATTGTAATAGAGTGCTATGTTGATAAGCTAACATTGTGATACTCGTGTACATACAAAAATACATAAATATTGTAGGCTATTTCTGTTAAAACAGGCTATTTTTTACTAATTTAACTATTTTAATCACTATTTTTTATATTATTACAAAACTAGAATTACTGTAGAGTTGCTAAGCTAACAGTATGATACTGTTACTGATAATGTTCCATATAATAATACTAAGAAGTAGAAATGTTTATTGAGCAGCAAATGTCATGTGATACCGAAGACAGTATAACGAATGCTGAAAATTCAGCTTTGCAAACACTAAAACATATTATAAAATGTATTAAAATAGAAAACGGTTATTTAAAATTGTAAAATAATATTTCACGACGATGTTACTGTTTTTGCTGAATTTTGGTAAGCATAAGAGACTGTTATTTAAAAACACTAAAAAATCCTATCGACCCCACACTTTAGAGTGGTATATATTTTCCCCTGAACTGATTCCAATGCATTCTGGAATCACCTTCTACACAAAGATAAATTTAATTCTGCATTGAATTTTGGTAGCATGGTTATGTTGTCCACCTTTTGGAACATTAGGAGCATGCCAATGACACCTTAAAAGGCAGCCTAAATAGGCAGCTCAAACTATATTTGGAGCCAGTGCTTTAGTGTCTCTGTATATGACTGTGGGTTCTTTATATAAATGTTAAAAATTAACATTAACCTAAGCATTTAGAAACACAATTTGCTGATGCACTGGACAGAGGTGGTCATCAGTGCTTGCCAGATAACTAAACTCCAGGGTCTTATTCTGTATTTAACTTTGATCTACTGGAGAAAAAGTGTGAGAAAAACCAGATCTGACCACACCAAGCACTTATGAGTCTGACCTGACCTTAACTACTGATTACCGATCTAAGAGATGAGAGAACATGCTCTCCTCCTCTTTTGGTCTTAGTGTCCAACCTGCCGAGGATCAAAGAGATGATTCTCCAGGGCATCAGTGGGGTCAGAGATCCATCACCTCGCTGTAGTTACCTACAATGACATGGTGACTGATTACTGAGAGTGATCCGGGTCATCGGTCAGTCAAGGAGGACAGTTACATGTGCCAACATCCTATCTGCCTAACAAAGAGTTTATCTAAACAATTACAAGACACATGATGATACATAACAATAAAACAGGCGCACACAAACATGGCCATATATGTGGACTTAGTTAAGCTGCTGCATTTCTAAAACTAGCTTTACCTCTCTAAACAAGCATAAACATGCATGGAGAAGTGTTTTTGTGTATGCATACATTTCAAAGATGTACTTTGAGGACGGTGCTTGAAGCGTCTGACAGTTCAGTTCAGACATGATGGGGTAGACATTTGAAAGGGTTACAGTTTTATTATGAGAGGAGCTGTTTGGTTTCAATCTATGCATGTGTTTCTACACATCGTTCCTCTTCCAAGAGCATTGTGCTACTTGCTTGTCAACACGATCCATCACCACGTCACAAACACAAACGTGTCGTACACATCAAACATCATCCCACGCAAAGAAAAGTGTCAAAAGTAGGAATCTAGCTATGGAGCAACGTATCTCAGAGAAAGATAGATGCATGCATTGATATTATGTTTTCGAATATCAACAGGCCTGTGAATCGGGAGCGAGTGACACGTGGTGATGTTCGGGACAAGAAACAAAGATTATGAGTGTGATATAGCTTTTCATACAACTAAAGAAGTTCATATTGAGCAACTTACATTTTAGGCTCAATATAGCTAGTTGTTTTGGCTGTTTTTGCTCCAACAATGCAAATAGTTCCAAACACAGCCACGGGAGAATTCGAACGCGCTTCCGGTGTTTACTAGGGAATCGGAGTTTTGGACGGGAATCGGTTGAATGATTCAATGACTCACTCGTGGATGAATCGTTCATTCCAAGAAATGAGTGTTTTGGACGGAATCGGTTGAATGATTCAATGACTCACTCGTGGATGAATCGTTTAGACTACTATAGTTTATATATATATTATACATTTTATATTTTTTATATTTTTTACATTATTATTATTATTATTATTATTATTTTAATTAAGCACATCTATTGTTCATAATTAAGTATTATTAAGTATTAAATCTGTTTGTGGTATATAGATATGAATGATACCTTGTTAAGCAACCTATCTACTCTATCTATCTATCTATCTATCTATCTATCTATCTATCTATCTATCTATCTATCTATCTATCTATCTATCTATCTATCTATCTATCTATCTATCTATCTATCTATCTATCTATCTGATTGATCTATCTATCTACTCTACCTACCTACCTACCTACCTACCTACCTACCTACCTACCTACCTACCTACCTACCTACCTACCTACCGTCACTATTTATCTATCTATCTATCTATCGATCCATCCATCCATCCATCCATCCATCCATCCATCCATCCATCCATCCATCCATCCATCTATCTATCTATCATCTGTCTATCTATCTATCTATCTATCTATCTATCTATCTATCTATCTATCATCTATTGATCTATCTATCTATCTATCTATCTATCTATCTATCTATCTATCCATCTATCTATCTATCTATCCATCTATCCATCCATCCATCCATCCATCCATCCATCTATCTGTCTATCTATCTATATATCTATCTATCTATATATCCAATCTATCTATCTAGATACCTATCTATCTGTATGTATGTAATAATGACAATAAATTGCTTTAACATTAAAATATCAAATTAAGAGAATCTGGATGACAGATTGTCATGCTGACTTTCTCTGTCAAATGGGTTGAGTGTGAACAGTTGCTCACACACAGCTGGTGCAATTACTCCCACAAGAAAGTATTTTAAACACCAGTAGACTGTTTGGACTTTCACTCTTATTGACTCTATCAAAATAACTCTCCCATAAAAACCCTCCCACTAGAACCAGCCTCTTTTACACTACTACATACTCAAGTACAGAAAATAACAGTAGATCAGGGACTGAACACGAAAGAGAAGACAGAAAGTGACTTAGTCTGATTAAAATGATGAAAAGCAAAATCTGAATGAGGACAACCTTGTTAGAATTATCATTACCACTCAATAAAAACTAGGCAGGGGGATGACAGGTGCTGTGTGCGCTCTGAAGGGGATATCTGTCACTGCTCCGCTTTAATGTTAAACATCGTGAAATAGGATTGGGAGCCTCGAGCAAAAGGATTTCCTGTTCTCCTCTCCCTCGCTCACTCTTTTAATAACAGCCACTTTATTAATGATGTATATGTTACATATGTTACTCTTTCTATGGAAAACATAACCAATTTCATATAAGTATAATTATTATTATTATATTTCAGTTAGCATACACCTTGATTCATAAAATATACATAAAATATTTTATTTTATACTAATGTTTTATTTATTTTTTCTTACTGTTCCATGTGCTTCAAAGGAAACAATAGAAACACTGTAAAAAAAATATTTTCAAGATTTGTTATCACAACATTTTTTCTTTTGTCAAATCAACTTAAATAATTTATTTAGTTCAGATAACTTATTATTTTAAATCAATCTCCTTCATTTGTATTAACTTACTTTTTCCAGTTCAATCAACTTAAAATTTTAAGGCAACCAGGTTACTTACTTTTTTAAGTTAAACCAACAATATTTTTTTAGAATAGAGTGCGGTTATTTTTTTATCATATATTTTTTGTAATGTTTGAATGTATACACATCTTTTTGCAAAACAAAGAATGCAGGATAAATTGCATGTTTCATAATGGCACTAATATTTTTTACCAGCTATAAAGATGCATGACAACATAATATACAGCAATGTTTTGATGAATACCACCTTCATTTTAATGTATGACTTCATAAATCATCAGTGTCTAGAAGTCACCAATACTTATCTGGATCAAGGCCATTGCTACCAGCCAAATTCATGTTTATCAGATGCACTGATTCACATTGGAAATAGGAAATAGAAGCTGGAATAAGGCACACCCAGAATCTGTGACAGGTCAACCAAAATGCTATAGGGAGGTCAGAGGTTGCTGACCACAAATGTTCTACATGAGTGTGGAGTCTGTTACACATGAGTAAAGCCTTTGAGTCACAACCCGAGCAGAAGCGCTGAGCTCTGGCGGTTTAGAGGTGAAGGCGGATGTTTGTGCCACAAATAAACACAAAAATAGTATAGCGGACAGCAGTGCATGTGCCCTTGTATACGTATTATATATATCGAAGAGGAGGGTTGACCTTTACACACAAACACAAGGTTTTATATAGTGAGTATGTATGTATAAAACATTATGTTTTCTGTTGTATTATGAGTTCCAAATGGTGGCGCGTGCTGTGATGGTAATTACAGACTCTGTCAGCTGCAGTGCAAACACTGGGCGATGTCACACTACGATCCATCTGCGGTGTGCATTAGACTTCTGCGATCAGAGAACAATTCATCCCATAACCGCATATCAAAAGTCTGCTCTGCCTAATGTAATGTGCATCAGAACTTGCACAGTCGGTAGACTATGTGTGTGTGTGTGTGGTCACTGGCAGAACTCTCTTTACTCTAAAGATAAGAAAAACGTACAAGAAGAAATTCTAAGAAAGCAATTGAACATTTCTCCAGGTGAATTTGCTGATGCAGAGACCGTGTCTCGCTCTTTCACACACTCTCTCGCTTATAATCTCTTGTTCCTCGTTAACTTATCTCCATACTGAACCGTAAGAAGAACCCTTTTTTTTTCAACAGAAGAGATATTCACTCAGGAGATTGAGAAAGAGAGTGTTAGAGAGAGTTAATTCCACAAAAATGTCTCTGTGACCACACAAAACCGTACATCCTCATTGTCAGCCTGTTGCAATGTTGTGAACAGACAGGCTGATGCTTAAACAGTAGATATGGTAATGACAGACAGGTACTTTTATAATAGGAAATCTAAGACAGACAGATGCGTTCGTGACAGATAGACACTTCAGTGACAGACAGACGCTTTCTCTGCAGTGACACACACATTACATGGCCATCTTCTGCGCCTGCTGCAAGCTGCAATGACCGAAGAGCATGTTATCACAATACAGGCAGACATACTGAGAGAGAGAGAGAGAGAGAGAGAGCGAGAGAAAGAAATGTGCTGGTGTAACCTCAAGATATAAAAAGAAATCAAAAGAAATCAAGGCAAGTCCCCTTTATTTCTATAGCGCTTTATACAATACAGATTGTTTCAATGCAGCTTTACAAGTGAAAAAGCTGTTGTTCAGCTGAAGTCAGCTCAGGCCAGGGTTAATTTAGATCCGTTTATAAAAAATAAAAATAAATCGTTCAACTTAGTTCTGTTTTCTTCTCGTACAACAGCGTCAGTACAGTCAGATCAATAATATTGTGGAATAATAAGTGTTCCCAACTAAGAAAGCCAGAGACAACACTCTACCAAACATTTTTGTCTTCAAATAAAGTGAAATACAAGAAGTTCGGTCTGGACTCGATCCATTGAGGAGTAATTATGATCAGTCAAAAAACGTTCGGGCCAATCAGATTGCTAGGGCGGGCTTTATACGATGATGGACAGGTGATCTGCAAGGACGTAATCATCACGTTATCAAACAGCGCTAACTGGTTTCCCTCAGAGATGACTGCAGCTGGAGAATTGAGATGTATAGATTCCACTGTCACGTCTGTTTTTAAAATTAATCGACAGCGCATTAATTTTAATAGACGAACAGAAAACTGCAATCAAGGCATTTGTCGATCGGCAAGATATTTTTGCCGTCCTTCCTACATGATTCGGGCAAAAGTGTAACTTATGAGCTGGCTCTGACGGTCGCTAAGAAGATTGGACGCAATGAAAAGCCTGTGGTCGTTGTGGTTTCTCCTTTGGTCGCACTCATGGAGGAGTCAAGTAAAAGAAGCAACAATCATTATGTCACTTCAAAAATAAGTACGTTCGATAGTTGAAAACTGTGCTATGCAAAGTATTTGACTTACTGCGTTGCTCTGATTGGTTGTAGGTCTACCGACTATCCAATTTTTTTTCCTGGTTCGGTTAAGATACGCCTCATAATCAAAACCCTATTGATCAGTTTCAGACTCACATTCTGACTAAAATATGAGTATGACGAAGTCAGGCTAGAAAAATTCTATTCAAAACTAAAATGGCAGTTAAATGATCAAGTGATTGAGTTGTTACTGTGACTGTGGTGGTATAGGGCAAATTTTAAATATCTTTTTAAAAACAGTAATTTTTTTGAAAATATTCAATACAATTCAAAAACATTTTCAATAGTTCTCAATATTTTACTCTGAAATGGGTTAGCCAATTTAAAGGAATAGTTCACTTTAAAAAACACTTTTGCTGATAATTTACTCACCTCCCGATGTCATCCAAGATGTCCATGTCTTTTTTCTTCAGTCGAAAAGAAATTAAGGTTTTTGGGTTTAAAGGTTCCAGAATTTTCTCCATTTAATGGACTTCATTGGGAACCAAACGGTTCAAGGTCCAAATGAGTTTCAGTGCAGCTTCAAAGGGCTTTAAACGACACCAGACGATGAACAAAGGTCTTATCTAGTGAAACATTCAACGAACGAAATGACACAAAAACCAAAAAATTAGTTCATTAAAAAAGATTAGTTCATTTTGATGAACAGGAGAGTCACGAATGCGCATCACAGAACAAGCAAGGCAAGCATTTGAGCTTATAAAACTTAAACTTTTTTTTATTTTTTAAATGACCGTTTCGCTAGATAAGACCCTTATTCATCGTCTGGTGTCGTTTAATGTCATTTGAATCTGCACTGAAACTCTCATTTGGACCTTGAACTGTTTGGTGCCCAATGAAGTCCATAATATGGAGAAAATCCTGGAAAGTTTTCATCAAAAACCTTAATTTCTTTTCGACTGAAGAAAGAAAGACATGGACATCTTGGTTGACAAAATTATCAGCAAAAGTTTTTTTTAAAGTGACTTTGACTAATGTAAATTTACAAATGATTAATGTTTAGATTAATTAAACTGAAAATACAATACTATAAAACACACACACACACACACACATATATATATATATATATATATATATAGATGATAGATAGATAGATAGATAGATAGATAGATAGATAGATAGATAGATAGATAGATAGATAGATAGATAGATAGATAGATAGATAGAATAGATAGATAGATAGATAGATAAATAGATGGATAAATAGATAGATAGATAGATAGATAGATAGATAGATAGATAGATAGATAGATAGATAGATAGATAGATAGATAGATAGATAGATAGATAGATAGATAGATAGATAGATAGATAGATAGATAGATAGGAATGATATTTTGATATACCACAGTATTGAATAATTAGTTTTCATATATCATGGTATAAGCACATTTGATACAACTATACTGACATTAAAACAATTTTTAACATCATTTTCACTTAGAATAGCGTAGACATTTAAAGCAATTACACGTAGAGTAATTGCTCTTCTGCATTAGCGGATTCACTGAGTGTGAAAATCTCTCGCACATGCAGGTCATTTATCTCTCACTCTAACACACTATTACATCTTTAAACACACCACTGCCAAACCAAATGCATAATTTGCTTGTTCCTGAGGGATTGCAGGAAATATTAGCATGGAGATTTACCTCAAAATAAACACTTCCTCTACACAAATACACACAAACACCCTCGAGTCAAGGCCCTTGTGGCATTACGAGTAATTACTGTATGTTGCAGTTTCATTTCCGAGTGCCAAATGGCTTAAAACGAACACAATACACCCAGTATGCACAAACAAACATACACTCTATATTAGCAAGCCATTAGCCTTTTAAAGCAGTGGACAGTAAAACTCCCCTGATGAACTCTTTGCCCACACACACAAGCACAGAAAGACCATGTGATGAGTCAGTTTGTGGAGAAGGTTTCATGAACTGCTGGGATGCCAATAAAGAACACTCACAAAGCACTAATAAAGACCAAACTGATCAACTGAAAACGCAGGTGCATATGAACGACACCTGAAATCGCGCATGCTTTTTAAAGAAGATTTTTGCCTGCAGGCGAGTGATAAAACAGGCCAATTCTTTGGGCTGCTTGGAAATGAATCTGTCCTGCTGAGGAATGGACTGTCACACCTAGCGTAGTGTTATATTAGAATCACAAACATGCAGCTACCTGTGTAATCGTTCTTTCCTCGTCACTGTCAGCACTTTGATGGATTCGCCATGCACAGCCTTATTCTATCATGACAGAAAAATCCCATTTACTGCTCCTATATGTTCTGATCTGGGATCTGTGGGGTTCATGCTATCTTCTTGTTTGTGGTCACAGGTGAGTGTCATCTGTCTTTTCTGGGATATCACATTCAATTTAGAGCTTTTAGTGCATGTCTTGAAGTCATACATGCTAGAGAACTCATAAGAGTTTAAAATATATACACATTTAAAATATATCATTTTTGTCTGTGAAAACAGTTTTTCCTCCACTAATATCACTAATTTTTAGATTTAAATTGGACTTTATGTCATGTGATACGGTGGCGTATTTGTACGGTGGCGTATTGCATTCACTTGAAGAAAAAAAAATCTCTGTTTTTCTGAATTAACGAGTTAATTTGTCATGAGAAAAAATTTTTTTGCTCTGTTTTTCTGAATTAATGAGTTAATTTTTTATGAGAAAAAAAGTTTTTGCTCTGTTTTTCTGAATTAATGAGTTAATTTTTCATGAGAACATTTTTTTTGCTCTGTTTTACTGAATTAACAAATTAATTTTTCATTAGAAAAAAAGTTTTTGCTCTGTTTTTCCTGAATTAACGACTTAATTTTTTATGAGAAAAAAGTTTTTGCTCTGTTTTTCTGAATTAACGACTTAATTTTTCAGAGAGAAAAAAGTTTTTGCTCTGTTTTTCTGAATTAAACACTTAATTTTTCATAAGAAAAAAAGTTTTTGCTCTGTTTTTCTGACTTAACGACTTAATTTTTCATAAGAAAAATTTTTCATTCAGAAAAACAGAGCAAAAAAAAATTTCCATGAAAAATTAACTCATTAATTCAGAAAAACAGAGCAAAGAAAAATTTCTCATGAAAAATTAACTCGTTAATTCAGAAAAACAGAGCAAAAAAATTTTTTCTCATGAAAAATTAACTCGTTAATTCAGAAAAACAGAGCAAAAAAATTTTTTCTCATGAAAAATTAACTCGTTAATTCAGAAAAACAGAGCAAAAAATTTTTTTCTCATGAAAAATTAACTTGTTAATTCAGAAAAACAGAGTCGATTTTTTTTCTTCAAGTGAATGCAATACGCCACCAGTAATGTGATGTATTGTTACTACTACTACCATAAAGGGTTACTACTACTATGGAGCTTTGAGTTATAATAAGATTTTATAGACACACACAGCTCATGTCATATTTTTTGCATGCAAGCACATTCAAACATATGGCAAATGAACATCCCTCTGTCTGTGGGTATTATTCTTGTGATTCAAATCCTCTATATGTCCAGTGAAATGCTCAAATTTGTTGGTCCTCTGTTATGAGAATACAAACAGCTTTCATGTTGATATCATTCTTTCCAGTCAACCAATGACTTTATTATTTGTTTTGGAAAACTTTGTCTTAGGACTTCTTGCTTATGTCGTAGCTGTGGCCTAGCAGTTTTGCCCACAATAAAAGTGAAAGACCAAAAAGTATTAGTCGCTAATTTAGCCAGTCGTTTCCCATGAACAGTAATTAAGTAACACAGGATAATATGGTGGGAATGTGGGAAATCTAAAATGGCCTGAAATTTTTTTTATATATAAGATTTTCATATTGACACGCAAGGTATGTTAAAATAAAATAAAATATTTTATAAAAAAAAATATTATAAAATATTTTATAAATAAATAAAATATTTGTTAAATAAAATAAACATGCATTGTATTATTTAAATAAAATAAAATAAAATAAAAAGAGCCAAATAAAAGTTATAATAACTACACTGTAAAAATGATATGTATTATCAATCAATAGAATTGTGGCAACAGATTACAAGCAATATTATTAATTAAATTTAACACATTAGAATTGAGTAATAATAAATCAAATTATTCCTTAAAAGTTAACCATTTAAAATGAGTAAAGTTTACACCAAAAAAAATTAACAAAAATATCTCACTAACAGACAGACGTCAAAAATTAATTAAGAACTCTTTATTTTATATTGCCAACATTGCAGACACCTGATGTTAGCAAGCAGAATCACTGAAGGAGAAAACAGTCATTTTAAAACAAACACCGATCACCATAATGGTGACTTCAATGTATGTTTTTTTGGTTGTTGTTGTGAGTTTTACTCATTTTAAATGGTTAACTTTTAAGGAATTAATTTGATTAATTATTACTCAATTCTAATTGGTTAAATTTAATTAATAATATTGCTTGTAATCTGTTGCCACAATTAGTTTGATTAGATAAAGCATGTTCATTTTTACAATGTATAAAATAAGACAAAGGTTTACTGATTTATTTTGCAAACATGGAGACTGTAGACAAAGGAACATATGATACTTTGCTCGGAGGATTTCATTCATTCACTAAAGATCACCTTTACAACAATTGGTTCAAGTAATAGCTACTGTATAAAATGACTGTTGCATCAGTTGCTCATAGATGCTACTTAATTAAAAATTTCATTATGCAACATTTAAGTGTGGCTTAAGTGCCCAAAATTCTTGAATACAACAGAGAAAGAAGAAAAAAAAAACAATGTGTACAGATGCAGAACATCCCCAGAATGCAATTAATTGTGCGCACTGTGAAGGAACAGCATTATATCACTGTGAATAAGTGCGAGGAGCAGGGAAGGACGCTACATAGTCAAACTCAAATGCACAGATACTAAATGAACTCAAACCTCAGCTGAATAAACTCACAGATTAGTGTGAATGTGTTGGATGGGGGATGGGTTTTTAGACGACTTGCATTTCAGGGTCTCTTAACCCCTTAACCTTCACGAAACTAAAAAAGTTTCCCATGCTATTTGCAACCTTTCCAGGCAGTCCAGAAGGAGTGCCACACACACACAATTACTCAAATTCAACAATAGCAACTGCATTTTACCACATGAGAGGTATTTTTTTTACTGAAAAACATGCTTACGGTCATCTTATGAGTACACCTTAAAAATGCGCTGGGTTGTTTTAACCCAATGGGTCAAAATATGGACAAACCCAAATGTTGGGTTAAAAATGTAATGTAAAAATTTAACCCAACGGCTGGGTTAGTCCATATTTGACCCAAAGTTGGGTTAAAACAACCCAGCATTTTTTAGAGTGTAAAACTCTCACCTAGATTTGTTTCAGCTTGTTTCTTAAATCCATTCGTTCCCACCCTTCAATCCAAAACAAATCTACACTAAAGGAACATACTCACTCATTCTTTCTATCCCTCCTTTTTCTTGCACACCCTCAAAGTTTTAGACCGGCTTCGGAGGAGGATCATTATGATATTAGAGTCGTGTTTGGTTGTTCATAAGTTCCCAAACAACCTTACAAAGAACTTTTGAGGTCCAAACCATTCAAACAAACGAAGACAGATTACACCTTGTGGTCAAATATTTGTTCGAGTGGCCCAACATGGCCCCAACTTGAGTGTTCAAACAGCCGACAAATGGAGTGTGTATTTATGCTGAACGATCACAACTTGGCCCTTGACTAAAGAAATGGGGAACAGAATTTAGGAGGAACAAAGCAATCCACATAAATTAACACACAGACGGTCCGAGGGTAGTGTACTGTAGTTTTAGTATCAATGCAATATGATGGTATCATGAGGTTAAGTGAGTGCTTCACAGAGCCATTTGCAGCTCTGCTTTAAGGGGCCTTTTACTGCGCTCAGCCCTGCGGGAAAACACACACTCCAACGCTGCAACAGGAACGACACTCAAGTGACACTCGCATGCATTTCGCTCCTGAATTTAACAATGACTCATCATTTAAATGACTAGAGCACACAATAGCTGAGTTGGGTGTCCATTATGCAGGGCCAGGTGAGTGACAGCTAAAAGGGTCAGTGGGTTTAATTAAAGACTGGATGAACAGACAGGTGCTCTTATGAAAATGAAAACAGGGTCTTAAATCATCACCGTGTCCTCTGCTCTGCTCTCGCTTTCTCAAACCCTGCTTTTCAGAATCTCTTCATAGTCACACACATAAATGCAAAAGGTTTAGATTAATAAGGATGTTTTATTTGTTTTGTTTTTTTAAAGAAATTTTATTTTCCTTCAGCATGATAAAATGTGTTAAAATATTCTAATATATAAATAATCTTACAAAAAATATTTTTTCAAATAAATGCTGATCTTTGGGAAAATTCATTGGAAAAAAAAACCTGAATCACAGTGTCACAACATATTAAAATCATTTATTTATTTTTTGTGCTACTTTGATTGTACTGTTGATTCCTTTTGGTATTTCTGTATTATTTATTTTACTTTTGCTACTTTGATTGTACTGTCTTTTACATTTAATAAAAAAAAAAAAACATATTAAAATCATATTAAGTAAGGCCCTATAATTTCTGCGAATGTAACTACAGTAATAAATGAACTACATCTCCCGGGAAGCGAAACAACGAGCGAGATCCGTTGCTCGTGTGTGTGCAGTCTGGTACAAAACACTCAGGCATGATGGCGTAACGTTACGATTATAACGCAAGACTATAAACTATGACAGACATTAGCCTCAGTAAAGTTAGCTTCATTCATTGAGAGAAAATATGCGCCTTTGGGGTTTGTAGTCTTTGTAATTACGTATTTTCACAGTCTCAACAGTTTCACATCAAACTACGACTTTCTTTACTTTAAAATGTATCTTTTAAATTGACAAACATCATATGTGCAATTCAAGGCACAATTCAAACGAGATCAAAATATTTGTTGTCTCTGCACTGACCATACAATTTTTTTCCGAAATAAGGTCCCATGGTGGTCGACCGGAAGGGGAGGGACTTACCGGACGTCTCACACCGCCGCGGCGAGAGCGTCAAAGTGGCCGGAAGTCATTCATTTTCAATGAGAGCCGGCGGCGAGCTCCGGCGAGGGCGGCGGCGCATCTTGGACGGTGAGAGCGGCGAGGAAAGTTGAAATCAGTTCAACTTTATGGTAATGAGCAATGACGCGGTTCGGCGGCAACCAGCGGCAACCAATCGGAATGTAGAAGTGTGCCGTTTGAGAGAATTCCAGAGAACGCAGTCCTGTAAACTTTGGTTCCGGCCACATTAGTTCCCAAGCAAAATAGAGGAGGTTGATCATTTGAATTTGATAAGAGGGCGCGCAGCACTATTTATAGGCAAGATTTTCGTGCTAGAACACTTTTTCAGCGGTAATGCAAATTATAATAGCACTTAACCATGAACACAAAAGCCACACCACACACATATCATATGGCTTTTCATTTGTTTATTTCATTAGCAAACATGTCACTATAATTTTAAAGTTATTTCCATCGATCAATTTTCTGCAAAAATAACGACCGACATGCTTGTTTGCTTTGTGGCCCCTTTAAATACCGTTTTAAAAAAAGTCACGCATTCGATCTACGTCAGAGCATCAGAGCGTCCACGAATCTTTCCACCGGCGTCGTTGACAGAGCGGCAAGAGCGAATTTCGACGCTCTCGCGCGGCGGTGTGAACGTAACGTACGGTTAGGCTCTCCATAAAGAATCATCCCCACAGAGTAGGATCCCTGTAGAAGAGCATAGGGCCTTCTATAGCCATATGTAATCAAATGTAGTTATCATAATAGAACAAATGTAAGTTTAGGGACACCTGTGTATGGTTGAGGCCCTCCGTTACATGTTGGCCAGTATATAGAAAACAAACAGGGGCCAATGTATTGCTCTAGATGGTATTGGTAGAGGCAGGGTGTCACTGTTTGGGGCCCTTGATAGTCTGAAGTCCTGAAATGTGTCAGAATGTACTATTTCCACAAGCTTTATTTTTAAAATTCATATAAGGCAACACTGCATTCTCAGCTTTATGCATATAAGCAGCATATTTATCATATGATAGTGAGCATTTCACAGCTTTTTTTACTTTACGACGAGTGTAAAGAAGAATATGACAATGCGTGTCACTATTCTCTCTCAGTGATGGCAGAGCAACAGTTCAACATTGAAGGTAACGCCGTGAGTTCAGTGGTTTGTTAGCGGCAACTTAAGAATGTAGTAAAATATGATGGATTGCAAACTTGCGTACTCGTGTTATCCTGCTTTGCTAACACTAACGGCGAAAATGATGGCAAATGCTTTCTAGCTTTCCTGAGGAACAATGGCTCAATTGATTTATTGAAGGTATTCTAGCTTGTTTCTTCACTCTGTAGCAGCCTCTTTATACTTGTGAATGAGTTTTTGAGGGGCATTAGAAGTATTGATGAAACGTCCCTGATCGTTCGCATCACATATACTAACAGCCACATATTTCAGAAGCTTATTCACCTCCCTTAATCAAACATACATCAGACAGATAGAGAAAGAGAAGAAGAGAGAGGGGAGGAAGAGACAAAGAGAGTGAAGAGAGAGACAGAAAGCAGGAAAGATAGAGGGATTGGCTACGAGCCCAGAGGAAAATCCATACCACTCTGTTATTGGGCATATAATTGGTTTCCTCTCTCTCTCTCTCTCTCTCTCTCTCTCTCTCTCTCTCTCTCTACACACAAACACACACTCTCTATCTCAACCCATCCCCCAATTTAGGCAGAGTGTAAATCTCTAGAATTTCAAATCATGACAGTAAGTGAATTTGTGAATTCATGTACTTGTGTGTCCATGCGTGTGAGTGCTTGTCAACACTTTATTTCAGGCCCTTTATAGGGGCCATAAAAGACAATGTAGTGTAGACAATAAGGCAAAGGTAAAGCGGGTCATTCATGACTGTGAAATAACATTATTTGTCATTAGCCAATCATAATAGAGGTCATTTGCATATAGAAATCAGCTTTCTTTTGGTCTATAGAGGGAATGCGCGTGACGTCACTTTCATTTTATCATTTTGTGTCAATTTGCTGAATTTAGCTGTAAAACCATACCCATATATTTTGTATTGTTATATATATATATATATATATATATATATATATATATATATATATATATATAATATATATATATATATATATATATATATATATATATATATATATTAACAACTCATCAATTAAATATTTATGAATGCAAATTCTGCATTATTGGATGTTTTTTAATAAACACTGACCAAAAAAAACCTATAAAGTTTTAGGGCTGGACCAATATGATGATATATAGGCTATAACACTGATATAAGTGATCACCCGGATATAGACATACCTATATTGCATTTACATAAAGCGTTCACATGTTTAGGTCTACCGTATATTGCTTTTATTTCACCGGTGTTCGAAATCAGGCAAACATAAATGTCAGGCAACACGATTCCTGGCTGCATGTCAATATCCATGGATCACTGGATCTTTAGTAAGTTGTAAGGAACATTATATTGAGTCCAACATTTAGTTTAAATTGATAAAATTGTTCTTTTTAGTTGCATTTTCGCAATTTCCTCTATTAAATCCAGTCACGCAGCAGATCTTTTGCCACTCAGTCAGGCTTTGTTCTGGCGGGAAAGTGACATCAATGCAATCCCTCTATTTGGCAAATCCTGTTGGGAATTTTGTTTGCTTTCAAATATATATATATAGAATAAAACTATATAATATGCCATTTAATAATATGAACTACGTCTATTGGCTTACCACTGCAAGACCAAGATCAATCATTTCTATTTTTCTTGAGTGTGTGTGTGTGTGTGTGTGTGTGGCAACAAAGACAGGCTCTATAAGCTGTTAACAACATCTACCACAAGAGTTCAATACAGTGCAATAGTTCAATTCAACAGAGCAGAATATGTCTGCATGAAATAGTCAATGACACTCTGAAAATGAATGTGTGTGGGTGCAGAACTGTGCAAAGAACTGGATGGCAAACACAGCTATGCTGACAGAGAGATGGAAGTATAAATGAAAAAATAATGAGTTAAAAATTTGAAAAGTACATCACAATTGTCTTTGTTCATTCCATGCCAAAATATGATTTCAGCAGCAGTGATTTCTCTCAGACAGAAGCAGTCTGGGTTTTACCCAGAGGGCTCTCTCTCTATGCGAAGTGTGTGTATCTGAGCTTTAGTCTGACAGAGGAGCTCACAGCTAAATCATCCAGAATCCTGTCTGGGAATACTCTTTTAGAGCATCCACCTCTCTTTTACAAAAGACACGCACGCCCTACACTTCCAGCTGTGCCCTATTTCAGGGATCACAGCTCTGGCCCGCTGAGTCAGCAAAGGTTGTCTTCCTCTAAACGCACACAAAGAGAAAAACACAGCTAGTCCTCTCCATTGGCGGGTCATGACCCCAAAAAATGGCCTGAAGGTCTATTAGGACTACAGGGAAAGATAACACAGCTAAATGCACAAAAAAATGCAACTAACCACATAATCTTGCAATGTATAGAGCATATTACTAGACCTATTTTGGTCAACGTGATAGTATAAAATTAATATTGCATTAAAAATATTATTATTATATACATCTCACTGGCCACTTTATTAGGTACACCTGTACAACTGCTCGTTAACACTTAATTTCTAAGCAGCCAATCACATGGCGGCAACTCAGTGCATTTAGGCATGTAGACATGGTCAAGACAATATCCTGCAGTTCAAACCGAGCATCAGTATGGGGAAGAAAGGTGATTTGAGTGACTTTGAACGTGGCATGATTGTTGGTGCCAGAAGGGCTGGTCTGAGTATTTCAGAAACTGCTAATCTACTGGGATTTTCACGCACAACCATCTCTAGGGTTTACAGAGAATGGTCCGAAAAAGAAAAAACATCCAGTGAGCGGCAGTTCTGTGGGCGGAAATGCCTTGTTGATGCCAGAGGTCAGAGGAGAATGGCCAGACTGGTTCGAGCTGATAGAAGGGCAACAGTGACTCAAATAACCACCCGTTACAACCAAGGTGGGCAGAAGAGCATCTCTGAACGCACAGTGCGTCGAACTTTGAGGCAGATGGGCTACAGCAGCAGAAGACCACACCGGGTGCCACTCCTTTCAGCTAAGAACAGGAAACTGAGGCTACAATTTGTACAAGCTCATCGAAATTGGACAATAGAAGATTGGAAAACGTTGCCTGGTCTGATGAGTCTCGATTTCTGCTGCAACATTCGGATGGTAGGGTCAGAATTTGGCGTCTACAACATGAAAGCATGGATCCATCCTGCCTTGTATCAACAGTTCAGGCTGGTGGTGGTGGTGTCATGGTGTGGGGAATATTTTCTTGGCACTCTTTGGGCCCCTTGGTACCAATTGAGCATCGTTGCAACGCCACAGCCTACCTGAGTATTGTTGCTGACCATGTCCATCCCTTTATGACCACAATGTACCCAACTTCTGATGGCTACTTTCAGCAGGATAATGCGCCATGTCATAAAGCTGGAATCATCTCAGACTGGTTTCTTGAACATGACAATGAGTTCGCTGTACTCAAATGGCCTCCACAGTCACCAGATCTCAATCCAATAGAGCATCTTTGGGATGTGGTGGAATGGGAGATTTGCATCATGGGATGTGCAGCCGACAAATCTGCGGCAACTGTGTGATGCCATCATGTCAATATGGACCAAACTCCCTGAGGAATGCTTCCAGCACCTTGTTGAATCTATGCCACGAAGAATTGAGGCAGTTCTGAAGGCAAAAGGGGGTCCAACCCGTTACTAGCATGGGGTACCTAATAAAGTGGCCGGTGAGTGTATAAATAAATAATAAAATATGTTAATAAACATTAAAAATATAATACATTTCAGTGAGGCACCACTGATCTATAACAAGTGGGATGCACCACTATTCAAATTCTGACAATAAGCCAATATTTACTCCCATGTCATGCCTGATAACCAATAAATGAACAATATTAAACTTCTGTAGTAATTTAAGTTACAAATAAAACTCTAAAAACGGTAATTAATCATTTTAAATGATACAATTATAATGAAACATCACAACAATATATAATACACAGTATGAAAAGCATATGTTCATTTTGAGATTTGCTAAAGATTAAATTATTAGTGTTTTATTGATTAGCTATAAGTGAGAATTACATGATGTCATAGGCTCTCTAAATGTAAATTAAAAAAAGAAAGTATGAGACCCAATATTGATAATATCCAAGGTTAACCGAATAAATTAAACAATCTAGTATCATAACTTTATAACAATAAAGTATTTATATATTGTGCATCCCTAATACATTTAAATGTTTAAGGGTATTTGTGTTTAATTTTTTTATCAAATATGGTACTGTTTTGTAGTCACTTGATATTCAATGTAACTTCTAAGCCATCTGAGATCCACTGATCTAGACATATTCTGTAGTTAGTTTTATCTAGACACTAGACAGATGGTTTTGACAGAGTGAGTTTTTTTCTTCTCTTTCATTCGATCCCTGTGTTATCTCTCATTCTCTCAGTGGTGATGTTTGTGTGATGAAAACAGATGAACACACAGAGGTTTGTACAAACTTTCTTTCTCTATAACTCTCTCATGTACTTTATCTTGTTCAATATGCCACTAAACCTCTATGAAATTGCCCTTCGATGTGTGCTTAAAATTAATGGGGCTGAGAAAAAGAAGAGCACTGAAAAATGAAATAGTCTTCATTTTTCATTGTGCTCTGAAGGTCATAAATATTTCACAATGTTTAAAAAGAGTCATTTCTCTTCTGCTACTCACATCTGAATAAAACACGAGAAAGTCAAAAAAGTCCGGTCCTCACTGCAGCTTGTTCTGGATAATAAGAGATCACCAACTAGTTGACAACAGGTTGCTTTCAATAACCTGGCGGAAAACATTTATTTTTTACTTAATGTATTAATTTTCTAAAATAAATAATACTGTGGGTGGGACATCTGCCTTAGACTGAGACTAGGTCACAGATAACTTCATGAACACCTACATAAATACATGACATAGAACAATCTATATGGCGAATGATTCATGCTAAAACATGAGAAATCAATAATGTGATTTGTGGTCGTCGTCAGTGGTTATGATAATTACTTTGAGTGTTCATTGTTTAAACTGTATATTCGCTCAGAAACACACTTTCTCTGCCAACACTCGACTACATCAGAAAAAACAGCCATATCGATGAAGAAGCAACTATAAGAGAAAGAGAATCTGAACACACACATGAACACAGACAGACACAACATACACAAAGCTACAAACAAACCAGTGAAAGTGCACAACCAACGCATTATCATTCCAGGGCGTCATATAGGTGACACTTTTAAAATTGCGTCTAAATTCGACGCACATGGCACCCTTTCGCGTCAATATAACACGCTTCAGTTATGGGTAGGTTTAGGTCTGGGGTAGTGTTAGGGTTAGACCACTAGGAGGCGCCTTCTGGCCCATATATATCTGCGTTTCATATTGACGCTAAAGGGTGCCATGTGCATCAGATGTAGACGCAATTTCAAAAGCGTCACCCCTTTCGCGCCGACGTCACAGTTCACGTCACGCGCTAGCTGGAGGCAAAACAAAGTGAAAACTGGAGGCGGCCAGTACAAACCAGCACAGATTCGGCTACATAATAAGGAGCTTAAATTATTGTTACTATTATTAAATGTCATCTTGTTGTGTCTGTTTGGTGCAAGAATTGTAAAATGAATATGCTGTATCTGGAATTTTTATTCCTAGAAAATATTCACATCTTTAAAATCGCACCATAATGTCACTCTTTACATTGTCGTCGTCTCGGCGCTAGCTCGGCAGAACTGCGGATCATACACACAAGTCTTGTACAGGAGCATTTAGGCATCTAAAGACAGTTTATCTTTACGATCGGTTTCTCCATAAGGTAGGTGTAGAAGTCAGGCCACTCAACCGAGGTAACGTAACGTTAATCCTGTCAGATCGTCCATGCATTGAGTGAGCGTGTAGGTGGCTACGGGTCGGCCAATCTGGTTCCGTCCGTTAAAAATAACTTTTGGAAATAACAATCGCGGTCCTGGACACTGAATGACCTTACACATTAAGATCAAATCGGATTTTCTCTTGTCATTGTTAAAAGACAAGCTAACAATACTTGCTAACTAGCGTTAGTGAAGCGGCCAGAGGGATCGTTCTGCCTCCACCGAAGCTCCGCCCACAAAAAAAACGTCACCGTGTTTACCAACTGATAAGGGACGCCTTGGGATGAGACACAACACATGCTGTTAACCTCATAGAGAGAGAGAGAGAGAGAGAGAGAGAGAGAGAGAGAGAGAGAGAGAGAGAGAGGGTATGTTTCGAAATTGCATACTACCATACAAATTTTACTGTTTTAGCATTATTAAATATAGTATTTATAGTACTGTGCACAGTTTGCAGATTTTGTATGCATAGAATACCAATTTGACCTGCTACTACATTTGCCAAAATGTACTACGCCTTCAATATGACCTTCCATTTACAGTGTGACGAATCAACCAGACCAGCAATATGAACCGTGACTTTTAACATCTCTTTCTTGACTCACTATGTGATCAGACTGTGTAAGGTTTGAACTCAGCAACACCCTTTTAACACTATGACATATGTATGTGTGTCAAAATACATAAGAATTTCTCCCCTGGGAGTTCAAAAAGATTGCAGGCCATTTTTGAGTCTCGTTGTGGAACGTTCAGTGTTTCATTTTCCAGGTTACGTACTGTAACACACCATCCGGCCTATCAGTTGAGGCTTGATTTATCGTTGTGCAAATGTTATTGAATGTTATGACTAATGTACGGGAGACTTGAGTCAGGTTCAAAACTCGTTTGCCATGCACATTGGTTTTATTTTAACAAAAAGTCATGAAAGGGGCCATGAACTGAGAATCTTTTGACAGTTAAGAGATCATTATGAAAATGCCCTGTAAGTTTAAAACTCAAAACTTCCTTGTTATTCCAAAAAAACCAAGGCCAAGGCCAGAAAATGAGAGGATCTGAGAAGTGGAGATGTCACAGGACAGCTGTAGACCGCCTTTGCAGAAGAATATCAACATCTACGTCTACAACACTGCGTCTTTGGCCCCGCCCACTGTTATTTGTTTGTATTCAGTGCATTTCAATGCCAGCCTGACTTCGTTATACTCATATTCTATTGAGAATATGAGTCTGAAACCACTTCATTGGGCTTTGATTATGAGGCGTGTCTTAACCGAACCAGGAAAAAAACAAAACTCTGCACTCAATTGGATAGTTTGTAGACCTACAACCAATCAGAGCAACGCAGTAAGTCAAATACTTTGCATTTCACAGTTGTCAACAGAACTTACTTATTTTAGAAGTAAAATAACGAGTGTTGCTTCTTTTACTTGGTCCTTCATGAGTGCGACCAAAGGAGAAACCACAACGACCACAGGCTTTTCATTACGTCCCATCTTCTAGCGACCGTCAGAGCCAGCTGATAAGTTACACTTGAAGGATGGCAAAGATATCTTTCCAATCGACAAATGCCTTGATTGCACTTTTCTATTTGTCTATTAAAATTAATGTGCTGTCGATTCATTTTATAAACAGACGCGACAGCAGAATCTATACATCTCAATTCTCCAGCTGCAGTCATCTCTGAGGGAAATCAGTTAAGCGCTCTTTGATAACGTGATGATTACGTCCCCGAAGATCACCTGTCCATCATCGTATAAAGCCCGCTCTGGCAATTTGATTGGCCCGAACGTTCTTTGCCAGATTATAATTCCTCCTCAATGGATTCGAGCTCTCAGACCGAACTTCCTGTCAAAAAAATGTTGTAGGCGGAGTTCGGGCTGGCATCCAGGCTATTTCAATGTGGTTATTTGGTCAATTTCGACGCAGGCTTTGCAAACAGACTTTTACGATATGGATCTGCCAGCAAACACCACATGTAAGTAACCATGTTTATTCTAATGCCTGATCTGTGATCAGTGATTTCTGAAGTATAGCCTAATTAGTCAAGTTCAGACAGATTATCTCTCAAAATCAGTCAATACTGTTTATGTATCAAGTAAATCGAGCCAGTGACTAAAAGATCAACTTCACGTCATTTATCTTAGTAGGATGAAAATTATCGTATTTAAACAAGAAAGTGATCAAAGAAAGCTCCCTTTCCAATTGTACAGAGCAAGTTTATCTGGCCAATTGCCAAAACGAAGCTCTTACTGTATTTACATCATGTTTGCATTGTTATTTGGTGAATTGGTTTGGTTATTTGGTTATTTGGCGAGTCTGCAGAAACTACGTTACAACTATAAATGTGTAGCATAGGACTACTACTGTTTGAAACACATTGTTGCAAACTGCATTCTATTTCACAAACTTTTTTTATATGCAGTATACAGCGTAGACTGCATGTGAAGTAAGCAATGTCTTTGTCTCCATTTCAAATACAGCCAGAGAAATTTGGAGATTCAGATTGTGTGTGACTGGTTAAGAATGGCTCATTTGCTTCAAATGGCCTGGGAGATTAGTCTTCTCTGCTCTATATGAACCTCATGAAGGATAACCACACACCACACACACTAATGGACAAAAAAGGTGCACTAACATGAATGTGTGTCTTTGATATGTGCATGCAGGTCAAATAGTTTATATGTCCATACTCACAGGTCAGTGATCCAGCTCATTACAAGAGTAAATAATTATGATTTACAGAGATTACAGCAAATAACCATAACCACACTGGCCAACCACAGCGTTCCCATCAATACTACAACCCATAAACATTTCTGTAACCCAGTCAATGTAGTGTAAAAACAGAGAAGACAGTCATATATCACTCACTAGCAGGTCTGAGCACTCTCACAAATCACACAACATTCAGATTTTCCCATGAGTCTCTGTTTCCTTATTGGTAATCACTGACAAATAACACAAGCTCCAGCTATGACCTTGCAGTAAATGCCAGTCTCCAGACTCAAAAACAAACGCACAGACTAGATATACAGATACAGACAAGTATATAGGCAGAAATCTAACCGGGAAATGAGTCTCGAGTTCAGTTAATGGACACAGAATCAAAGGCTCAAAGCTATTTCTTAAAAAATATAGATTGATAAGGAGACAAGTCAAAATGGTGGAATAAAGGTACTAAAAAGACTCATATTACACACACTATATATATATATATATATATATATATATATATATATATATATATATATATATATATATATATATATATATATATATATATATAATTAGAAGTTGGTGTCATCTTAATATATTAAAATATTTCCTATATATGTCTATATTTTCACTGGTTTATGAAGAGATTTACTTTGTAAAATGAGTTAAATACAATAAAATAAAAATCGTAACTGTATCATTCCAACTTTTTCCCGTTTTTTTTTTTCCCACAATTGCTTCACAGACAAAAAAAGTCATATTTACTGTGTTTACTGAGATCTTTGTGAGTTTAAAGGTTCAAAAGCTAAATGTCACTAACACTAATACTCACATAAGAATTCAAACACAGCTCATTTTATTACACATTTCTTCTCAGCGTCTTTCTCAGATGCTGGTTTATGTTGAACATGTTGCAGATGTGTGTGTATGTGCGTTGTATGGGATGAGGAAATACAGTTGAGGATTCAGTTAATAAGTCAGTGTATCACTGGACTGCTAAAATATGTACCAAGAAATGTCCTGTGCTATTCTAGTCACTACTACTTCTGACGCAACATTTCCCATCAGACAGATGATCTGAGAGAGTTAGACATCTGTCTTTCCCGTAGGCAGAATTTGGTGGTACTGGGAGTAGTAGGAATTTATAAGGTCTTTTTTTTTTAAACAAACTTTCCACACATGTAAATACATCTGTCTGTGAGAACTATTCCAACATCCTGTGATTTTTATATTGAGCAATCATTATCAGCACGTGTGACTGTGCTGGACCAGCTCATCTGGAAGGAAATAGCATCATGGGATATTGCGGTAACCCTGGACTGTCATTTTACACACACAACACATCATCATCACTATCACTAGGACATCCTTTGGCTGTGCACAAACACTGGACAACGATCAAGGCTGCGTAATGTACACAGAACAAGCTCTGACGCAGAGATGCATACATCCGTTTAAACATGACTCTGCAACCTTCAGGACACACATATCCGAGAGCATGACCAGCTGCTAATGTCCAACTCAATGCTAATTGGGTGAGCTGGTGTTAACTCAGCTTTAAGTGAATTTTACTCAAGGACTGAAACATTCTTCTGTCAGACTTTCCAAATCACTTCATAAACAACAAGTGTGAAATCTCACAAAATCTGTTTTTTGTTCATTCCAATAGAACATTATATTTAGGATGAATAAATAGAAGACTACTGTATTTTTGCATTCTGGCACTGTACATATTTTAATTGTTAAATACAATTTTAATTGTAATCATGATTTTTTTTACTGAATTTAATTTGTTGATTTGAATAAAACAAAATGTTTAATATATATATATATATATATATATATATATATATATATATATATATATATATATATATATATATAAATATATATATATATATATATATATATATATATATATATATATATATATATATATATATATATATATATATATAATTAAAATAAACTGGAACTGAATGTGTTAAGGCATTTACAAGAAAACAAAACAATACAATGAATTTTAATTGACATTTGGACAGCCCTATTAATATGTTATGTCACAATTTCTGTTTTATGGGTGTAAAACAGGTTCTTATATATATATATATATATATATAGCCCGTATCGATAAATGATTTTAAGGCTGATACTATATAAATATTTTGGGGTTTAAAATCCGATATTCCGATATATCGGCCGATATTTTTTATTTTTTTCCGAAACGTGCAACAAAACATTAACAGATTTCCCTAACATAGTCATTTGTACACTTGGCATTTCACACACGTGTAAAGAAAGCTAACTTTTATGCACACTATACGTTTAATACTTCTCTATGTCTAAATGTTCACTCCTTGAAATTAACTTACATTTTACAATGCAGGGACTGTACCTAGAGATTGCTAGTTATAAATACAGTAATCATTACTTTATTTAGGCAGAAAAAGTTCATTGTGGTTTCCAAGCTCATTAATGTTAACGTTAGCAGTCTTCCACTGATGATAGTGGTATAAGCTAGCTTTGTGGTTAGCTAGTCTATGATGTGCCATAATTTAGCAATAGATAACATCAAATTGCAAAACATACATTTCAATATACCAGGCCAAGGAGAGATGATTAAAGCGTGTTTCGTCCATTTTTATTTTATTTTTGAAATATTCATTTATCGGCCATTATAACTGCCGATACCGATAATTTGGAAAATGCCTAATATCGGCCGATATATGATTACGGTCGATATATCGGTCTGGCTCTAATATATATATATATATATATATATTTTTTTTATATATATTTTTTGTATCCAAATTCCTGCCTGGTTTGGAATCTTTGTAATAAGGTAAAATAAGCTTTATTTTCTTTCTCTATATCTATTTTTTGTTCTTTTCAATTTGTGTTGAAATACAGAAATGTTCATCATGAGACTCTACCAGAAAAGGCTTACAAGAACATATGTGTGTGTTTATATATCAAGAAAAAGAGGAGAAAGGAGTGATAGAGTGTGACTGTGAGGGAGGAATATAGTAATTGAGCTCTCTTGGCACCCATTGTCTTTCTCTTCTGTTTGGCAGGCATTGCTGACCAGGCCTCTAATGGGACTGTAAACTGAGTCTTAGCTTCAATCAGGAGGGAAAGAGAGAGAGAGAGAGAGAGAGAGAGAGAAGCTGATCGATACTACAGTGGAAGCCCTGCAATGGCACTGAGATCCCAAATGAAAAGAGAGAGAGGTAAGAGAGGAAGAGGGGAAAGAGGAGAGGGATTGAAAGATAAAATTGGGGATTTGTAAAGGACAAGAAACAAAAAGGAGGAGAGGGACTTTCTCTATACACACGCCTTGCCGCCTGGCTGAAGGACTAAATTAGACACATCTTGTGGGGTCTTGTAAAGTGTAATGTGTTCTCACACATCTCCAGATGGAGGGTCAAAGGTCAGTGTTTCACTACTTTCTTGCTCCTTATTAAACACTAAAAACAACCTTACATAAATACATGGATTTGTTAATGAGATCCTGTGATTTGGGAATGTCAGATATGCCAGGTATGTAGGTTACACTCAGGAGTGGACACAAAAGTCTCATGGTTGTCGATTCAAAATCAACAACACCATATATAGCAGCAAATAAAATAACATAAACAATAAAAGAATCCACACAGATAGATTAAAAGTTTAAAAACTTAAAAGTATGCTTAAAATTTGTGAAGTTAGTGGCACTTAAATCAGTCTAATATTGGGTTGTTATGTTCAGTTTCAGAGAAACGCTAGTATTTTCCATATGAAGCCTGCTAATGCTAATCCAGTGGTCACACGTCTGATCATGTGACAAACTTTCCAGGGAAATACAAGATATCTGATCCCTAATGCCAGGAGGACACTCATCTAAACAGAACTGTGATGGCCATTCATCAGCACAGAAAACGCCAGCCCATTAGCTATGCTAAGCTAAAGGATGAGGGCCTGAGAGGTTGATTTATGACAGCTTTTCAGACAAAAGGCAAGCATGCTCCGAGGAGTAGAACAATCCCTGGCAGGAGCATTACACAGAGCCTAAGCTAATCAAGGCCACGCTAGCACAGATGGGTTTCCTCCACGGAGCAGTTAGCCTTAACACTTCTTGCCACAGCTCGAGGAGAAACAGCCAAACTGATCAGGGAACAGGAGGGGAAGCTCCTTTAACCTGAAAAGTGTTGAGACTGTGAATGATCTTTGCAACGAATGTGTTAACTGGATAGCGTGTTACATGTAACACTACGTCCTCTGCTAAAAAGAGAGTGTTTTAAATGATGACTCTTATTATGAAATACTGTTATAAAGCTCTTTTAATCTTTAAAAAGTGTTATAATATTTGCAGAAATGTGTAAAGTGGATAATATGTTACATGTCACACGTGTTACAGTACATCCCCCTGCTGAAAAAACGTTTTGGAAGTTGATTCCCATCATGCAGTGTTGTTATGAAGCTGTTTTAAACTGAAACCGAATGCCGGTTTGCTAGCTTTAGCAATTTTTCAAGTTTTACTGGTGAATAGCATGTTTATTATTTGTATTTACATTTATTTACTGACAAATATAACTGAAACAACATCCTGTGCAATATTGAGGTAGAGAAGAAAAAACATCTTCCTGATCTGCTCTATTCACAGAAGAACATTGCTAGCATGTTAATGACACAAATAAACACGTTTCTTTCTATGAAATTCTATTTCAGATGGCACGTCCTCTTATTACCTGATGCAAATTGCACACAAAAATTACAAGAGCTTTCTGAAATTTGCATATCATTTACATGTATTCATTTAGAGTAGTAGACGTTTTTATCCAAAGCAACTTACAAATGAAGACTTGCAAATGAAGAATTGTACCTGAACGGGACTGCTGAACAACTTCCTGAATTAAAAATAAAAAGATTTATCAGTCCACTACTGTGTTATTTTAGTATTATCTAAGTATTCTTTAATATTTTGAATTTTATTTTTATAGTTTTCTATTTTTTTTATTTAATTTAAGTTTTGTTCATTTTATTTTGTGCTTTTGTCATTTTAATTATTTTCTATTTCTATTTAGCTTTAATCTATTATTCCAGTTTCAGTTATAGTAATTTTAGCACTTCAGTTAGTTGACAAGGCAACATTTAACGCTCATTGAATTTTTTTTAGTTTAAAGCTGCATTGTGTAACTCTATTAGTTTATTCTTAGCTAAAAAGGTAACGCTTCCTTTTACAGTACAGTACTTATAGTGTACTTACAGTATACTTAACTAGAAAGTACTAGCTAATATAAGGTAAGTACATGGAACAGGGGTAGGTTTAGGGGTAGGTTCAGGGTTAGTACTAGTTATTACCCAGTAATAGTAGTTACTAAAAATAAGCACATAGTAAAATATATGTGCTCATTAATGTATATTTACTTCGTTCAAGTAATAAAGTATTATCGTGAGTGTGTAATATGCCATTGAAAATACATACGGGTAAGGGGTTCTAATGTCGGTCGCCATGTTGCCCCTCCATCTTGAAAGTACATTAGCCAAAGAGGGACATACCCGTTAATTCAAGCTTCGCCTTTCACGTTTACGTTCGAGTTAACACTCATGGATGAGGTCGAACTGAAAGCCATGTTAATCTTGGACTACATAGGCCACCGTAGGAGTTAAAACGAAATCCGAATTGAGAGGAACAGGAACTAATATTCAATGGATGGTCATATACCTTTTCACCACTAGATGAGGGTAAAAATCACACAGTGTAGCTTTAAGCTTTTCATCTAATATTTAAATTATTTTTTTTGCAGAATTATTGCTGTTATTGTTGCTAAGATGCTATTGAGGAAGACTAACCAGTAGATTTTCAGGATTTTTGACAATGATTCTTTGGTATTCAAGGTATTCAATAGCACACACGCACATGTATGCATAAATACTGTAAGCCTATATATATGTGCATTTGGCAGACGGCTTTTAACCAAAGCGACTTACATTGCATTTCAAGTTACACATTCTTAACAGTTCTTGCTTTCTTGCAACTGTACAACTTTATCGCTTACTGGTCAATTTTTGATGTATATCGCATTTCAGATTTACGCTAAACATCACATAAAAAGATCATAAAACATGCTGGCCGATTTACATGACAGTCACAAGGCTGTGCCAGAATAAGACACAAGATGGACCATGTCAATAATCTGACTCTATGAGGCTAGTTTGCAACTGACTGGTTCCCATGCTGAGTCATTATGCAAAGCGAAACTTTTACAGAGAGGGTCATTTTCTTACTCGCCGTCACGGTGTGATTTATGCACGATCACGCTCAAGAGAGCACTTATAGAAGCAGACAGAATGTGTCTCAGACAAACCTACTCGACACTCCTATCAGACACACAGAACACTCCATTCCCCACAAATCTGACCTTCTGACCCCAATACGCCACCCCTTCCTCCCCGTCTATTCGTCTCTTAATGGATGGTGATATATAAACGTCCTCTTCCCTCTTTCTCTCTATCTGAGAACACTCCTCCACACTAGCAGACCAGAAGGTTTGGTAGCGGTCCATGTTTTTAGTAAGCGGCTCTGACAGTGAAGTGTGCAGGGCTCAGTATGGCACTGCAGTCTGTGTCGCTCAGCGGTCTGTTTTTGTGCCTGATAAGACGAGGGATAATGGTTCTGAATGTTTATTTTGATAAACCGCAGGGACATGCCGAATCCGTGACTGCTCCTGACCAGCCGAGACAGAAAACAGATGCTAACTGCTTTCTTCATTCTAGTAGCAAGTAGGGAAGTGTCGTAGTGGTTGACTCATAAGGTAACCTAGATTTAGGGGCAGTGTCTTAATTAGTGGATTGTGATTTAGCTGGATGGCCAGTTTGTAAAGTAAAACACTCAGAAAAATTGCTTTTTGAAACCCATCCCCCCTCACATTTTGTAACATCATTCCACAAGTAGGGTTGGGTATCGTTTGAATTTGAACGATTCTGATTCCAATTTCGATTCCTTGTTTTGATTCCGGTTCCTAACGATTCTAATTCCGATTCTTTTAAGAGGCAGGGTCAAAAGTTTAGCTAACCTTGCTAACCAACGGTCTTTCTGAAGGAAAAACTCCTTCTGTCACAAATTCTCCTTTTGTCACAAATTTTGCATTTTGCCGAGATTTCGTTATTTTTAGAAAAGTGAAGCCACACTTTGGACCGCCGAACGCAAGCTACTCATGTTCGACTCGCGCTGGTTATGCCAACACTTCCGGTAGACGCTTCTTTGTTGGTGTTGTTCAGCGGTTTCTTCTTCCAGTCGGCGGACTGTGAATATTGAAACTAGGAATCGAAATTTTAACTTTTGAATCGATTTCGGGAAAAACTAAAAGTTAGTCCCGGTTTCAATCGATACTCGATTCTCGATACCCAACCCTATCCACAAGTGTTGCGTTTTTAAGACCAAGTTAAAACACAATATCTGTCTATGCTAATCTAGTTTAGTGGTGCCTTTCACGTCCTTCCTTGCGTTTATTAATGACGCATTTATTTTGAGAGAAAAAAATCGTCAAAACAATGTATATTTATTATATATCTCTGAGAATATCTCTCTGTGAAGTGAGTATGATTGTAAAATCGGTCACTTGTTCACATATTTACTATTTTCGATTCAGGGAACGATTCAGACACGCGATTAGTTACACACGAACTTCCGCAGCACGTAAACAATCTGCTATGGTACAGAGATATTGACAGCACAGAGAGAGCGTCATAAGCGCGAGTCGGCGCAGTCCACAAAATGTATCAGACCCATTTGAATTTTGCACAGAATGCTATATTTTAAAGCACAATGAAGGAGATTAGGAGGAAACTGTGGCTTTAACAAGATCAACGGCGCAACTGAAACGCTATTGGCTAGGAGTGGAGCTGTTCGATATGTCCCGCCCTGTCTTCCTGTTTTAGTGAAAATACGTCAACACCAAAGGGGTAATCCATCGACCGGAAGTTGAAGCCGGCCGGGTGCCGCCATTATGTAGCAGAACTTCACTTGCGTTAGCATTTCCATTGACTCCCATTCATTTTGGCATCACTTTGACAGCGAATAACTTTACATCTGAGGCGTTTGAAGGCTCCATTTGTCCATTATTTATTTCTAAAGAAACACGACAATGTATAAAATGATCCATTACCTTGTAGCTTATGTTATGGGCCCGTAGAAGCAGTTTTTTGTAAAAGTAGCTAACGATTGCGTCATAACCACCGACTGTCCACAGTAGAGAGATTACCATATGGACAGGAGGAGAAGCTTGCGGGCATCCAGGAATCGTGGAGACAAAATGACAAAATAATTAATCAGAATACCTAGCACTAAAGTAAAGTACAAATACTAAAGTTTCTCCTGCTCCTAGCTCATGGACAGCTCCTACTCACACTCTCCCCCTTTGCAAGTTTCAAGTTCTGTCGGTTTGAGTCTGCGCGTCAGGAACGAAAGTCCTAAAAAATCGCTAAAAATGGGCTTCACTTGTCTCAAATGAGTTCCAATGAGATGGCTCTGTCCACTTCTTATACTGTCTATGGTCAACACATTGAATGATGCTTTGCATTTCAAGGCACTTCTGTGCATAGATATCCATAATAAAGGCTAGATCTTTCATCCGCGCTGCTGGCCAATGAAGGTGGACGTCCGCACATGGTGGCCATCTTGTCACAGGCATCTCGCCCACTCGAAAAATTAGGTGCTTTCCATTCAACCGTAAGTGGACTGCGAAGTGGACTTCACAGGGTATTTCGCCATCTTAAGTGAGATTCAAATTCGAAGGGAACGAACATGTTCAGTTCGAAGGGCACTGCAAACGGCATAGGGAATAAGGGAACATTCGATACATCACTTCACAGGAAGTCTTTGAAGTCCACTTCAACTGATATTCCATGTTCAGGGAGTAGGGAGCAGTGAACACTGCGTAGGGACCTGTTCAAATGGAATGCACCAATTGTGTTTTAATGGTGCATGTACTTTTTAAATAACGATAACTTGCTCAATTTTCTACCGATTTTCAAACAGTTTGGTTTGTTGTAAACGTCAGGGATGTAGTTATGACACTGTACACTTTTGAATAATAAGTGTATCAATAAATAATCATCCCGAATTATAGCCACGTTAATAACGTTTGTTAGAAACCAAACCCGTTAAGATTTCACCGAGTATTTGTGGTCATGCTGATCACTCATCTTACATCAGGAACCACAGAGCCCGCCAGAAAGCTTGCCTGTGACAAGATGGCCGCGATGATGACGATAAAGACTCCGCTGCAAGACATCTAGCCTTTATTATTGATATCTATGCTTCTGTGGGCCTTTGAGTTGAGCTACAGCTACCTTTTGGATCAACTTTCACACCAGGAGTGCGTCTGCAAAGCACGAATCGACATGCTCAATGACCCCTCATATTAGACAACAAGCCAATCACCAAAGTGACTGGTCACCAAGTGGATCTGGTTTCCCATAACCAACATCATCACAATATCCATCATGCTGAATCAATGCCAGTAATTGATGTTTTATATATCAATGCTTTTTAGACAGAAAATGGGAAAAAATAAAAATATATCCAACTACAACCTCACAAGGCCGATTCCTGACTCAGAGACAAATAATTGCAATGCGTTTTATTTAATCATTATCATATTAAGCAATGAGCGTATGAATGTAGTATCATTTGAAATCATGTGTTTCTAAGTGCAGTGCTGCCTAATGCAGCATTCACACGCTGTGTCATTATTGATGGGCTAATCCATTAGCACTATGAGGGCACAAAACATTGATCATACAGCCGTGAGTCTCATCCCCCTTGCAACAGAGTATGTGTGTGTCAGAGGTCAGAGGTCAAAGCCACAAGCCTGTGTGATTTGAACATGCTTTATTTGTATGCCTATTATAAACATAAATGAGCAGCCTGGGGCGTTTCCAAGATGACCGCTGTGAAAACTGAGTTGCCTTAAAGGGACATTGACAGCATGGATAGAATATCTGAATGACCTACTACTACAGCACACAGCTGAGAACACTGCACAGAATCATGTATTTCACAATGAAATGCTCATTATCAACAATGTATAATGACATAAAAGTGATCACAGCAGGGTTTTTGACATCTGCCAAAAGATAATGTGCTCATATATAATTAGGGAATGCACTAATATTACAATTCTGGTTAATAACGATAAACTTATAATTAATTACATATTCAATTTTAGTAATTTAATATTTGTCATATTAATTTGTTAAATTTCCCAGATATTAAAAATGCAAACTATTCTGTCTAAATAAAAAATACTTATAAATAAAATTCAATTCTAAAAACTAAAGCCAGTCACTTTAAATGCTGCAAGTGAATTGAGATATCACAACATTATAATGTACTTTATAAAAATATATAATATATCAATTATTTTATATTTTAAAAAATATTATTATTTTATAAAAAATTATACACTCTCAGAAAAAAAGGGTACAAAAGCTATCACTGGGGCTGTACCTTTTCAAAAGTACCTAAAGGGAGCATATTGGTACCTGGCTTAATGGTACATATTAGCACATACAATTTACATAATAGCACAAAATGCACATATTAGCACCTAAAATGTACATATTAGCACCTAAATGTCCATATTTGCACCTGAAATGTACATATTAGCACCTAAAATGTACATATACCTTAATGTCCATATCAGCACCTACTGTAAAATGTACATAATAGCACCTAAAATGTACATATTAGCACCTAAAATGTATATATTAGTACCTTAATGTCCATAACAGCACCTAAAATGTACATAATAGCACATAAAATGTCCATATTAGCACCTAAAATGTCCATATTAGCACCCTAATGTCCATATTAGCACCTAAAATGTAAATATTAACACCTAATATGTACATATTAGTACCTTAATGTCCATATCAGCACCTAAAATGTACATTTTAGCACCTAAAATGTCCATATTAGCACCTTAATGTCCATATTAGCACCTAAAATGTACATATTAGCACCTAAAATATAATTATTAACACCTAAAATGAACATATTAGTACCTAAAATGGACAAAAGTTTTCCCTTTTGAAAAGGTACAGCCCCAGTGACGACTTTTGTACCTTTTTTCTGAGAGTGTATATATATAGATATTCATTTGGAGATTTTCTAAAATGTATAGTGCAGTATTACAGATAAACTTTAAATGAACATTAATTGATGGCAAATCCATTCTAAATGTAAAATATAGAAGAACTTAGCATATACAATTAAACATCCAATCATTAATTTATACTGATCAATAAAAAAAACCCTCTAATATCAGCAAACAACAGACATGGCACTGATATGTACATCCCTAAAAATAACTTTTGTTTTTTTTTAAATATTAAAAATACTTTGGAAATGTAATTTTGAATTAATAGCTGCAGTCCTTAGGTTTTCCTCTTGTCGTCATCTCTGTTCGAAATCTGCAATTGCAGTCATTCGCTGAATTATCAACTTTCACCAAACGGTTCAAGGTCCAAAAGACACTTTCAGTGCAAACTGCAAACTGTTCAAAGGGCTTTAAACTATTCAGACGATGAATAAGGGTCTTATCAAGCAAAATGATGGCTCATTTAATAAATAAATAACAACGTTAAGTTTTATAAGCTCAAACGCTTGCCTTGCCCTGTTCTGTGTGACTCTCCTGTTTGAACTCTTTTACCAAGTTAAATTCGTTCATTTTGTTCGTTGAATGAACCAAATGATTCGAAAAAAGATTCGTTCATTTTGATGAACGAGTTCAAACAGGAGAGTCACAAACGCGCATCACAGAACAGAGCAAGGCGAGCATTTGTGCTTATAAAACTTAAACTTTTTTTGTTGTTTTTTTTTTAAATGAGCGATCACTTCGCTTGATAAGACCCTTATTCATCGTCTGTAAAACGTTTAAAGCCCTTTGAACAGTTTGCATCAATATGGAATATTGGAATATTTTCATCAAAAACCTTAATCTTTTTTCGACTGAAGAAAGAAATGACATGGACATCTTGGATGACATGGGGGTGAGTAAATTATCAGCAAAAGTTTTTTTTTTAAAGTGAACTACTCCTTTAATTGAATAACAATTATATATATATATATATATATATATTTATATTTATTTTTTATTCACAAATTCACTTTAATAAGGTCATGTGAATTTATATAATTTAATATAATATAAAAAAAATTCTCTCAACTTCTTCAAGTGACCTTTGACCTGTCATGAGCCGTCCTCTTTTTCAGATAAGACCAGCATGTGAATCCTCCCCGAGCGATGCTCCATCACTAACTGTGACACCGCAGAGCTCTAGAGAGATAGCGGCACAACTTCCAGCGCTGTGGACAGATGGACAGAGCCAGACCCGAAGCCCTGTACCACACTGTCCCATTCCTCCAGCCAATACTCCTGACCCAATAAGAGAAAAACACAAGGATCCACCACAAAACAACAGAATATGCTTCCTGTGCCCTAAATCAGAGAAGCAGCGAGATTACGGTACAGTATGTCAGCCGTTTCGCTGGAAAAAATGCCGATTAGCAGGAAGAGGGATCTTTTGTCCCGGCAGCACATGCGCAGCATTGATTGTACTCGCTGTTTTAACCAGTGGGGTGGCTGATGGCTGAGCCGGGTGGCACACTTCTCTGCTCGATCGGCCTCACAAGCTCACACAGACGCGAACAGGCATGTCGTTCCCAGGTGCCCTTCCCCCCATCTCTGCCTGGCCATTCCCAATCCCCAAGCATACATTTCCTTCTCTCTGCTCCACACTTGTCATTTTACATACTGATGTGAAGATAGATGCGAAGATAACATGTTCCCGGGATCATAGAGAACCATAAACACATACATGAACAGCTGATAAAACACATCACAGAGAGATGCAACACACACAAGCCACGCAACACATACTAAACTGGAAAAATCATGTGTGATTGTGTTAAAGTTTGTTCTGATTCTGACAATTTGTGACCTTTTATTAGGCTTCATTAAACCTCTATCAACCAACTAGTTTTAAATAGCAGCAACAAATACCACACAAAAAAGCTAAGATTGTCCAAATAAATAAATTAATAAAAAAATAATTTATTAATAAGTAAGAAAATAAATTCTGGTCTGATTTAAGTTATTTTATTTTTAGCCTCCGGAAACAATCCACTCCTTTGTTCTCAAAGATATTTTTATAATGAGCAGTTATCTCTAGAAAATGTTACCCACATCATTATTTGGTATTGTAAATGTTTAATTCATAAAAAAAAAACAGTTTAAATCTCCATTTTGTTGGAAGTCATCCCTCAGACTTATACACAATAGTAATAAAACTAAAAGTGTTAAGTGAGTTTATTTAAAGATGTGATTAATTTTAAAAACTGTTTTTATTCTACTATGTTTATATTTGTTGTTATTTGAGATATTAATATGATTTCCCTGTTATGTACTGAAACAAAAATATAAAATAATAATTAAAAAATATATATTTTTGTCCATATAATGAAAGACAATGGGGTCCAAAATTGGTCACTGGACTCATCATTGCATGGGCATTTTTAAAAATGTCTTCATTTGTGTTCCAACAAAGAAAGAAAGTCAGGTTTGGAATGACATGAGGGCAAGTAAACAGATTGTACATTTTTGGGAGAACTACCCCTTGGCTCTAAAGTGTTATCCTAAAATGTCTTAGGAGACATAAAAGCAGGGCTGTCATTGTTATTGTCATGGGGCCTGGGACAACATTTTTATGGGTGGGCTTCACCACTCCTCAACCAGGCCCAATGCAAGTACTGTGGTGCCCCCCCCCCCCCTCATCATGTTCCCGTGCTGTTCCCCCTCTGATCCAGAGCTATGAAATGAATGTGGACAGTATAGCCCAGATCATTTTGGGAAGTATTTTCTGAGCTTGGGTTAATAAAAATGAAACATGTTGCCATCATTTACTCACCTCGTATTGTTTCAAACCTGCATTACTTTCTTGGAACATAAAACAAGACATTTTTGAAGAATGTTGGTCTAAAAAAAAACAGTTTTGGTTATACTTCATCTATAACATCATCTTTTATGTTCCACAGAAGAAAGTCATACCGGTTTGTAACGACATGAGGGAGTAAATAATGACAATTTTTGAGTGATCTATCCCCTTTAATACCATAATCTCATCTTTTTGATTGCAGACTTTGCTGTCTTGGCAAATCCAAGCACAGTTGGAGGCGATCTCTTCTGAAACTCCAGAAGAGACACGTGATATTTTCACAGAATTAAAGTCTCAAGTGTTCATTAGGATGACAAACAACAGCACTCTTTGTACTTCACATTAATGGGCACAGTTTATGGAAAAGTTATGTATTTATAAACTAGCCTACTTTAATTTGAATCAGGCAAATATGTGATCAATGACATATCAAAATTTGAGATATGCAGCTCAAAAGAACACTGAGTTACAGACGCTGAAACAAGATATGTCTCTCAACAGACAACAGTCTCCCACATATCCCGACACACACAGTGTATGAGGGGAGCAGAGGGTCGGGGATGCCTAGAGTGGGTGTGTGTGATGCATTGCATTGCTCAAGCAACTGCAATCTCTCTGTCTGTATTGATAAACAGCACATAACCAGTGGGCTCGCGGAAAACCCTTTTATCCAACGACACACCGAAATAAACTTGTCCGCTACGGTCTGTTTTCATACCTGAGTAACCCGGGCAGAGGTATGGAGCCGGAGCCCGAGCCCAGCAATCCTTTCTTCCCACTCAACAGCTTTCTCCACCAGCCCCACATTCCCGGTCCGCGCCGCCTCCAGTAGCTCCTGCTCCTTCCCCATCCCGGACACAAGTTTAATCCACGAGAACAAAAACAATCCGGCGAGGTTTCCTATTAGTATTTCTGCAGCATGTCACCGACAAACAGACGCTCCGCCGCGCGCTGCTGTATGAATAAAGCCGTTAGTCCATACCGGAGCTCAATGATGGAATGATGCACCGGATATTTACTGTAACGCGGTCCCGGTGCAGCAGAGCTGATTCGGTCCTCCAGACGGGCTGGTTGCCTGGAGACGAGGGTTAAATCACACTCACCAGCAGCAGTTCTGTCCGTGCGCTCTCGGTCACAATACACACGCCGCTCTCTCTCGCTCGCTCTCTCTCGGTGTGTGTGTGAGCGCGCGCGCGCGCGCCGTTGTACCGACAGCAGGGCGGCCCAGCATCAGTGTTTTCTCTCTTCGGTTCCTATATGGCAGTCTTTCGTTACGAGAGGAGAGAGCTGCTCTGACTGGGCGTGTAGTCAATGAGACACTGTTACTGTAACCTTGTTTTGAGTTCATTGGTTCACGAGAAGATATCATATCGTATAAGAAACGTTTAGCCTGTCCTGTGGTGGAGAGATGGTAATTTACTATTAATGGTACCATGATACGGCAAGATGTAGCTATTTTTTTTCTTGAAAGGATATTCTTCAACTTATTTGTGGACAAGAATCAAAAATCAACTGTATTCTACACGTTTTAGGTGGTAATAGTACATTTTAAGTGTTAATATGTACATTTTAGGTACTAATATGTACATTTTAGGTGCTAATATGTACATTTAATGAGCTAATATATCCATGTTAGGTGGTTATATGTACCTTTTAGGCAGAAATATGTACATTTTAGTTAATAATATGTCCATTTTAGGTGTTAATATCTACATTTCAGGTGTTAATGTACATTTTAGGTGCTAATGTAGGCCTACCACTAAGGTACCAATATGGGGTACGCCGATCGGTGTATGAATGTGTGTGTGAATGGGTGAATGTGAGGCAAATTGTAAAGTGCTTTGGTGGCCATTGGGTCTATGAAAGCGCTATATAAATGCAGTCCATTTACCATTTACCATATGCAGCCTTTGGGTACTATACCTTTTGAAAAGGTACAGCCCCAGTGACAGCTTTTGTACCTTTTGAGTGTATGCATACGAATTGTTCACCAAAATTAAAAACAGTGACGAATTTCAATGTGATAGTATTGAAAGAAAAGATCTGTCGCTACATCGCAACCTTAAACCATGTTGCTTTGTGTGATGTTTTCCTTGCCTTTCGCATTTTAACTGGTATCCACTACGATTTCTAAAGTGATGAAATGGGAGCTAGACTGTGTATCATGCTTTTACTTCCACAATGGTTTGACTTCTACATCGACTTCTGACTTTTTGGACGATGAATCACTTTTGCTAGGTCCTACTTAAAAGGTCACCTTTCCCCTGGGTTTCCAAAAAAAGGTCTTTCCGTCCGTGTAATCTCAGTTTGGTTTGGCTTCACCTTCATACAACCTCAATCTCATGTGGTATTCTCATGAATTGCAAAGCCAGGCCTATAAGTGTGTGTGCTCCCACTTTATGCATTGCCTATTAAGGCAGATGAATACTGCTCTGTTTGCTGCTCTATGGAGGAGTTTATTCCTGGAGTTCGAAACTAAATAGACACTGAACACCCGCTTGTTTTTGTGTGAGTAATGGAGAGCGCTTGCACACAACTGCCTCATAAGATCCGGTTGTTTCTGTTTCTTGGCAAAGTCGAAATGATTCTGTCCAACACCCAGTGGGCCTGCAGCTGCCTCTCTCTCTCTCAAACACACACACACACACACACACACCAGATCATCTCTTTCATTTCTTGTGTTCCTCTTCCAGTATTTAGCACTGTTTTTTCCCTCTCTTCAAGACTTCACAGCTGAACGGCACAGGAAGTAATGCTTTGGAGATGTTAGTAAAGTAAACAACACCCTGAGAAAACCTGTAGTCTGTGTTCATTCAGTATTTCAATATTGTAGCTCAGAAACACACAAACTCCTATAAAAAGGCACAGCATGGTTCCATGGAAAAAAAATATGGAATTGGATTGTGAATTTCATGGCAATTTAGTGTATACCATTATACTGAATGATTACCAAATTGAGGGACCATATAGTACTTATATTGAAGGTATTTAATGGCGTTTATTAGATTGAAATCTGGTTAGATTTAAATTAACCCTAAAAATGAAGTTTCTAGAACATTATTATTTGTTCCCCCAAATAATAACCAACTAGAACAAAGAACAAAAATTTGAGGGAATATTCTGTTTGCAGTTTCTGGCTGCAATATTGGCTTAATCCGGTTATGACAATTGTAAAATGTCGTGCTTTGACTATGAGAAATGCTCATTTCAAATATAATTTATTATTATTAATTAAACATGTTTTTTGCATTTTAAATGATAGAACATTTCTCAGTGATCGTCAATAAAACAAAATTCCTTTTTTCTCGGTTTAATGAAAACCAATAGGTCGTTTTAATATCTGTATCATACTGCTTGCTCATACTTCTTGTGCAATGAATATAAAAGCATCTTAAATTAAAAGAAATATCTCTCAACTGTGTCAATGACAATCAACAGCGCCCTCAAGAGGTTGTCCCTCTCATCACTCCTCATTAGACGTGAAATAATCACGTTGGGCCACTTTGGAAAATGTGTAGATGTCACGGTTTAACCCCCTCAAACGTGAAACTTACACGTATGCGTTAACACGTTCCAGTGGCGAGAAACCCGGATGTTGACCAATTCTACACGCAATCGCCTCTGCCATAAAGACCTATTGGTTTTCATTAAACCGAGAAAAATGGAATTTTGTTTTATTGACGAGCACTGAGAAATGTTCTATTATTTAAAATGCAAAAAAAAAAAAAACAAAAAAAATTATTATAATAGAAAATAGAGGCAAACGAGTTCCGTGTCTTTATTAAAATCAACACATTATAATGATTTATCTGTCATCCATCCTCAATTCATTTGAATGTAGGCTAATGTTTTTATTATTTGGCTCGCCCCACCCGCGCAGCACTATTGGCAAACTATACGTTTTGAGAATGAACACAGGCCGGGAACCCGCAACAGAACCGTCAGTGGAAAAAGTGTATCTGCGTTAAGTGTATGTGACTGTCTATCAGTTTTGTAGGCCTACAGAGCCGGAGGCTGCTCACTTGAAGAAAAAAAAATCTACTCTGTTTTTCTGAATTAACGAGTTAATTTTTCATGAGAAAAATTTTTTTGCTCTGTTTTTCTGAATTAACGATTAATTTTTCATGAGAAATTTTTTTTGCTCTGTTTTTCTGAATTACCGACTTAATTTTTCATTAGAAAAAAAGTTTTTGCTCTGTTTTTCTGAATTAACGACTTAATTTTTCATAAGAAAAATTTTTCATTCAGAAAAACAGAGCAAAAAAAAATATCCATGAAAAATTATCTCATTAATTCAGAAAAACAGAGCAAAAAAAAATTTCTCATGAAAAATTAACTTGTTAATTCAGGAAAACAGAGCAAAAACTTTTTTTCTCATGAAAAATTAACTCATTAATTCAGAAAAACAGCAAAAACTTTTTTTCTCATGAAAAATTAACTTGTTAATTCAGTTAATAGCAAAAAATGTTTTCTCATGAAAATTTAACTCGTTAATTCAGAAAAACAGAGCAAAACATTTTTTTCTCATGAAAAATTAACTCGTTAATTTAGAAAAAACAGCAAAAACTTTTTTCTCATGAAAAATTAAGTCGTTAATTCAGAAAAACAGAGCAAAAACTTTTTTTCTCTTGAAAAATTAAGTCGTTAATTCAGAAAAAAAGAGCAAAAACTTTTTTTCTAATTAAAAATTAAGTCGTTAATTCAGAAAAACAGAGCAAAAACTTTTTTTCTCATGAAAAATTAACTCATTAATTCAGAAAACAGAGCAAAAAACTTTCTCATGAAAAATTAACTCGTTAATTCAGAAAAGCAGAGTAGATTTTTTTTCTTCAAGTGAATGCAATACGCCACCGTCAGGTAAGCATGTGATTGATACATATGAAATATGGAACATAACTTATTGTCACAACAAAAGAGCAGAGCTGAAACCCATGAATAAAATGTTTTAAGCTTTATTTTCAGATGTCTCAGTACTTCAGCAGCTTCTGACAGTAACAAGAAATCATTATTTCTTCAGTGAGCATCATTGTTCATCATTTGTGCTAAAGAGGCGGGACTCCATCTCTAAGAGGCGTGTCTGATACATATTGAGGCGGGGCTAGTGTTACAGGGGTGAGGCCTAGTACTACCGAAGAAAAGTTTTGGTTTCCTACAATCAGGTGTTTGTCATCCAGCTCTCAATGTTCAAGTCCAAACATCGGAAAAATGTTCTCCAGATGGAAGCGAAGAGCGTTAAAACATTCATTTAGAGAACAAGAACCTCAGTCAGCAGGCACTTGTAGAGGCCGCTGTCGAGAGGAAAAACAAGGGCAGGAGAGAGGCAAAGAACCTTTTTGCATTCATTGTATTCCATAATAACTCAGATAGGCTCTTCTCTTTTACAGCGTACATAAGAAAAGCCAACCGACATTCCCACAAATGCATCTGTTGAGTCGTTCTCCAACATCCAGCTCTGTTGTTTTTTCTTTGTGCAGAAAAGCTGGTAATCGGATCAACAATGTGACATCCCAAGAGTAAATTAAACACCTGTAAATTAATAATTAATCTCCTATTATGACTGTTGCAGTCCAAATGTTCATCTAAAAAGACAAACATAGAATGACACTGCATTTAGTTACAAATACTGAACTGATATCTGCAAACCTCACATCTCTTCATGTAGTAAGACAAATCAAGTTGTGCAATGCAAATCCTGGAGCAGTGTAGTGTGTTCGTGAACATAAATAATCCCCAAAACATTTTCCCGTTTTTTGAGACACTGACATTTAAAAAACATTGTGCCTACACCAATTCAATCGCATTAACAAAAAAGAAAAAACATTCTTGTATTTCACAATTACTATACATAAACACAAATTTATTAGTTGCTAAATATATATATTTGTTTAGTTCTTGTTAAACAAAAGAGTTCGGACACAGTGCAAATTAACTTTAAGACATTCCTCCAAAGATATGACATTCAACATCACACACCCTGACAGTGTGTAAGACTGTTCTGGGGTTAAAGGTCAAGGGTGGAATGTGCTCCAACACTGTGTATGATTGGTTAGAGAGAAAGTGATAAAGAATGTGCATTTATCACCTCTACACACTTTCCCATGATAATCTGCAGACTTTGCCGACAAAGAAATGAAGTGAAAGAAATAATAAACAGGAAGAGAGCAACAAAACATCAAGAGAATGTCTGTCTGAAGTGTTTTTTTACTTGTCGTTTTCTGATTCTGAAGTTGTGTGTACACTTTCAGTAAAGAACACTGTTCTTTAAGAGCAGATGCCACTGATTATGAAGTCTGATTCCCGGCACACATACCATTCTCCAATCGAGAATTTTTTATCTGAATTTTCACCGGGCCCCTCCAAGCACTCTGCTGCCCCCCAGTGGCGAGTGTCTGTCCTGTATGCACACACCACTAGCTGTTGCTGCCCCCGCTGGTGAGTTTGAGACTCTTCATTTGATGCTGGAGAGAGTCTTTCTCCATCTGGGCTTCTGCTAGCGCCATCTTGGCTTTGGACAGCTCCAGTTTCAAGCATTCATTCTCCTCCACGAGCAGCTGTATAGATAGAAAAGATCATTAGCTTGGCACACAACAGTGTTTATTGTTTATCAGCCTGGATGCTTTGCTTGAAAGATAATTGCTATTGATTTTGAAGCGGTCATTTATCATTTAATTATTTATCTGAGGTTGATCTATAAATATTAATCAGGTTTTTTAAATGCACTCTCAGAAAAAAAGGTACAAAAGCTGTCAATGGGGCTGTACCTCTTCAAAAGGTACACTTTTGTACCCAAAGGTTGCATATTGGTACCTTAGTGGTACATATTAGCACCTGAAATGTACATATTACCACCTAAAATGTACATATTACCACCTAAAATGTACATATTATCACCTAAAATGGAAATATTAGCACCTAAAATGTACATATTACCACCTAAAATGTACATATTATCACCTAAAATGGACATATTAGCTCATGAAATGGACATATTAACACTTAAAATGTACATATTAGTACCTAAAATGTAAGTATTACCACCTAAAATGTAAGTATTATCACCTAAAATGTACATATTAGCACCTAAACTGGACATATTAGCTCATGAAATGGACATATTAACACTTAAAATGTACATATTAGTACCTAAAATGTAAGTATTACCACCTAAAATGTACATATTACCACCTAAAATGTACATATTATCACCTAAAATGGACATATTAGCTCATGAAATGGACATATTAACACTTAAAATGTACATATTAGTACCTAAAATGTAAGTATTACCACCTAAAATGTAAGTATTATCACCTAAAATGTACATATTAGCACCTAAAATGTTACATATTACCACCTAAAATGTACATATTATCACCTAAAATGGACATATTAGCTCATGAAATGGACATATTAACACTTAAAATGTACATATTAGTACCTAAAATGTACAGTATTACCACCTAAAATGTAAGTATTATCACCTAAAATGTACATATTAGCACCTAAAATGGACATATTAGCTCATGAAATGGACATATTAACACTTAAAATGTACATATTAGTACCTAAAATGTAAATATTACCACCTAAAATGTACATATTAGCACCTAAAATATACATATTACCATATAAAATGTACATATCACCACTTAAAATGTACTAGCACCTAAAATGTACATTGTAACACTTAAAATGTACATATTAGCACCTAAAATGTACATATTACCACCTAAAATGTACATATTAGCTCCTGAAATGTACATATTAGCACCTAAAATGGATAAACGTTTACCTTTTGAATAGGTACAGCCCCAGTGACGGCTTTTGTACCTTTTTTCTGAGAGTGTGTGTTCATGTTAAAATGTTCTACCAAATATGATAAACATTTATTTGTAAGTATATAATTCCATTGCATTACATGTTTTGCACCCACAATAAAAACTACAGCGCTTTGATCATGAAACAAAGCATTTAAATATCATTTTAATAAGCTGATAATAAAGTGACTGACATTTATATGCATTTTATGCCAGTAGTCTGTTTGTTAAACTGTTTCATAAAAACTGTTAAACAGATCTCACAAGCTATCATATCTTTAATATCTCACTGTCATTACTAGCTATTATAATTTCATCTTACTTTTTGGTCATAAACTGTACTAAACTGCATATTTTGCTCAGTTTGAGCCTCTTCTCTTCTTCTTGAAGTATGAGCTCCCTATCTCTATATGACACATAAAAGTCTGATGTATCAAATATATAACTCTAAAACAAATGCAAACTTTTTAGAATTATTTTTCATATTTTGTCTAAAGGTTCAATAGAGTTTCATTTAAAGACACACTATGTAAGATTAAAATATCCAAAAACCAGCAGAACAATGTAGGGCCCAATGATTTCCGCAATCACAGAACCACGGCACGTAATTGGCCAATTAACGCGGAATCTAGAGTTGACGCGAAATTTCGTGGAATTTTTCATATTTGGTTTGAAATTCTGTTTTTGTGTGGGAGAAGAACGTATGTCTGGTGAAAATGCAGACCGGGGAAGCAAATCTGGGCCCCCAACCCGTCATTTCAGCTACAATGACGAAATCAAACAACGAAAGCATGGCGAATCGGCTCTCCACGGCTCTGCTTTCGTCTGCAAAAAGTTAAGAAACTCAACGCTGTCAGCCGTCAGTGCCGAGCACGAGAAGTTCGCACTTGACTTATTATGCAGTGTTTCGCACACATAGACTAATTCGCCACCACATACTGCGTTTCATTTTTTAACACTATTTTAAACACGCAGCATATTCTTTCAGTTGTATTTCCCCGCTCTCCCTCCGTCTCTCTCTCACTCACGCGTCTCTCGCACATATACACACACAACGTGCACACCGCGTCTGTCTACGAGGCGCCGGACTCGGACAAAAGCGAACTCCGTGAGAGACAGAGTGTGACTTTATTTAAACTTATAAAACGGTTAGTTCGAATCCTTGATTCTGATAGCTGTGATTCAACGATAAAACACGGCTACGACCGCTTCACCCAACGGTTCTATTGATCGCTGCGCAACACTGGCGGTTTTGTGTTGTTTTTATTTGAGCTTTCATGCATTTTACACATTGGAACGTTGTTGCTGTTCACACTCGGGGACTATTTTTTCCAGCGGAAGGTAGGCTTTTAGTGATTTTACTTCAAGAAAGTTGCACTAACATTGTTTTTTACTTAAGTATTGTGTGGCAACCGTTTTATAAAAGCAATAAGATACTCGAGGCAAGTGCTGTATCGTGAATAAGTAACGGCTCAAGGGGTTGCAGGCACTCCGCTTCGTCGTCGTGCTTAACAACGCCCTTAGCCGTCACTTATTCACGATACAGCACAGCCTCTCGTACCTTATTGCTTACTTATATAAACTAACATAATTTAAATTACTGGACAGTTTAAAGCTTATAACCATATTTTGTTGTTACTTGAAGAGTGCAGTGTTATGTTGCGTCATGCAGTATTTGTCCTGAAAAGGCTACTGAGTGAATGTCTGTATTACCTCAATAAATTTAAGGTCATTCCTAATTTATTTGTATTTTTTAATAAATTGTAACTTTAAAAGCACACTCTTTTTACGACTAAAATAACAGTCAAGGGTAAAAAAACCCTAATTCCCAAAAATTAAAACGAATTTAGGAAAAAATAAAAATGGAATTCGGGAAAAAATAAAACAGTTTTCATAGGGCCCTAAAATGTTATATATATATTTTTTTATTCGTGTACTTACATTATCCGCAAATGTTTTTAAAAATGTTTAAATCCAGAGAAATAAGCAGTTTTAACCAGGACACGAACCGATTCGCCCATTGCCTATTAAAGACATCACACCCGCGTTACCCTTGATTTCCGGTTTATTTTGTAGAAACCAAACCATGGAAATACTTTAATATGTTATGTGTTTTATTTAACAGGTGAGCAACTGTTTGCACACATTTATCGACAGAAAACTATTGTTCTACAGCTCAACACTGTTTAAATCTTGTTTTCTTTATTAACCGCGAGTACCATTTTTACCATAACTAGTATCGATTAAGCTCGCGCAATGTCTCATATAGTAGCCGCCAACGAACGCACAGAGTAGCATTATAACTACTTTCATCACACTCAAATGTATCTAAAATGATAAAACAGCGCTGCATTACTCCACATACGCATGACCGGAAGAAGCGGAACCAGCGTCTGTGGCATAATAAAAGCTCCACTGCTCTCGAGCCTTACGTCGCGCTTGTCTCTCATTAGCAATCGCTCCAGCGGCCTTGTTCCGCTCCAACGGCTTTCCGAAACTTTAATACATTACCGGTCATCCATGACTATGATATCTATGAGTACCATCATATTCTCCACCGGCTGTAGAGGTGAAGACAACAACTCCCATGATTCTGTGAAATCAAGGCGTCATCAAGCTACTCCTTTGTTTTGAATAAGCGACCTCTAGCGGCAAAAAATTACATAGTGTGCCTTTAATAAAAATAGGAAATTTTCCTGGGTATGATTACATATGTCAGGCTTTAGAGGGTTAAAACAGGCAAACCAAGACATGGTAAAAAGACATACATTTGTATATAATGCGCAAATAAAACGTTCACATAAAGCTGCAATTTTACAAGTCCAGCTTTATGTGGACGTACCCTGTGATGCATTACATCATGCAAAATTTACATATCGCAAATTGTACCTGTTCTCTACTTGAGGGGGTGGGGCTTGTGCGTGACAGAGAGTGCAGTCTGAGTGGCTTTCGGCTCACTGGCCACACCCACAGGAACTTCAGGGACAGAACTGAGCCTGCTGTCATTCACATGCCCCGCCTTCTGAAGCTTTGGGTCCGCAGCACGCTCAGCTGTCCGAGGGGAGAGAGGGGAGGGATGCATTTAGAGCGTGCATTCCTGAGCTTTAATCCTATTTTCAAATAGTTCAAAATGGAGGCAAACTTTAAAGTAAAAGAGAGAGTTGCATGCATGTGCCAGAGGGATTTAAATAAGAGGAAATGCTGTAACTATTATGGTTTAGGAGTGAAAAGGGAGCAGGTAGAGATAAACCAGAATTAAGGAACATCGAATAACCTCCTCCGATGCTGAATGAGCCGTCATCCTGACGATGGATAAGCAGATTATGAATATGTACAGCGATGGGCGTGGCTTCGGGCTCTGACGCTTTGTCACGGGGACCATCATCCTGATTTAAACACATATATTAGTACATAAATGCTGTTGCTGTCTTGCTGTCTACTAGATTTGTTTTCATTGAAGTTAGACGCAATGCATTCTGGAATTATAGCTAACTAGGTTTTGTAACAGAAGGGGTGTGTACAATCACACAATGTAGGCAAGTATGTCCAATAGGGGTGTCATAAAGTATCAGTATTGATAATAATATTACCACTAACATGTTGAGATCTACATCTTTGTGTAAGTTTCAATGACCAAAAAAGAGAAACAATAAATAAACAAAGTGAAAGTTGAATTTGACTGATACCATTATGTTAATATCTATAGACGTCTGTGATAATACTGATATTGTTCATTCTTTTGGCCATGATAATTGTGTTATGATATCTTGACAGCACAAATGTTCAATGTCTAAATGTACCTTGAGGTTCACGTGTGTATCTTTGATGGTAATCTCCATTGGGAGGACCTGGGAGGCGGAGTCATCCCCCAGGAAGAGGGCGAGGTTTCGCAGTGATGTCATTAGGAAGTCGGCACTGAAAGCCTGTAGGCGGCACTGCAGGAAGCCATTCTGTTCTGCGAGAGGAGAGTGAACCGCTGCTCCTGGCCCACTTTCCAGCCTTACTTGCACCTCTGGATTTAATAACACCATGCTGGGGTCAGACCCTGACCCAGAGCCTGCGAGAAACAAATAAAATTTGAAATTAAGTAATGTCTTGTTGTCATCGTTGACAGATTGTGGAGTCAAAAATGTTTTGTTGGTTTAAAGGTTTTCAGTTTTGAGCCATGAAATGCTTTGTTCACACTGAAAAAGTGAGGTTTTTTTCGCAATTGCGAATTCCTGAAGCCTCGTTCACACCGCCAGCGACACAAAGCGACAAAGCGACATGATCCCATTCATTTCAATTAGAGCCTCGACCAATAAAGGATTTTGAAGGACAAATATATTTGGGTTTTAAAATCCGATATTCCGAATATATCGGACGATATTTTAATTTTATTTATTTATTTTCAGAAACGCGCAACAAAACATTAACAGATTTCCCTAACATTAGTTATTTGTAGTTATTTATGAGTTTTAACTAAAATAATATGCCAATGCATTTTAAAAAGAAACTTTTTTCTTTTATTGTCACAACAGAAGACAGACTGATGATTGTGGCTTTGTGGTTAGCTAGTCTATGATGAGCCATAATTTAGCAATAGATAACGTCATACTGCAAATTGTAAATTTTCAATAGAACAGGCCAAGGAGAGATGATACGTCTCATTGCTATAACTGTCACACGCTATTAAAGAAATACTTCAGTCACATTGTCAAAAGTTAAAAGGACAGCCAGTCAACTACACTATAACAACGTAACGTAACTATTATTAGCTAATTCCGCTTCACTCTCGGCTTATTTAAAAGCAGCAAAACTGGACATGATGGTCACAAATTTTGTCATGCTTATTTGAGTTAAGAGAACCGATGGGGATGATCTTTTAATTGCTATTCAAGCAATGTATGTCTCTTGTGACCAACTCAACGAGTGTTGCCATGGTAACAGGGACGGTGTAAAGTGCCCTCTGGTGGACAAACAATACAACTTCTCAACTCTCATGACATGGTTCAAGCATGTTTCATCCGTTTTTATTTTATTTTTGAAATATTCATTTATCGGCCATTGTAACTGCTGATACCGATAGTTTGGAAAATGCCTAATATCGGCCGATAATATCGGCCTGCCGATATATCGGTCTGGCTCTAATTTCAATGGAGCGACTTCCGGCAACACGAGCGGACAGTGACCGTTTGCGACAGAATGTGGCGCGTGCCAAGCGTTGAGAAATTTCAACTTTATGCAATTGAGAAGTGATTTTCACAGGCGACAACCAATAGGAAAGAAGACTTTCAGTGGACTTCGCGTGTCACTGTCTCGAGTGTAGGCAAGACAGAAAAGTTTGAGGACGATCTCATTGTTTTATATGCTTTGACTGTAACGGTAACCATATACATGGATAATAAAATGATGCATGGAAAAGAAACTGTCGACAGTCTCATTGAGTTTAATTCATACATTTCACGTTATAGTTTGAGTGTAGTAATTTTATGATGCACGTTTAGGACTGCTGCAGACTATTAGGAACAAGAAAATTTATTATTTGTCAAATTCGAATGACGAATTTATGACAGTATGAGTGAGTTTAATTTGTTGATTGATCGATCGTTAATCTCAGCAAATGATTTAATCCACTGAACACTGCTGTGGTAATATAAAAACACTCTCCCAACAGCATACAGTTTCTTTTTTAGCCTTAAAAGTCATTTATTCCAAGTCAAATTAAAAATGAATTAGTTGTATATATCACTTATGATGGTATTTTGTATAGATATGGCCAGACGTGCAGTCTACCAGTAACATTAGAGCCACAGCACTACGAACGCCCACAAGCGACTTCTCAGTACAGAGCCTAGTGACAGTCGTGGGCGGTGTGAACAGGGCTTGAGCATATGAATGACAGAGCAAAGTAATATCTGCAAGTGAGAAACTCAGAATTATAGCTCACACAAGAGATTTCGTAAGAGATGGGTGGATGATGGAAAACTGATCTATACTAATGATGATCATATTTTACATCAATAATCTATATAATTTAAATTCCATTAAAAAGCTACAATGATAGTACAGTACTAATAATAATTTTTTTATACAAGTGATAACTGTTTTAGACACAAGATTGTACCAGCTCCTTTTGTATGAGACAAGCGAGAGCTATTCTGCACACGACACACAAAAGAAGCGCTGGCTTCCATTTACATGGAACGAGCAGACTTTTATATAGAATAGCATTGCTATTGACGATGGTCATTATCAGGAAATAACAGACCGTGAAATATTGACTGACCAATCAGAATCAAAACATTTCAGAGAGCGTCATTTCACATTTGCATAACGTTAAACTTTTCTCAAGTACAGTTCCTGTTGCTCTCAATGAAAATGAACGATTCCAGGTCTCTGTCAGTGTCAATGCCCCTTAATATCTTAAGCATAAATGCCATTACAGAAAAATGCAAGCAATCCACATGATAAAAACACCATCTACTCCATGTTTCTCCATGCAATGCAATATGCCTTGGAACTACAAGAACACATGAATGTGTACATGGTCATGCAGGAAACCAAGGGATCACTAATGAGTGGAAGTCAAGGGCCCGTAGCACAGGCTGTGGATCCAAACGAAAAGCAGGGCACGGGAGACAGCCACCAGTCTAAAAATAGACAAATCCAAAACATTGAAACGCTGCTTTTAAATTATGCATTGAATCCAAAATGTCAGCGCAACAATGCTTTGTGGTAATGAATAGAAATCTCATTGAAATTCATGGAAATTTCCTACAGCAGAGGGCAGAAAGGAGACATCAAATGATATTGGAGCTGTGAAGTTCAGAGGTCCCAGAGGCTTTAATGGTAGAGGAGTCCACGGTTTCTCAATATACTTCTCTGTCTGATCTATATTGAATTCTTTCAGAACCGTCCGCTCTGAAACTTAAGACTGCATTAGCATCCTCACCTCCTCTGCCCAGAATAGAGAGAAAAATTCCTAAAGCACAGATGCTTATTCAGCAAAAGTGTTAAATAAGATATGCCAAAGTGATAAGAAATGGGAGACCGGAAAAAGTCCTTTACAAAAATAGTACTGTGGTGGTACAGTGGTATGATGATTGAAGCTGGATGGAACTAACATAGTACATTGGCAAACGGAGCAAATATATATACTGTGGTATATGCGGAAAGCCAGAGTACTTCAAGGAACACTATGGTACATGTACAGAAACTTAGCACTGTGTCCCTTTGTAAGCCTCAAAATCGCAAAAATACATGCATAAAAAAATATACTAGATTTTACATATTTATATTTTTCTGCATAAGGAATTTGACTAAGTGAACATTAAAATTATGTTTTTTTAAACAATCAGGAATTTCAACCTATGAATTTATATTTGTTTTAATAATGTGATTAATTATAATATAAATTAAATGATAACAAACTGACAATTCGAATTATGTCTATAATTTATGATTACCATCATTGTGTATTGTGTTCAGGTAAGATTTAATTGAAGTATTCTTAAACGGAGGAGGAGGGGCTTTTGTATGGAATTATTACGAGAAAGTTTCTCATTATTATGAGATGTTAAGTCATTATTACGAGAGAGTTTCTCATTATAATCAGATACTAAGTCATTATTATGAGAAACTTTCTCAATATAATGAAAAACTAAGTCATAAATTCGACTTTTTATGTCATAATTACGACTTCAGATTGCTCGATTTTTTTTCTTATGTAGCGGGAATGGGCTTCCATAGAATTGTGAGATATGAAGTCAGAATTATGAGATATAAAGCCAGAATTGTGAGATATAAAGCCAGAATTATGATATAAAGTCAGAAATTGCTGAGATATAAAGTCAGAATTGTGAGATATAAAGTCAGAATTGTGAGATATAAAGTCAGAATTGTGAGATATAAAGTCAGAATTATGAGATATAAAGTCATAATTGTGAGATATAAAGTCATATTTATGAGATATAAAGTCAGAATTGTGAATATAAAGCCAGAATTATAGGAATATAAAGTCAGAGTTATGAGATATAAAGTCAGAATATTGAGATATAAAGTCAGAATATGTGAATATAAAGTGAGAATTGTGAGATATAAAGTCAGAATTATGAGATATAAAGCCAGAATTATAAGATATAAAGTCAGAATTATGAGATATAAAGTCAGAATTATGAGATATAAAGTCAAGAATTATGAGATATAAAGTCAGAATTGTGAGAATAAAGTCAGAATTATGAGATATAAAGCCAGAATTATGAGATATAAAGTCAGAATTATGCGATATAAAGTCAGAATTATGAGATAAAGTCAGAACAATGAGATATAGTCAGAATTGTGAGATAAAGTCAGAATTGGGTGATATAAAGTCACAATTCTGAGAAAAGACAGAAGTGCGACTTTTATCTCGCAATTCTGACTTTATAACACATAATTGCGAAGTTTATGTCGAAATTCTGACATCTTTCTCAGAATTGAGATATAATCTCACAATTCTGATCATGCATTTCTGACTTTATAACACGCAATTGCAGACTTTATATCTCGCAATTCTGACTTTATAACTCGCAATTCTGACTTTATAACACACAATTGCGACTTATATCACGCAATTCTGACTTTATATCTCGCAATTCTGACTTTACATCTCGCAATTCTAGAAATAAAGTCAGAATTGCAAGAAGTAAACTCGCAATTGTCGAGAAAAAAGTCACAATTGTGAGATAAAAAGTCGCAATTACCTTTTATATTTTTTATTCTATGGTGCAAACAAGCTTCCATACGTTTGTGCATGTGAATAAGTTTGAATTTTTTTGCTCTAGAACAAAAAGAGAATTGCATGTCATCACGTTTGTCATTTCAAATCTCGTCAACGTCCTCTGGAAATAGTGGAGTTGGAAAGACCATCATTACAAGAGATAGAAGTGATGATTCCTATGATTCCTAGCTGAACATTTTAATGAATCTTTCAACAGTTGTGAATAAAACAAGCAACGCAGCACTTTGCCTCCCAAGTGCAGATGCTAAAGAACAGCAAGAATTCTGCAAGAGGAAAGTGAATGAGTGAGAATAAAGAACATGGGAGCAGGTGAGAAGAAAGATACAGGGAAACAGACTGAAAAACAGAGGCTAGCAGAAACAGTCAAGGGAAACTGAGCATGGAAAATCCTACAGATTAATGCTTGGAGAGGAAAGAGGCAGTGCTCTGAAGCAGCCTAGATAAGACGAGAGTGAGCATGTGTGTGTTTATGTGTGTACAAAATCTCCTGAAGCAGCAATTCTGGTTCTGCAGAACCCAGTGGTCTGTGACAGCAGAGAAACGCCAGCACAAAACTAGAGCAGCTAAGGATGAGGGCGAGAGAGGATGAAAGAGGAGAGCTGGGACCAAAAAATGCTCCATTCACAATTCACACATCACACAAACTTACTATACTTGTACTAGACATGTAAATGTGCTCTAAAATACACTTTTTAAACCACTGCTACTAGAAGCACTAAAGCTAAATATAAGATATTAATATTAAAGAAGCTTAAATTTAGCACCACCACTATAAGAAAATTTCAGCAATCACAACAATAGAGTGAAGCGAATTACTGCATACTAAATCAAATATACTGATATCGTTTACATTATTATAAACAATCATCAGGGGTCATTTTTGTGATGACTATGAAAGTTTCTATGACAGACACTTATCTTATTAGCATCTTTATATGTTGACATACATTTTTTGCAAATAGTTTGACTAATCCACCAATCAGTCGTTTATGACGATATGTGCAATAGGTACACTACCAGTCAAAAATTTGGGGTCAGTTTTTGGTGTTTGTTTTTATTGTTAAAGAAATTAATAGTTTTATTCAGCAAGGATGCATTAAATTGATCAAAAGCCAAAGTAAAGATATTTATAAAGTAAAAAAAAAGATTTCTATTTTTTAAGACTGTTAAACGATTAATCGCATCCAAAATAAAAGTTTGTGTTTGCATAATATATGTGGGTGCACTGTGTAGAATTATTTATATATATATATATATATATATATATATATAAATACACACACATGCATGTATATTTAAGAAATATAAATATATTTTATATTTGTTTTATATTTTTTATAATATATATATATACATCTATATACAGTTTATACATTAAAATATTTCTTAAAAATATACAAGCATGTGTGTGTATTTATATATATCAAATAATTATACACAGTGCACCCACATATATTATGTAAACACAAACTTTTATTTTGGATGTGATTAATCATTTGACAGTACTACTATTTTTAGATTTAAAAAAATGTCCTTTTATACTTTCTATTAGTTAAAGAATGAAAAAAGCATCACATATTCTATGAAAATATTAAGCAGCAGAACTGTTTTCAACATTGATAATAATAACAAATGTTTCTTGAGCAGCAAATCAGCATATTAGAAAAATTTGTGAAGGATCATGTGACACTGACGACTAGCTAGATAATGCTGAAAATTCAGCTTGGCATCAGGAATAAATTAAATTTTAAAATACATTTAAAAGTTGTTTTTAATTAAATTGTAAAAAATGTTTTGACTTCTGTCAAAGACATTAAAAAAATCGAACTGACCCCAAACTGTAGTGTATGTATTCAAACCAAACACAAAAGTGCTGGGAGAGTGATCACACAACACACACACAACTCGTGCAAACTCACCGACAGCATCTACACTCACAAACGTGTCGTGCGCACAAACACACACTATGTAAACACATGAAGATACACACTTAAAGTACCTTCACCACTCTGAGTGGCTGATGCTGAAGACACTAAACCTGAAAAAACGCAAACAGCAAGGGTTTATCAGGTGTAACATTGACACACATGCACACACAAACACAGCTGTCAAGCGGTCTTACCCAGGCTGCGGTTGCTAAGATACTGCCGCAAACCGACGTTGCCGAGCCTGATTGGGTCGGCATCCGCCCCGACCTCCAGAGCTACTGCGGTGTCATCTCCCTTCAGATCCAGAGAACAGCAGACCGAGTGAACCTTCAAAATCAGCACCGATACCTGCAAATGCATGCAATTGAGGTATTATATACATGCCTACACATACGAACACTGCAGATGCATAGATAATAAACTTACAATCTCATTATTTTCATTCAGAATAACAAAGTTAACTTGGGGAAAAAGGAATGAAAGGGAGAGAGGAAATTACAAGGTCTTTTGTGGGTTCGTCTATGCTCTGTGAGGCAGCGCTGATGGCATCAGGTGACTGGGCCTCATCTGCCTCCTGAGCCAGACTCACATTAGCCCCATCTGTGGAAATCTGTTCATTTAGAGCGTCCTTAAAGCCAGAGATCGATACATCATCTATAACAAAACACAGATATGACATATAATTTTATTAGAGTGAGAGAGTGTAACTGCATATAAAAATAAATAGTCAATTTCCCATTACGATTGGACCTGATGTTTAGCTTGCGCTGAAATCTGAATGAATTTGTGGTTATGAAGAAGAAACGCAGTCCGATATTTGCTCTATCAATGGAACAAAAATAGCCCAAACCTATAGATGTCACAATACAGCCCCCTTGTGGTCACTAATGTAATAAAGCTCTGGTGTTAGAGAATACACATCAGTAAAACATGTGTTCTGGAGTGCATGTACCTCTCTCCAGCAGGCTGTAGCTATCACAGTCCTCCAGTGAGTAGCTGTCTATGGAGAGATCATCCAGAGACTGCAGCGAAGGACTTTTCTTCATGTTCTTAAAGGACACGGCGAAATTCGACTGTGACTTGCCCTGCATCAAACGACCACTGCAGAGTACATGCAAAAAAATAAATAATAATAAAAGGAGGAAAGAGTGAGGAAAAGGAGGAAAGTCAGTGCTATTATAAAGAACACCAAGAATGATAAAAATATTGATAGCATGTACAAAAATGTTTTGGGCAAAATCAAAACACACGTCGGCAAACTCTGAACACGTCCACGGTTTTACGCACAGCACTACAAGGGACAAGCTAGTGTGAAATGACCACAATCACAATACCAATACCACGGTTTTATCCACTAACATTCACACCGATGGGCACAGAGTCCTACAGAGGGTGTCTTACATGTTGGACATGGAATATAAGGAGGTAGATCTGCTGTGCGTGGAGGTTAAGAGGTCAGAGACCACTGATAAACTGCCTTTCCTTCAGAAGAAGAGATTAGACAAACACACACACACACATCCAGAGATCACATTCAGAGCAAGGAAGCAGTTGTGTATTGGGTTTTACTCCCAAATACACAAACATACTCTTATAACATTCATATATTATTTCCCCAAAACACTTCTACATTCAATTATAAAACAAAGCTACAAAACTCACAATACTGTAATGAAGACCAGATTCAATTCTATTGCCGAATACTGAAAAGGTGTGTCTCAAAAGCTGATGATATTAAACATATCTATAATCTTAACTTCATAGACCTTAAAAAACGATTTAGCCTGTCAGGCACAAAGTGGGGCACCCTACATATACTGTATTGTACAGTATAGGCCCTGTCCCATTTGATCAAATATGATGGCAACTTTCTGCTGAGATTAGTTCCAACCCTGATTAAACACACCTGGAAAATCCAGAGGTGGACGAAGCACACATATTAAGTAATTGAGTAAAAGAACAGGGGTGGAATTGAGGTATAATGTACTAGACACAGATTAAATAAGTTAAAGTTCAGTCTGACATCATTATAAATTCTTTTGAATTGTGGAGTAGCCAGCACTAGTCAATAAGCCATTATTATGCAGACACTTAATATGTATTGATCTCCAAATAAAAAAAAATTATCATTTTAATTTTATAACTCGCTCTGATCAGATAATTTGAATCAGTGAGTTGTTGAACTCGAGAACAGATGCAATCGGATCAGTCCAATTTATGAATGAATTAATCAATCAGTTCAATTTGTGCTTTAAAACGATTTAGCAGGTTCATTGAAAAGAATCAGCTTGTTCCCGAATTGGACACCGCTCTAACGTCTCAGAGTGGGTAATGATTTCTTCAGTTCAACATAACGAAAAACACCATGTTTTTATGAAATGTAGTGGAGTAAAAAGTAATATTATGCTTTGGAATGTAGTTAAGTAAAAGTTTCCCAAAATAAAAACACTCTGATAAAGTACAGATACTTTAAAAATGTACTTAAGGACAGTAACAAAGTAAAATACTTAAAAATCTAAGGGCCAGATTTACTAAACAGGGCAAATTAGCGTGTGAGCACAAAACCAAAAAAACAGTGATGGGAGTGGAAAGTTCTGCGCGTAATCTACTGACGACGTGCAAATTAAAAGAATACAGACGTAGCCAGATCATTTCCCTAATGACCAACGCAATCTACCAAGAGCAGAGCAAACTAGCATCTGGTTTAAGACACGCTTTTTTTTTTTGGGGGGGGGGGGGGGGCATTAAATAATGGCACAAATACCAGTAAATTGACAAGTGCAAACCTTAGTAAGTCACCTTGCATGGTTCATTTAAAGGAGTAGTTCACTTTTGCTGATAATTTACTTACCCCCATGTCATCCAAGATGTCTGTGTCTTTCTTTCTTCAGTCGAAAATAAATTAAGGTTTTTGATGAAAACATTCCAGGATTTTTCTCCATATAATCTATTTTAATAGTAACCAAACGCTTCAAGGTCCAAAAAACAGTTTCAGTGCAAACTGTTCAAAGGGTTTTAAACGATTCCAGATGATGAATAAGGGTCGCATCAAGCGAAACGATCACTCATTTAAAAAAAAAATTATAAAGTTTAAGTTTTATAAACTCAAATGGTCACCCTGCTCTGTTATGCGTGTTCATGACTCTAGTGTTCAAACTCTTTCAAGGTCTTTTGGACCTTGAACCGTTTGGTTCCCATTGAAGTCCATTATATGGAGAAAAATCCTGGAATGTTTTCATCAAAAACCTTAATTTCTTTTCAACTGAAGAAAGAATGACATCTTGGATGACATGGGGGTGAGTTAATTATCAGCAAAAGTTTTTTAAAAGTAAACTACTCCTTTAAAATACTCTCCTCCCATGTCTGAAAGAAAAACTCCAACAAATGCATATGGAATAATGTCAGCCGCAAAAACAACTCTGTCCACACCTGTCCATGTGTCTTTAGTAAATCCTGAAAGTAGTTCTACTTCCATTATCAATTTTCAAAAAACAAGCAGAAAAGTTAGGGTTGTTTTGTTCTAAATATACACACAATGCAATACCTGGATATGGACTGAGGCAGCCTGCCTCCATGACTCTTGTCGTTCCACTCCCTGGAAGAAGTGTCGGAGATGGGATCTATTACCGCATTTCCACCATGTGAGGTTTCACTCTGTTGCCCTTTGATGTCAGTTCTGCTGCCCTCCACATCAGGAGATCCTTCTCTCAATTCCTTCTCCCCGCCTCCAGATGCCATGCTACTCCTCTCATCCATAGACGCCTTTCTCAGAGCAGGAGATGGGGATGAGGAAGGGAGGAGAGGAGATACGTTGAGGCCATGCGTACCAGCAAAAAGGAGCTGATCTACGTTCGGAGTACACTCTCCTTCAGCTGAGGGCATCTCGTGTCCCTCGCCCACCTCACTCCCGGCTTCAAGAGTCGTCCTGCTTTCTGAGGGGAGACATCAGAATCCAGGGGGCTGGTGCTTGAATCCGGTTGGGGAATGGGCTTTAAGAGTAGTGCAACTTCTGCACTTTTCATGAGCACGCCCACGCAAGCGCTGAAGGGTTGTGTGGGACCCCTGGAGCTTCGAGCCGTACTGCTCCAGATCTTGCTGTAAAGTGCGCTGCAGAGATTTCACAGCATGTTGAAGTCTGAGCAGGAACATATACTGCCCATGGCTCACCTGAGCACTCAGGTGCTTCTGAACGTGCACTAGCACCTGCACGTCTACTTCACCTGGACGAGGACGAGGAATCAAGGGAAAGAGACGAAGAGGAGTCACTGAATAGGCCATCTAGAGATTGTGGTTTGTGGAGACCATTGCTTGGCGTGTTGCTTGGACACGCATCAGTGGCGTAGTACTCCTTAAGAAGTTTCTTCCTCTGCAGACGATTGGCAATCTCTGCTGACTCACTGCGAGGCAACAGTACACCCGCTCTGAGCCTCTCGTTGTGCTGTGCATCTGGGAAGGGTGGCACACCCAAAGAGTCAGAGGGAAAGAGTCCACGCAAGGTGTCGGACGACCTCGCCCACTGCGTGAGCCCTCATAGTCCACCCAGAACTGAGAGAAGTGCAGAGCCCACAAGTCAGTGGCTGCTGGTGTTTTGAGGGCCTTGGCGGAGAGAGATGGAGGAGTCGAGGCCACGGTACACATCATGAACACGTGTATCCTGCTCATGAGCATGCCGCTGGAAGACCGGATGGAGCACAGAAGGGGAGTTTTGGGCATGAGGAAAGGAGGAAGAGAGGGAGGTAAAGAAAGGGTTGCTCCTGGAAGGCCTGTAAAAGGGCTTCCAGACTGGATCGTGTGCATCCGGTAGAGTGCCGTGTGTTAGTGGCTACCATCTCAGAGGTCTGCACTGACACAGAGCGAGGCTGGCCAGGCTGAGCCTTCTCCTGGTCTGCAGGAATCACCAGCTACAAACATTAAAACACAGAGCAAAAAAGATGGTACAAGACACGTACAGCATGGTTCCTCAAACTAGGAGGACCACTGATCAAACTCACCAACTTGTAATTTTCTGATAACAACATTTCACTGGAAGTATGCAAACGTATAGTAATTTCTACCTTCAGCATGAGCCCGTCCACTCTGATATCTACATGTTCGTCAGGTTTCTGCGAGTCATTGAGTTTGTACAGCTCCATGAATTGTTCTAAGCTCTGACGAAGGTCCAGTGCGAACAGATTGAGCCAAACCAGACTGCGCGAGTCAAGCACCAGCTGTAGCGCGTTCAACTGCACGTACAGGTTGGGACAAGGGACTGAAGGGAGAGAGTTTGTTCATGTCAATTCAGAGAATGAATATTCTGGTCTTGTCAGTGTTAAAGATGGATATGGTCACTTCTGTCTTACTGGGATAGTCTTTGCCATCCGGGAAGTAGTACTCTGTGAATTCGGCATGGATGGCCGGCATCTCTTGAGGGAGATAGAGGGTTTTCTTATTGCAGGATATCATGCTTTGAGGACTGGAGCGTGGCTGGTCTGCTGTAGACACCTTCAACACAACAGAAAAACTACTTTTAAAGGGATACTCCAGTTTTTTTGGAAATAGGCTCATATTACAACTCCTCTAGAGTTAAACAGTTGAGTTTTACTGTTTTTCAAATGCATTCAGTCAATTTTCTGATATTTAGAAGAATATCAGTAACCAGACGGTTTCTCTTGACTTCCATAGTAGGAAAAAAATGTACTATGGAAGTCAACTGTCTGGTTACTGATATTCTTCTAAATATCAGAAAATCGGCTAAATGGATTCGAAAACGGTACACTTTTTAACTCTGGGGAGTTGTAAAATGAGCCTATTTCCAAAAAAGAGGAGATTCCCTTTAAAAGGTCTCACATTTTAAGCATTCAAGCCGTGTTGCATCTGGTTTGATGTCAATGATGACATTATTGATTCCCACATGGCAGCACACCATATTTGAATTTGAATTGAGTTGAGAAGAATTGGTGTTAAGAGGGGAAGATTATCAGTGAATAAGTTTGTTTTATGACATGGACTATAGCATGCAACTCATATGACCCACTTTTATGATATTTGTGCATCTATGCATGGTTTCTGCAGGTTTCAGTAAGTCAAATTTAAGACCTTTTTAAGACATTTTAAGACCATAAACACTGAAATTATAGTTGATCATACCTAGAGATGAAATGGCATAAACATTTCATTTCATGATTATTATGAAATCAATTTGCCAAATGTATGTCAAAACCCACCAAATAAATAAAATTAGCATCAATATGCACTTTTTACATAAACATTAAAATACCATTAAAAATGATGGCCAGATTTTAAAGGAGTGTCTTGCAACAGGTTAAGTACTAACGTTAGTTAAAATAAAGTCTTCACAAAAATAGTTTTATAAACAGATAAACCTCACGTATTTCAGCCTTTAAATAATCTTTTATAAAAAGATTGAGTCAAAAATGCCCTTATCTTTTATTATTAATAGTAACATTCAGGCCGATTTTCCTGTTGCGTCTGTCGTTGCTAAGCAACCATGCACTGACGCTCTCAATAACGACAAAGAAGTTTTGTAGCTAATGGATTTCCACCACCGAGAAACGCTTGCTGTAGGTCTGCTACAAGATTTATTCACGGAGATATGAAAAACACCCGTAGTCTTTGGGTGCACCGCGAATCCTTCATGTTGACTGAGCTTTCAATGTTGTCACGGAAGGGGCTGATTGGTTGGTTCTTCGTTCGTTTGCGGCATTTTGAATCTGAAATGGTGAGATTTTTTTCAGATCTCGCTGCGGATGCCACGCGCCTATATTTGAATGAACTTGAGCGTGCAAACCCGGTGTGTGAACGGCCTCTTGGCAAGCTACCTCTTATCAAGCCACGAGCTAATGATGTTTGAACCAGTTTGAACCCCTGCTCTTGAGCTCCGCTTTGAAGGCTACGAACTCAATACTTTTTGCTACTTTGTAATAACTTTCTGCGGCCAAAGTTTTGGCAAATGAACGAGGGTAAAATCTTTTTTAGACCTGACTCAAATCAAATTTAAGACCTCAGATGAAAATCTGGCCGTTTTTAAGACTTTTAAGGCCTTAATTTTAAAGTTCAAAATTTTAGACTTTTAAGACCCCGGAAACCCTGCGATCTTGTTTTTCATAAATGAGTATGTAGATTGCAGAAAATTGTGTTGTATGCATGTGTTTTACCCACACAAACCTGATAGATGCTGAAATCTGCCATCCGTAGCACAATTGAGCTGGACATGAGTTGGGTTCTCGGTGCAGATGGAGGCGAGAAGGAAGTGCTGGAGCTGGTGGAGATCTTTCCTGAGGGTGACACACAAACTCAAAAGTCACAATCACAGTGGATCATCTGCACAAACCACAGCCATGTGTTTGTGTGGCACCTCGAACGCACACCAGAGAGGTACCTGTCTCCAGACACCAGCAGCAGCTGGCCGTGGGGAGAGCGGCCACAAGCCATCTGCGCCTGAATCCAGCTCCCTAACCATTATCCCCTCACCCTGCGCCTCTAAGACAATCGACTGACGGACTGGGGACACAGAACCCATTACGCAAAAAAAAAACTCCTAAAACTAGGACAGGTGTTATCTGCTTTCAGGACACACTTAATGACCACTGCAACACACTTGAAGGACTTTATTAAAGCCATATGCTCATAAACATAAGCCGTACTGCGCTACTGAGCTAAAAACTGTACACTTTAGCTAAAGGCCCTTACACAAAGACTCACATGGCCACATGGAAAACTTTGAACATCAATGCAGCCCATGAATGAGTCTGTATCATCTGAAAGTGCCCTACAGTCTTTGAGAAGAGCCCTTAAAGTGTCACAAATTATTGCTTTATTAATAGTGTTTGGATAGGCATATCCAGATTTATGCATCAATGAAGAACAGCTGTTAAAAGATACCTCAGGTCAATTTTAACATTGATCTCATTTTTTTGTACATTTGGAGTGCTGTCAGTACAAAAAAACGACAAAAAAAAACAGTGTTATACTCTTTTTAAAATTTGCACCCTGTTGACTTCAATGGGGCATGTTCTAAACCTGCTTTTAGCCTCTTAACATCCTTGATTTGTCATTACAAGTGCACAGCCATGTGAGTGGTGTTATTAAGAGTGACCATGGTCAATCTGACTGCAGTAGATGTGAAAGATATTAATAAAAATGATGATAATTCAGCCAGCTCACATACCTGTATTTACTTCTGCTTTCGCTCAAGTCCACAGTAGTCGATTGTCGAGTTTGCGCGCGCGATCATTGGTAACTAAGCAACAGTCGAGTACTTTCAGCTGTCAGCCGATGATGGTGCTGTGTGGTGTTCTGAGAATATCAGCTCAAATGGATAGTTCATCCGAATTAGATGTGGAACATCATTTAGTAACCAATGATCACAGCGCGAACTCGACAATCGAACAATCGATAAACGACCGAAAACAGGAAGTCAATACAGGTATGCATGTACAGCTGGCTGAATTAACATCATTTTTATTAATATCTTTCACATCTACTGCAGTCAGATTGACTGTGGTCACTCTTAATAACACCACTCACATGGCTTGCAATGACAAACAGGATGTTAAGAAGCCTAAAAGCAGGTTTAAAACTTGCCCCATTGAAGTCAACAGGGTGCGAATTTTAAAAGAGGATAACACGATTTTTTGTCGTTTTTGTCTGTACTGACAGCACTCCAAATGTACAAAAAAGAGCTTAATGTTAAAATTGACCATTCTCCTTTTAGTAACCAGTGTCCAGATCACATTTAACCAAAAATCCCCCCAAAAACAACAAATAAATAAAATGTATATATTAAATAAAGTTGCCAAATGTTTTATTATTTTCATGGCAAATACACATTTAGCACCCAAATTCCCATTACCAATAATGTGTAGAGAACCTTTTATGCATTGTAATAGCCATTATTATTCCCAGCAGTGATTCTGATTACCATAAAAGAGTATTTTCTAAATGTATAGCTCAACATTTTTTACTAATAAATACACTGCTTTAAATACTATAAATGCAATACAAATGTACTGCAAAATGAATAATACTATGATGTATAAAAACAACAAAAATGATATTTTTTGGATTACAGTAATATGGGAAAATGTGTTAAATTGTCATGAAAATAATGTCAGCAACGTAAAAAAATATGAACATCTAATTGTGTACATTTAACCATATGTTATTTACAGGTTTGTAACGAAAGTGTGTGTGTGTATGCTTGCCCTCATTAAAATGCAAAAAATATTTATGGTTCAAAAATACTGTTTGACTTTCAGAGTCAAATATGATCCAGACACAGACAGGATAGGTTGCATGAAACTAAACTACTCCATTTTTTGTTTTTCAGTTACTGTAAGTGTGTGTTAATGGCAGGACGTTCTCACCATGCTGAGGAGAGCTCTGGGACTGGCCACTGACTGACGTTTTTGAGCATATCCACATTAGACTTAAACTCCTCCAGGAGAGAACGGACCCAGGTCTCACGAGACTTCGTGGCCTCGCTGTAATGCATCCAATGCAAACAGCCCTCACCTGAGAGAAAGAAAGACATTTCTTTTAATAATCTGAACAACTTCCTGTTCAACAGGTTATTAAAGGAAGAATCTATTTTACCAGCTTTGTGGAAGGGATAATAGTCTACAGTTATAGAACTGAAGGACACCTGCATTGCACCACCATCTAATCTCTTATTAATTCCTGCAGAGGAGAAAAAAAGACGCATTTCAGCTGAACAGCACCAAACTCACACACTATGGTATTAACAGTATTGTGTGTGGGCATGTGGTACCTCTGTCCTTGGCATTGGTGTCGTCACAAATATGCAGGTCCAAGTGTGTGATTTGGAGATGGTGTGAGGTTTCACGAACATCATAAGAGTTGAAGAGCCGTTCCATAGAAGCGCTCTGGTCTGCTGTGCCTGAAGCCTGCTGTGTGCGCACCTGCTGGGCTGAAGGGGGTGCCGGTGTTACCTAAAAACACCAACAGAGTTAAAATATACTCAGATAACACACTAAAGACATTCAAACAAAGACATTTACGACACTTGACGCATCTCCCAATGCAAAATCTAGGATTAAAAGTTATAACCAGTAAGGGGCACCAAAATATTACTCGGATTAAAGAAGCTAACAAAAAAAGAGGTAGTCTGAAACAGCTGGTGTGGTTGATTTGGGAGGAGGTGAGGAAGTGCACCTGTGTGGTGTCGGGGGGCATGGTCTTCCTCTGTGCAGCTGATTTCTCCATGGCTTCACTGAGAGACTTAGCATACTGCACCATGGCCTTGAGCTGAGAGTCCGTCAGCACCCACAGCAGGTCATCCAGGATCAGAATCAGCTTTGATGCAACAACATTACAGTCTTTCATCTGGAAATATAAATGGACATACAGCCATGATGACATACATAACGTGCTAATTTAATTACTTAATTTCTTCAACAGAAATATATACACTACTGTTCAAAAGGTTTAGATCGGTAAGGTTTTTTAAATGTTAAAAAATCTATAAAAAAATTAAGACTCTTCTCATCTGATGCATTTTTTAATCTAAAATACAGCAAAAAACATACTATTGTGAAATATTTGTTAAATTTAAAATAATCATTTTCAATTTGAATATATTATAAAATGTAATTTCTTCCTGTGATGCAAAGCTGAATTTTCAGAATCATTATCCAGTCTTCAGTGCCACACGATCCATTAGAAATCATTCTAATATCCTTATTCAAATTCTGATTATTTTCAATGTTGAAAACTGTTTTTTTAAGGATTCTTTGAAAAATAGGAAGTTCAAAACAACAGCATTTATTGGTGCTGATCCTTTCTGTGATTGTTGCCATCAGGCCCATGCTGATTTCTTACATATGATTTGATTTAATGACAATATTTTTTCACTATTGTCCTGATATCTGTACCCTGGTATTATTGTAAAATTATTGTAACATGATACACTACCATTCAAAAGTTTAGGGTCAGTAAGAATTTATTTATATATTTAATTAAGAAAGAAATAAAGAAATTAATACTTTTATTAAGCAAGGATGGATATTTTAAATTGTAATTTTTTTTCACAATATTACTGTTTTTACTGTATTTTGGATCAAATAAATACAGCCTTGGTGAGCAGAAGAGACTTCTTTTAAAAACATTTTAAAAATCTTACCAATCTAAAAGGTTGTGTGCAAAATGTTCTTTCATTTCAATTTATGTATAATTTATATTAATAATTATAATTATTATATTTATAATTATTTTAAAATAATTTATAATTATTTCATTACATTATAAAAAATGTTATAAATGTTTTTTGTTTATTTTTTTTTTATTTTTACAAATAGTGCAGAATCTTAAATATGTATTTTATATATTACTTCATAATGTTTTTTTTTATCCAGGTTTATGAAGGATTTACCCACATTTTCAATGTGCTCAATGCTGAATGCTACCATAATTAAACCCTATAATCAGCTGCCAATATTTAGACTACCAACAGAGAAATGGATCCCAACTACACCCAATAGCTTAGAACTGACCCATAAAAGAACGACTGCTACACACACACTCTCATAAATACACACGCTAGTACACAGTGATCCAAAAGTTGACAGTTTGGATCTAGTTTTGTACATTTAACTGTATGTTACTGAGGGTTGTGTAACGAATGTATGTGTGTATCCTCACCCTCCTCTTTAAAGTGACTCTGATCTTTGATTGATTGGTGATGAGGCGTATGGGGGCTCTGATGACCTCATGTTCTGTGTTCTGGATGGCATCTGCTTCAATCCTGATCATCTGCCAGCTCACTTCCTTAAACGTTAGGATCTAGAATGCATCATAGTGTTAGCATAGAAACACATGTCTAATGGCCTCCACAACACCAGAGAGATGTGTCACCTCTCCACGTGTGGGGTCCAGGATACGCGTGTATCGCAGGTCACCAGTGGCCCAGCTGGTGTTGACACTGAGGACCTGGAGCTGCGAGAGCTTCGAAGGAGGCATTAAAGGCTTTGGCGCTGATGCGGATCACTATGGAGTTCACAGAGAGTGAGATGCCCTCCACCACTTTCTCCGCAAAACCATATTCACTGACAGAAAGAGAATAAGAATACAAAAATAAATCCCCCACAATAAACATGTAATATAATATTGCGAGCAAGTTTTATATTACAACAAAGCACTGACCAAAAAATAATATCTATCCAAGAAAACAAACAGGCTTTTCAATTTATATACATCCAGGTTTTTCATAACAGAGGAAACCATGAAAACAGGAAAGCAGAAGAGGAGAGATCCGAATCAAGGCTGATAGAGCCGATTAAACTGAAACCAACCTTTGACCTGAGGCTGTGGCAATGGGTGATGGACCGTTGGGAGGGCGAGGCTCGTCACAGGTGCTCATCTCCATGACAACTTTGTCCAAAGACTGAAAGAAATGATTTACAGACTCAATTAAGCTGCCGAAAGTGGAACTGCCTTTAATAAGAGCAGATTAGAACAAAACCAAAGTCTAAATATGCGACTATAAAAAAGAATATAGGCTATACATATATACACTTCTATGAGTAGAAGAAAAAACTATAAAATGTTATTACCAGAGAGATTGGATGAGTCTTCAGCTTGGTCCATGGGATCTAGGTCATGCACACACAGGAAAAATGTATTTACAGTTTATTCAACACTGACCTTTGTAATTAAAGTCACTGTTTGCAGCACTGATATAAGATGTGTGCACTCATATCTATGACGCTGTGTATTAATAAAATTGCTGCAGTGTAGCAAATACATTTACACACTCACATACACTTTTAAGGGAATGGATTTATTGTATTTCCTTAATTTAGCCCTCACAAGTATAACCAAGACTTATGGAAAATATCCTCAGAATTATAGTGAAGCAAACTTATGAGAAAGTGAAGTGGTCCTCACTATTTTAAACATTCATAAATCATGTTGTGCTTCAAATCTAATAATCACTAAAGGTTTGTTTGACGGTCATGTTTAGGGGTAGGGAAAAGGAAATATCATTAAGTATAAAAATCATAATAAATATTAAAAATGACTACTATTATTATTATAAAATGATTAGAATAATAATAAATTCTTTTTATTATTACAGTAATAATAATAATAATTATTATTATTATTATTAATGCTACCAATAAGATTAATCCTATAATTATATAAATAAATTATTAATATTACAATTTTAAAAATAATATCAAAGTTGTTAAATTGACAGCATAGCATTTGTAAAATTTTTAATATATTTTATTAGAATAAATTAAAAATAAAATGCTAAAAAAAACTTATAAACCATTTTAAAGTACACATGAATTTAATTAGACAACATTATAATGTTCAATACAAATTTTTTACATGCAATCTTTATTATAATCTTCACTATTATAATCAATATTAATAATATTATTTTAGCATTACTATTATTATAGTAAATATTATAAAATGAATTAACAATTAAAATTAAACTGAAAAACGACATTTTGTTAAAGATTACATTTTTAATAAAGATTATTAAGTGTTATTAAATTATAACCTTTTAAAGATTAACCTTAAGTGAGGTTTACATGACAAGATAATCTAAAATGTAAAAATAGGGGAAAAAAGGACGCAAAAAAATAAAAAAATAAATAGTAATAGTAAAAGTAATAGTACAGTTTATTTATATTTATTTAATTCATTTATTATAAAAAAAAAAGACTAACTGTTTGATGGACATTATGCAAATTTGAATGCAGCCCAAGAGTGTAAATCTAGAGGTCGATCAGCAGAGCTGATCAGCAGAGCTATTCCCAGCAGATCCTATGATTATAGTGTCAGAGTGATTCATAGTGATGATGTTATCAAGAAGTCACGGCGTGTCATACCCGGATGGCGGCCTTATTGCAGAAGACTTTATTAATGGCGAGCCAGGTGGGCAGATCCAACATGTTCTGCAAAACCTCCTCATCCAGCTCCAGGTTGGTAAGCTGGCCCTCCCCTTTCAGAGTGCTCAGATTAATCTTATCTGGGGAGAGGTTCTTAGCAAACCTGCAGAAAGAGAAAGAGAGGGAGAGGAACAGGGATAAATGAGGGAATAAAATCAGTAATATGAAATAAGTGAATGAGGGGAGGCAGAGAAAACCACACAGCAGTTTTCTTTTATGGTTTAATGACTCTTTCTCTTGACTGTAATTACAGCTTCACAAGCAAGCAGATCGGTGAGAAGTCATGCTGTTACCACCCACCATTGAGCTGTGTGGACACTTCAACACATTAATAAGTTCAATAATGACAGTTCACCGATTTAAGTACACAGTGCAAATGTGATCACATACTAGATAAAGAGTTTTTCAATGATTACAACAAAAACAGACTGGAAAAGTTACTGATCTTCAATGGAAGGTCACATTGACTTTATATAATGTAAAATTAAATATATCAACTTAAAGTTTCAATTATTACAATTATTTTAACTGGTATTATTATTATTATTATAATTACGCTATGATGTTAGATTTAAAATACTTCAAAATATGTATTTAAACATGTATTTTGTCAAATTATGCCTGGTTCAGATTACACGTTTTTAGCCCGATTTTGGCACGATCCGTTTGACGTAGGGTGTCGTGGGGATTCGTAAACGTACAACGGGCGTCGGGACGCAAGATTCGATCGTATCATCTCGTATAGTGTGTCATAGTGGGAGACAATCTACGTCGCGTCTGCGATGCTTCACGACATCACGACACAAAGACTAGCATGTTTAATTTTTTTAATGGTCGTTACGACGGTTCCGTCACATGTATGAGGTTGACCAATAGGAGCACATCTTTTCTGTACACAACTTTCAAAAATGGCGAAACGAAAGAGAGACTATGGTGCTAACGTTAAAACTAAAAGTAAAAATATATAAGAAAACAATAGTTTACCTCAAGTTCTCTTTGGAGGATTGACAGCCGGTACTGTCCTCTTCAAGCAGGGTTCTCAAGTCTCACGCAATGGCCGTGAGACATACGCAATTCAACCAGTCCACACGCCACACCGTGTATTTCTCGTCACGCTGAAAAGTGAAATGCCGAGCAATCCAGGAACGTGTCCATTGTCGGGTTTTTCTGAACACAGGACAGCTAATACAACACTCACCGCTTCATCCATTGTTTGTTTACGTTCATTTCCGGAAGTCACGCGCTAGTTTAGCTTTTTGATGACATCACGCGCCGTTAAAGACGGCATGCGATGACAGGTCAGAAAGCAACGTGTAGTCTGACATTGTGTCTTGTCCACGACACGACAAGATTTTATTATTCAAAATCGCGTAATCTGACACAGTGACTATCGTAACAGACAAAAAAACGTGTAATCTGAACAGGGCATAAGTAAATCTGTTCACTGAGGACTAGGGTTGGGTATCGAGAATCGAGTATCGATTGGAACCGGGACTAACTTTTCGCTTTTCCCGGAATCGTTCAAAAGTTTCATTTGATTCCTAGTTTCGATATTCACAGTCCGCCGACCGGAAGAAGGAACCGCTGAACAACACCAACGAAGAAGCGTCTACCGGAAGTGTTGGCATAACCGCGTGAGTCGAACATGAGTAGCTTACGTCGGCGGTCCAAAGTGTGGCTTCACTTTTCTAAAAAAAAACGAAATCTCTGCAAAATGCAAAATTTGTGACAAAAGAAGTATTTGTGATAGAAGCACTATTTCCTTCAGAAAGGAGTATTTCCTTCAGAAAGACCATTGGTTAGCAAGGTTAGCTAAACTTTTTTGACCCTGCCTCTTAAAAGAATCGGAATCGAGAATCGCTAGGAACCGGAATCGAAACAAGGAATCGGAATCAGAATCGTTCAAATTCAAACGATACCTAACCCTACTGAGGACACAGTGTAAGGTTGGGATGCATACTAGAAAAAGCTGATTTCTCCGATTATCAAAACAAGTCAAGATTTATCAATATATTTTGTTTGATTTCATCTTATTCACATGCTGATTCTGTAGTAATGAATAAAGTCAAAATTTGTGTAATTTAACAATTTGCCTTTGGCAATCCAAAACTATTGCTGCTGGTCATTTGTCTTACATGGAAAGCTAATCATTCATTAGTCATCCATTCATTCATCTATCCATAGAGTGTAAATGCTCTCGTTGTTGCTCTTTTACTAAAGATGAAAAAAAAAAACCTCTCATGGGTGAAAATGCAGCTCCATAACAATTTAAATGAATGCGACTACTAATAGGGGAAAGTTGCTAGATTTGCATTTAGAGATCGCAGACAGGCCAAGTTTTACATCTTACTGCTGACCCGCCGTCCACACTGAAATCAATAGTTTTAGAGCGTTCTCCTGATGCTATACTTCAACATTTAGCAACCTTGAGGATCTGAAACTGCAATAGTGACCAGGAGCTCTGCATAGCCATGACCTTCTGTTTCCATGCTGATTGATTTTTCAGTTAATGTTTAAGAGTGTTCCCGCAAAAAGCAATGTTCTTCTTCACGGCCCTCAGCGCTCCAAGGTTGATTTGTTATCATTTCCTCCTTCAGTTGTTTTCTGATCGGCGAGCTAATGGCACAAACAGGTCAGGGTGTAAAAAAGCCAGTCACTTAAAGGTGCCCTAGAATGTGAAATTGAATTTATGTTGGCATAGTTACATAACAAGAGTTCAGTACATGGACATGACATACAGTGAGTCTCAAACACCATTGTTTTCTCCTTCTTACTTAAATCTCGTTTTTGAAAAACACCCCTGAAAAACAGGCGAATCTCCACATAATACCGACTGTTACGCAACAGTCGGGATCATTAATATGTACGACCCCTAACATTTGCATATGCCAGCCCATGTTCAGTGACAGACGAGACGGAGCTGCGCAGCCGAAGCATGGCAGTTGATCAGTGTTCGGATGTACACATGAATACAAAAGTATATTTTAGTTCCTTCATCCGAGCCTCTGAAGAAACAATGGATTAATTTTATTTTCTCTGGAAATTTTTTAACATTTCACCGACGACTTTTGTTTCAAACATGTTTCCTCAACTTGCCAAGAGCTGGCCTCGGATCGAGCTGATGTGTTGTTGTTCAAGTTCAGGCAGGTAATCTTTCACTTTAAAATCGTTCAATACGGTTTATGCATCAGTAAGTCAGGCCAGTGACTAAACATCAACTTCACATCGTTTCTTTTAGTAGGATGAAAAAAAATCTTATTTAAATTGTGAATTATATACAGAAAGAAAGCGATCAAAGAACAATCACAGCGCGAGTTTATCTGGACACTTGCCAAACTCGTTATGAATTCAATGACGCACGTTACACTGCACAACGAAACTCTTACTGTATTTACATGATCGTGTCTGCATTAGTGAATGCAGAGAAGGCAGAAACTGCGTTACAATGATAAGATCTTCATCCTCGTGATCGACAGACTGTCCTCTGCTTGTTCAATGCTCATCACAGCAACACTTTATGTGATGGGAATAGATCTAAATACTTCAAAAACATCTCACGATTCGTTAATCTTGATAGCTGTAATAGTAAAACCTATAATAACTTTAGTAAAATTATTCGAGAGAGTTTCACATGTAATACATAGCTATTTCATATGCAAGCATGTCAGCCAATCACAGCAGAGGCCGGTTACACACAGCAGACACGCCCCTTCAATCAAAGTGTTCAAAGCAGAGGCTAAAATCAGGCTAGGAAAAATGCCTTTGTTTATTTCTAAATTATGACTATTTTTGATCTAAAAAACATACTAACATTATAAGGGCAACACAGGAAACATTATAAAATAATTTTAAAAAATATTATAGGGCACCTTTAAAGCCTATTTGGCCACAGTAAATGTTACTCTAGGGAAAAAAAAAAACGTTTTGTTGTGTCATGAATATCTTGAAGATGTTGGATCTGGATGGCCTGTTTTTTTAACCTTCAGCCCAGTTTAAAAGCACTAACACAGAGTCGCTTACACTTAAAATGATTGCTCCTTTGAGTCACCGTTAAATGTGTAATAATGTAATAAAAGTGTAGCAAAAAGTCTAAGATAGCCGGTTAATCCTGTTTCACTCCAACAGATTCAAATAAAGAGCCTTACATAAAGGACTACATGTAGATGACTAAAGCAAAATTACTGAGTGACAAAACACTAATAACCACTTCAATAACTTTAAAGCGTCTCATTTAGAGGCAACTAGTGTTTAAAAACTGCACTGACGTAACCACTGGCCTGGAAACCTAGAAACTGTACTTTAGTCCATGTAAAGATAACCTAGATGATAAAAGTTCACAGCGTCTGTGTTTCCAAGGACTGAATAAGGATAATAGCGTCTAAAGGTCAGACACCGTGACAATAATTTTCCTGAAAGTTCTCTTTAAATAGTCTTGCTTAATGTGGTGAAAAACAAAATAAAAGATTAAAATGTAAACTAAAAATTACATGAGATAATGAATAAATAAATAAAACAACAAAATGAAACAATGAAATATAATTTCACCATAAATTAAAAATGAAATAGAATTAAAAAATAAGGATAATAGTGTCTAAAGGTCAGATGACGTGGTATTAATTTTCCTGAAAGTCTCTCTTTAGTCCTGCTTAATGTGGTGAAAAACATAAAATAAAAGAATATACTGTAAACTAAAAATTACGAGATAATGAATAAATAAATAACTAATAAATTAAATAACAAAATAAAAAAATAAAATATAATTACACCATAAATTAAAATGAAATAGAATAAAAAAATAAGGATAATAGTGTCTAAAGGTCAGATGACGTGGCACTCATTTTCCTGAAAGTCTCTCTTTATACTTTAAATATACTTTATACTCTCTTTATACAATAAAAAATGAAACAATAAAACAACACATAATAATATACTAAGCAAAACAAACTTAAGTTTGTTTAAAATTCAACAAACTAAAGTGATTGTTTATTATTTTTGTACTGAAAGATGGAAGAATTGAAGAGGGAAAAAACAGAAAAGGTGGAATCGTGACTGATGTGTGAAGTTTCCACAGAACTGTGGTGTGAATTACTGAAACCCGCCGCTGCGTGGGCTTGTCTTATCACTGTGTGTGAAACAAAAGCAAACACGAGACGAGAAGTATGACAACATGCAAACTTTCATAAACAAGCCAGTTCAAAATGAAACGTGAACAGTCTGGCCACCGCATTACGTAACTGTGTTCAGTGAACGGTTAAATATTCATTCACAAACGGCCTACCTTCTTCAGTCCCTGATATATCAGATATCGGGTCAGAGCGCTCCACCACTACAGTGAAGAGATCGGACGGGTGCCAGACGGGTGACATCAGGTGGGCTCAGCTCAACTACACCTGTGTCGTCTAGTAGCAAATCTCAGATAAATGCATCTTTATTCTGTGCTGATGGACTGAACTTAGCACTTACTTCGATGTTGAAAACACACAGTTAAAGGTACAATGTGTAATCTTTTTCGCCACCAGAGGTCGCATTTTCAAACCGATAAATCAAGACGAAGCTTGACGCGATGAAAGAAGAGTGGAACGATGGGAGATTTCGTTTTCACCATTACTGATATGTGACTATTTGTTGGGTTATTGCTGCGCAGTTTTACACATTTGAAATAATCGTACTAAAAGTCAATTTGAACGAAACCAGAGTATTTGCAAGTAATGACTAAATATTTTTGTGCAACATATAGGCTACAGTATTTAATATCACTTCCATAGACTTGATAAAAAGCGTTACAAACAAAGTGAAATATAACTGTATGTGTAGTGCATATAAATAACATATATTTGCTTACCCCGTCTATTAAACACATGCGAGAGTGGAGTCTCTGTGCACAGATCAAGTCCAAGTTTGTCGCAAAGCTCTCTCCATCTCGAAAACGCAACTCTGATTGATACTTGTATTATTAACTCGTCAAATAAACAAGTATAAATCGGAGTTGCGTTTTCAAGATGGAGAGCTTGCAAAAACTAAACTCCGTCCATCATTTAACTTGTTTTACTTGCCTCAGTCAATCGACGTTTACGTTTTGGGGATTTTCGGTTCGCGCAATCAACTAATCGTGAACCATGATAATGTTGCTTGATATTGTATCCTAGATACTGTATACATAGATCCCTCATTAGCCGCTTATGTATAATGGCCCATTGAAATTGCCGCTAATGAGGGATCTTATCTATCTATCTATCTATCTATCTATCTATCTATCTATCTATCTATCTATCTATCTATCTATCTATCTATCTATCTATCTATCTATCTATCTATCTATCTATCTATCTATCTATAGCCTATATGGTTTCTATAAGCAGAAAGCAAGGATAGAGCAGATATTACGTAATTATATGCGACTTGACAAGGGACAAGCCATTATTTGAAACTGAAATTTCTCTGGATTTACAAATCCATTGGAACTTTTGAGATAATGTAGGCTAAGCATACAACTGCATGAAATATATCACACTGTGAAAGTGGTCATTGAATATTTAATTACAAAAATTGTACATATTGTACATTTAAAATCAAAAGAAAGGTCTGAAGATCAAAACATGAGAAGGACAAGTCAAGTTTTACAAGTTCACACATTTTACCATTGCATTATATATTGTATACCGCCATACTGCCACATTCTAAATAACACGAAGGTCATTGAAAGACTATAAATCAACCTCCTACAAAACGATCAGTGTTATAACAGTCAACACATTCAGTCCCAGTGATAGCAAAACTGCTGATCTGGAAAGGGTGGTGTTGGGTCTAAACAACACAAAACAGCACTATCACATCATGGACAGACACTCATTCATACCAATCAACTATCACATAATATGCACAAAGCTCCAGACTGAAATCACAGAGAAGAATGAGTAGACTCACAGAACTTAATTAATAGCCTTAATTTTGCAGAACACATTTAAAGACGACCTAATGTGTTAAACGGAGTATACTACTGTTTAGGCAGCTAAAAATATAAACAATTATAAAACTTTACCGTTTCAATTAATGATGGATGAGGCACATTCAAAGTTACTGTAAAATAGCGATAAACTGAGTGCTGAAGATTTTTTCTAATTAGAATGTAACAATTGGTCTATTGTCTATTGTATTGTATCTCTGCTGCTGCTACTATTTCATAAATGTCATGTTTTACAGTCAATTCACCATACAGTGATTAAGTGTGTTTAACATGGTGAATTCTGTGGCCACTCTGTCTATCTATACTGCCAAGAAATTAGACATCAAGCAGGAATAATGTCATAATTTGCATTTTGACTCAGCATCACTGTCGGAAATAAACTCACAGTGAGACAGTGTCTTCTGTGACATAGTGATAAGACATCCCAGTACTGCAGGCACCGTATTAAAAGTGCATTCAAAGTATAAAAGTGTATAGCTCTTACAGTATTTCGGTACCATGTCTGTGAACATGGGAAGTCAACATAAAATGACTTTTATAAGTCATTTTACATCCATAAATGTACGCTTTTTTCCCTAAGAAAAAGAGAAAATGTCAAAAACAAAACAAATGTAGGGTTGGACTGAATTACGAGCCAACTCCACACCTGAAACACGGCCTGAACCACTGGTTGAAACTTATGTGGCCTTCATGAGGTCACTTGATATGCAATATGGTTCCAGAGGCAGGGCAAGTTACTTGGCTAGATGATACAAATGCAAACATTTATTCATTAGACATAATGTGCACTATTGTGCCGAATAAGCCAAGCAACATGCTTAGAAAAAAGTGAGATGGAAATTTGACATACATATGTTTAAAATAGGGATGGGCATTTTTCTAAAATATTGCATTCGAATATTGGGCTCATAAAAATTCGAATATTCAAATATTCGATTATTTAAATTATGTTTAACGAAAAAGACTTAATTTTAAGGGTTTTTTTACGTTTTTGTCACCATTTCTGGACAAGCTTACAATTAGGCAATACACAACAAGCTTACAATAGTAATTAAAGTTTTCTTTTAGTTGAAAACATTAAACAGTAGGCCTATGAGTAAACAAAATATATATATAAAAAAGCATTATTAAAAGCATGCTCAAGCAGCGCGAGCGGAAAAAAACCCCTAATAAAGCAGATTGCGTCAGATATTGTACAGAACGTACACATATACACACACGAGTCAGCAAATGACTGAATATCGTGTTTATATTGTTTCACGTTTATGTTGAGAAAACAATAATATCTTACGTTACATGCAGGGGCGTCGCCGGACGCCAGCACTTTATATGCTCGAGTGAGAAAAGATGCCACGCTGACAGACGTTTCAGAGAACGGTGTTTCTAACAGCACTTTACATTTTATGTTCTTAAACCGGTCTCCCTCAACGAAACTTAAAGGAAGTATGTCTCAAAATCATTTTGCTATTAGATAAGTTAACATCTTTGATCACGCGGGTCCAGATGCGCTTACCTGCAGTTGTGATGCAGTGATGAACAGCTGTCTTTCCTCACTCGACTGTTTGGATTTCATGTGATTTCTCATGGTGATGATATCATAACTCAGATTAATTAGTTAATCTGATCAAAAGTCATTCCGTTTAGTAAGATCCTTTTCAAGTAATGTTTATTCCCAACTTCGCAGAGGCAGACGACACCATTATGTGATAAAATACAGACAACTTGTTAACACACTCCACAGCGCCATCCAGAGCATTTAATTGTAACTGCGAGTTAGTTCTTTAGGATTTATCATGGACTCACTGCATTTACGGCCAGCAAAGCAACGTATTCAAAATTCGAATAGTATTTTATTTTTCGAATAATAATTACATATTGAATATTTGAAAATTCGAATATTCATGCACATCCCTCAGTTTAAAATGAACACGACAAATTCTCTGTATTTTGTCAAACATATCTAACACAATAGCAGCTTGAATCATTGCACTCACTGGATGAATTTCAAAGTGTGGGCATCTCTTGAATAAGATGTTTGATGGAGATTGTACCCATCAGGGTGACTTATTAATCTAATGCTTTACGCCAAGGACACAGAAGGAGAGCTCTGAATAGCCCAGACGCAGCAGTTATTCACAGGATGACAAAAGCCCTCATAGACCCTATGCAAATGTCAAAATGATACACATAAACAAACATAAATGCAATGCGTTTGGCCTCAAAGAGCCGTCCTGCATCTCAGCACAGGGTTTAGACAAGCCCCTAGAGGTGCATGGGTGAAATCTAGGCAGAAAAAAACAGCATCCAATGGGAGTCGTTCAGAGAACAACAGCTGAGGGACAGAACCTGAGGAAGGTCGGCATGGGGATAACATTGACAGAAGCGAGGACGAACATCACAACAGCGGTAAAAGAGAACAGACGGTTACTTTACAAACTAAGGGCTTTCCTCCAGACAGAAGACGTTATTACTCTTTTTTTATGGCCTACAAACACTGATCAACCCAAGCCATAGTCCAGAACTAAACCGTCCGCTTGCAGACGTCTAAGCATACCCAATAACATTTTTGAACTTCAATTTAAAGCTACACTGTGTAACTTTAAACTATTACTGTGTAACTACACTATTACTGTGTAATAGTTTATTCTTAGCTAAAAACACTTAGTTCTTTCAAAAATATATGAGCTCATTAATGTATATTTAGTTCAAGTAATAAAGTATTCTCGTGAGTGTATAATATGCCATTGAAAATACATACGGGTAAGGGGTTTTAATGTCGGTTCGCCATGTTGCCCCTCCATCTTGAAAGTACATTAGCCAAAGAGGGACATACCCGTTAATTCAAGCTTTGCCTTTCGCATTTACGTTTGAGTTAACACTCATGGACGAGGTCAAACTGGAAGCCATGTTAATCTTGGACTACATTGGCCACCGTAGGAGTTAAAACGAAATCGGAATTGAGAGGAACAGAAACTAATATTCACTGTATGGTCATATACCTTTTCACCACTAGATGAGGGTAAAAATCACACAGTGTAGCTTTAAATTTAACACATCAGCTGTGATTTTGTGATCTAATTCTGATTCATTTTGGGTATATGTTGGTTAAAAATATATATTTGATCAAATCAGCTTCATTACACTGAGTCGTTTCTAAAATGTGCTTAAACGGCAAAAGTCAAACTACCAAATGGGTGAATCAAGGGGAAACTCCATCAGCAGTCATTTTGAGTCTGTGTGGGTGTGCAGTTGAGATCAGACAACCTCCATTTGGATAAATGTTAAAGGTGCTTTAAGTTTCACTTCATTTCACACTACAGTGATGTGAAACCTCGGCCTCAATATGTGGAAGAAACCCTGGATCCTGATTCCGTTTGGGTCCCGGAGTAACAGGAAGTAACTGTTAAACTAGGAGTTATACATGTTAAACATATCGACCGAAAGCTGCTAAAGAGCCACATGTTGCTTGTCAGGTCTTTTGCAATAAACCAGATCAATGCTAAAACACACACACACTGTGAATGACAGTTTCCGCAGAAGTGCTGTAGAATATGCACCTGGGAATGCATCTGTTCAATTGTGTCAGTCAGACTGCTGCGTTTTTCCTGTGTGTGTATTGATTTTCTACAGTCTTCCATTCAAAAAACACTTTATTCCTCCTGGTGAAGAAATGCACAATGAGCGTTGTGGTACTTGAATTCAATCAAATGAAACAAAATCAAATCAGACAAACATTACGTCAAAAATGATTAAACTCTATTGTACTCAGCCTCAGGTTCTTTAGAAACCTGTATGACTTTCTATCATGGAGAACAAAAGAAGTTTAGCAGGATATTCTGCTCTTTTCCATACAGAGAACTTGAATAGTGACTGGTCTCTCTCTATTCACTTTCATTATATGAAAAACAGCCGCTATTCCAGGTTTGGAACAACACACATGTGAGTAATGACATTTCTTGGTGAACTATCCCTTCAGACCAACACTGGTCTAATGTATAACATTGATTCTTTCATGAAAATATATTTTCTCAGTATCTGAAAAACTAGTTCTAAGAGGACAAAGCCTCCTTGACCACCACAGGAGTTTTACCCTGGTTTTACAAATCCTAACAATGAGCACAAACAGATAGAGATAGGACTGTGTTTTCTGATTCAGTCTTCTAAAATAGGGGCCACGGACTGGAAATACGGGCCATGCTTCTTTCCTCTGCAAATTCAGTCAGATCTTTCCAGGGCATCTTCTGATTTTCCCCAATTCAGCCTCTCCAAAAACATATATGAATAGTATAATATATAGGCCTATAACATACATAATATAATAGTTTTATAAATGTATTTATAAAATGTAATATATATATATATATATACAATTTAAATATATTGCATACTTATATATTTAACAAAATGAATAAATAATATAACGTAACTGTAACATAACATGCCCAACGTAGGGATGCTCTCGATTTATCGGCCAGAGATCGGTATCGGCTGATCATAACAATTTTCGACTTTAATCGGTACTCACTAACTTGGCCGATCTTACAAACCGATAGCGATTTGATGACGTCAACGTGTGAGGACGTACGTGATACTTATATTGGAGAATGTTTAATTAAACCTTATTTGTAGGGATGCACCGATATGAACATTTTGGCCGATACCGATAACCGATAATTCTTTATATTTGAAAGCCGATATATCGGCCGATAAATCTAAATCCAATTTTTATATAATTTTTGAAAGCCTGATTGCAAAAACAAAAGTCTCACAATTAAAATCCATCCCCTAACACAATTGTAATGTTCTCATTATAATTTCATGTAGCCGATATGACAGCACATTTTGCACTTAACTATATTTTCCTTTTTGATTCCAATCATATTTCAAGCAATTAAGATCAATCATGTTGAACAGTGCGCATCCTAAGTGTCTCAGGTGTCAAATGTTGAAGGAAATAATTAATTATTTATCAGCTTTAATATATCAGCCAAATTTTATTATCAGACCGATAACATAAAAATGAGCAAATATCGGCCGATATCGATATGGTAGCCGATATATCGTGCATCCCTACTTATTTGTTACATCAGACTTCTCCATGTTGGAGTTTAAATGTTTCTATTTATTTTATTCTCTTTAACATTGAACAATGTTAAATTAAACATAATGAGTTGTATCAAACCACTTCAATTTGTTTCTTTTAGGCGTTTAAATGTTGTTTGATTTTTTATTTATTTATTTTGTCCTGCTCAGACTTGTATCGGACGATGTTTAAGTTACATCAGACTTCTCCATTTTAGGAGACTAAATGTTTATTTTGTCCTCCACAGTATTGGACAATGTTTAAATAAACCTTATGAGCTGCATTAAACTGTTCCATTTTGTTTATTTGTCTTATATTAAGTCAATTAAGCATCGGAATCGGTATCGTTATTCGGCCGATCACCATGACAAGAAATCGGTACTCGGTATCGGCTGCAAAAATCCTGATCGGAGCATCCCTAGCCCAACGTACCCAAAAATTCTGATAAGCTATAGCCTAACAATAAATATGAGACTATTAAAGACTGAAAAAGTGCTAACACAAGACGAAAACTTTTGTGTAGGTCAAAGTCTGGGCGAAAGTCTCTCAATGGAAAATTAATTTAAACAATAAGTCAAGGTCCGACTCCATAGAGTGCATTTTTAGGAGGCCTTGAGCGCCACTATTCCTCCAAAAAATGCAGAGTGTGCAAACAACACGCACAAGCTCTAAACATATTCACCCTGAAGGGCATGGCCAAAAGTTATGACCCATCCCACACACCTTTATTTTATCACGCTGACTGGTCAACATCGTGGAAGTGAGATATTGCTTATCAAATGAGGAACACCATAAAGACCACATTTGACCATTTTACCGAATGCCTCTTGCGTCATTTTGAATGAATAGGAGTAGTATTGCATTTCATCTGGATACGTTCCACTGAGGGAATAAATAATGCAGGTAGGCTGGACTCAAGAACTGACACTACAATGGCAAACAATAGTGAAACCATTTGGCACAATGTGCACTCCGCAGCAAAAGGTGAAACGTTGTTTCTGTTGAACCCAGGCCTCATCCTAACAATCCATCCAGACTTAATTCAAGTTTCCACAACAAACTGAACACATTAGAAATGGATAGACGTGACTCAATCCACCTGCGCATTTGGAGGGCCGACTGTCTAAGGGACCAGTCACACCATGGACAATAACTATAAAGATAACTATAAAGTCTATAAATATTCTAATTGTAAAAGCAATGCAACTGAGGAACGGTATCACTGAAATCAGAATCCATCAAACTTTTAAAGAGCTTGATTTAATGTAGAAAATTATATAACTTAAGAGTGAGTTTAATAAAACAGAATGTGTTTGTGCATTGGTGCATGGCTTATATAGCCAAGCTTATATAGTTATCTTTAGTTACCAATGTTGGTGTGAATGGGCCTTAAAGTGATAGAAATTTCAAGACAACTGGAATGCATTTTTGGAAAGTTTTACATGTCTTCTGCACATTCCTTATGTTGTGTATTAAAGAGATTTCACCCAAAATTGAAAATAGTTTACTACCTTAGGTCACAATTGTCTCACAATTTTTCTGTCAATGCAATGGAAAGTCATTGGGTCCAATGCTGTTTTAAACCCCAAAATGCCCAATTCAAGTCATTCAAATTTGGAACAACATGAAGTTGAGTATTTATTATTTTTTATTTTTTAGTGAACTATCCCTTTAATAAGTAGCGAAAATGGTTTGGCAGACCTCTCAGCTCTTTTACCAGGTAATTCCACTGAAATTCTGCAGATTTTGTTCTAATATTAGCACAAAAAGTTGAAATCAGTTGATCTAGGCCTGGTGATGTGTTACATTACGCTCAAAATCAGCACAGACACGAGGGGACACAATTCACCAACCCAATATTATGATTTAAAGTCAAAAATCGATAAACGAAACATCTGTTTATCCATAATTGGTGTACTTTCAATTGTTACGGCTTATCGAAAAACAGGGAGGAGACTTGGTTCTATGCGTTGATTGTATTTTGAGATATTGGGAAAGATCCTCTCAAAAATGGAGGCAGAAAATTGAACAACACTTAGAAGGACCTTCCGTCCTTCGAAGGTCCTTTGAAAAATGTTTTGAATTGGGACAAGGGGCATGACAGGGTTGGAAACCACTGCACAAGAAGAACTAGTTACAAGTAATCTTAAAAATAAATGTTTAAAGAAACAAACTAGTGTAAGAATTAAGATCTATCAACATGGGGTTTTCAGGTTTCAGACTCTTAAACCTTACATTTCTATATTATTGATAAATATCTGGATAAATCCTTGGGTTGTATGTGGTCCTGAAAGCATCCTACTAGACTGAACTTGATAACCTGAAACTGACATTTAAGTGTCAACCAAATTCAACATAAGGTTGGAAATGGAGTCAGGCTGCCTGTAAGGAGTAAATCCACTTATTACCAAAGCTGTCTAAAACGGGATGAGGGGTAGTTTCATGAAGAAGACATCTAGAACGAAGATTTAGCCAGCTCTCTGTCACACTGACCCATAAAAACACATTAAGATGAGGCCAGACCGACTCGTTTGGCTGGAGACATGACACCCAAAACATGTTTTGACATCAACCCAGTGGAACAGCATTTTCTCTGGCAAGCTGTCAAACCCCAGTTATGACCCATCAGCATGTGTCATCCAGCACAGCCACATCAGCGGGAATCATCCCAGCCTTAGACCAACGATTTATATTTATCAGGCATCGATATGTATGTAAAGTGTGTCAGTAAGGGATCAGCTCTGACCTGGAGAGGTGTTTCAGGATCTGTTTCTTGATCAATCCAGCCATGACCGGTCTCTCATCAATGACTTATCCAAGGACGGGCGGTTGAGTTTGAAAGCTATACATTTTAGGTTTCCTCCGGTCAAACGGAGTGTTTCCTTTCGAATATTGAAGCGTCGTGATAGGCGAATATAAACATGACTTGTAGAAGACGCGTCCGTCGCTACCGCTTCACCGTCGGGTCCATGTTGAATGCGCAGTGACGCGTCGGTGGACAAGCGCGCATGCGCAGGAGCACCGACGAAAGTGAGGCTCACCCAATTCCGTTGAGTTTACGTCACATCATAGCTCAGTGTTTTTATTCCATTAGTAAATAACATTTTGGAAAAATGTTGAAAGTTACCTGTCATCCAAAACTAATAAAACAATAACAATTGAAGGGAAACAAATTATTACATATTTTGATTGTAGAGATAGAAATTTGTGTAAGATTGTAAACCTTTTTATTTTACTAGGTAAATTCCATATTCACAAAGCTAAATTTTCAAAATCAAAGCCATGTTTTAATTTTTTTTTCAAATTGAAATTGATATGTATTTTGAGTCTCTTGAACGGGTCAGGAATAAGAAAGCTATCTTAGCAACTGAATTATACTCTAAAATATTCAAACGAAAATTTATGAAAATATTTCTATTTTTATAGATAATGATGTTTGCAAGTCTGTCTATTTAAGTTATGTATTATTATTATTATTATTTTTAATTTTTCATTTCATTTTACTCTGTTTATTTATTTTTTTGCTGTTTAATATTTGTTGACGAATTGTGATGTTTGTATGTTCGTATTTTGCATAAAAAAATCCATTAGTAAATAAGGTCGGAGATTTATTTTTTATCTTATTCATCACTACTCTGTATTTAGACATATATAGAGACATTACTGTTTAATGTTTTTGAAAAAATTATCTTATGCTCATTAAGCCTGCATTTATAAGGAATACAGAAAAAAACAAAACAATTGCAATTTTAAAAAATATTTTTCTTTTTTAATATACTTTAAAATAACATTTATTTCTGCTGATGAAAAGCTGAATTTCCAGCATAATTTATCCAGTCCTCGGTGTCACGTGATCGTTAAAAATGCGGATTTGATACTCATGTATTATCAATTTTGGAAACAGTTGTGCTACTTAATATTTTTTTGCACACTGATCCTTTTTTTCAGGATTCATTGATTAATAAAAAGTTAAAAGAACAGCATTTATTCAAAATAGAAACCTTTTCTAACAGCATAAATCTTTACAATCACCTTTTATCAGTTTAACACAGAATAAAAATATCTTTATTTAAAAAAAGAAAGAGAATAAATGACTGAATAAAGTCTCAAACTACGACAGTACAATAAATCAATTTATTATTGATTAGAAATGCCATACTCCTAAACAGAAATGACCATTTGGCATGGTGACAGGCACACTAACGCACACCAAAAATAATTAAATAATTTCCAAATATTTTTATTGTTCTGAATGTTAATTAATTAATACATATTTTATGTCCTGAGCAAAAAAAACATATGACTAAAACTTGTACCGAAATGCACTTAACATAATAACTAGTGTGACCAATAGAGGCGACAAAACAAAAACAAAAATGTACAGTGATCTCACTTGTGCATGTAACATCACTTTACAGAAAACACACATTTTATTAGTCAGCTACAGTGCAGAGTCAGATTTTAAAAAAGAGAAACGTACAATGCTTGACCTGGCAGATTAATGCATTAAGGCAGATCCTGTAGTAAAAGAATACATGATTTATTTTAGAGAACAGAAAAAATACAATTACACCATATACATCATTAAGATTTGCATTAATTTGTATAGATACATTGTATAGAAAGCTCAGTGTTAGTCCAATATAAGCTCGATCACTTGAAAATAAAGGAACAAAGCGATCACTGGGTGTTGTACCCTAAGGTACAAAAGTGAAAAGGTACATCTTTGTATGATATATTAGCTTTTTTACCTTAGGGTACTGCACCAGTGACAGCTTTGGACCTTAAAAGTCTAGTTCATCAACATATATTACATTCACTTGGTCCCAACAGTGTCCAACAGACAGAAGTGAATCTGTCTTCCTTAATACATGACAGATGATGATGGCAGTCTCTATGAGGGAGACGCTTTCAGTTTAATGGACAAACATAATGCAGCGTGAATACAAATTTCAGCTCCAACCACTTCGTTTCATGTTGTCAAAAAGCTCCTTAACTTTGTGCATGTCCTCTATCAGCCTAGCGGGGGCGTCTGTCTGCTCCAGCTTCTGAGAAACCTGTAGAGACCGAGTATTCAAAAGAAAAAGTTACAATCTGAAACCTAGAATTCTAGAATTTTCCAACCGTCAAATGATTACTAGTGGAAAATAAAGTATCAAGTCTCCTTTCAAAACAGGTTTCTAACATCCTGAACTAAAACAGGAAGTGAAAGTGTTGTCATTGAAGTGTCATAATAGGTTTCCTTTTTAGAATTTCTGTGGCTTCAAAATGCCTGAAAATCCTTTCGGTGAAACTGCCACGAATGCACGAAAGAGGGAATCGTACCTCACTGAAGTAGCGGAGCAGGTATTTGTAGAGTTCACGCAGAGCTGCAGATTCATTAAACTCATTTTGATGTTTCTGATGAAGGGAAATTAACATCAGGCATTTATTCATCACCATATTTCCATGAAGATGCTTCATTAAATCTCTAGGTACTGTAGGACAAATTGTACCTTTGACTCATCTTGAAGAAATAATTTCAACTCTTGGCTGCTGATAGAAGGCTGGTCTTTCACAATCTTGTAATACGACTTCACTTCCTGTTTGTACTGAGGGATATCTTTGGCATAGAGTAGCTTATTGGTTGGTGAATGCTGTAGGAGAATAAGAGAGTCAATCATTTTTCTGATATTCAGTTTTCTATTTTAATTTTCAGTGGTTACCTTGTCTAGGTGTTGCTCAGTTAGTGAAAAGGAGTCCATGAAAGCCTGAGCGATGACGGACAGACAGCCGTCCAGGTGAGGCGTCTTTACCATGTCACTGAACACAAAGTCAGGGTTCTTCAGGATATTCACCCAGAAACGAAGCGGAAGGCTGATGGGGGGTCAGAAAATCTTTTTAGTTGTACATTAACTTGTAAAACTGATCAGTGCAGCTATTGGTGGAGCTACGCAAAAGCATAGATATCTCGCTAAGATATTCGTCCACGCTTCTGGCCAATGGAGATCGACCTCTGCACATGGCGGCCATCTTGTCACAGGCAAAATAACTTGTCACAGGCATCTTGTACTTTTTAAATAACCATAACTTACTAAATTTTCTAACGGTTTGGTTTCGGTATAAACGTCAGAGATGTAGCTATGACACTGCATACTTATATAATGAATAATAAGTGTATAAATAATTAATCATCCAGATTTATAGCCTTTGTAAGAAACCAAACCGTTTGTAAATCCGTTCAAGATTTCAACGAGATAAGAGTATTTGTGTTCGTGCTGATCGCTCATCTTACATCAGCTTGCCTGTGACAAGATCGCCGCCGGTAATGACAATAAAAACTCCGCCGTAAGACATCTAACCTTTATTGTGGATATCTATGTGCAAAAGTAGAGCACCTGTTTTGTTTTCCAGATGTGGAGAACATCTGGATCTGAGATTTTTTTCTCTCTGCTTGTTCATCCAGGAAGTCGAAAAATACTTGACAGCCATTGGTGCCCTGCTGTTGGGCAATCCCCAGATGCTCTTGAAAAGGGTCTCAACAAAAGAATGGACTGCCACCTGGTGGACACATCATTGGATTTTCAGATTTTACGAAGACATTCCATTGACAAAATGTTTTTTTTTATACTCTACAAATATTCTCCAACCGTAACACTACACCTAAACCTACCAATCACAAGAAATTTTTTTTTTACATTTTTCAAAAAACATAATTTTATATGATTTATAAGCTGTTTATAACCCTCATGGGGACCAAAATACGTGTTTCCATCAGTCCATCTGTTCATCGGTCTAACTATTTATACAATAAAATACCTTGGTGGAGAGCAGCTTGGTGAGGTACATCTCTTTGAATTTTAATGCTTTTTTCTCGGGATGTTTGCTCAGGTCTGTTTCGACATCTGGATCAAGCCTAGACCAAACAAAACATTCGGGTTGAAATTGCCAATGCGTTATAATTCAAGTTCTTTTACAATGTATTCTTATGTGTACTGACAGTGTTTGCAACATAAATGTTTAAAGCTACACTGTGTGATTTTTGCCCCATCTAGTGGTGAAAAGGTATATGACCATCCAGTGAATATTAGTTTCTGTTCCTCTCAATTCCAATTTCGTTTTAACTCCTACGGTGGCCAATGTAGTCCAAGATTAACATGGCTTTCAGTTCGACCTCGTCCATGAGTGTTAACTAAAACGTAAACGCGAAAGGCGAAGCTTGAATTAACGGGTATGTCCCTCTTTGGCTAATGTACTTTCAAGATGGAGGGGCAACATGGCGACCGACATTAGAACCCCTTACCCGTATGTGTTTTCAATGGCATATTATACACTCACAAGAATACTTTATTACTTGAGCAAAGTAAATATACATTAATGAGCTCATATATTTGTGAAAGAACTAAGTGTTTTTAGCTAAGAATAAACTTAGAGTTACACAGTGTAGCTTTAAGCTGTCACTTTGAACAAAACAAACTGCACTGAGATTCTTATCTTCAGATTCACTTAAAAGCACGGTTTTAAACAGGAAGGTGGCAAAACCAAAAGTGTCACACACACGCAATGCCAACTAGATATAACTCATGAACTCTTGACAAGAACCCATGCATGAAAACACAACACAGTCATTACTTCACATATTAGGTGTGTCAGTGCATCGAGAAGACACACCAAAACAGACTTTATACAGAAGTAAAAATGGCCCCTAAATGGCTACTCACCATATGGAAGTACTTGATAGAGAAGTTCACGTCATCTGTGCAACAAAACACCATGATGATGAGTAAATGAACCCAACACTTAGGCATCATTTGGGTATTATAGACTGATGTTAAATGATTGAATCTCCACCGTGGTCACAGAGGGTTTAGGTGAGAGCTAGAAAACCCACATGTCTAACCAAACCTGCACAATGCAGTTGCACTCAAACAATCGCATGCAAACATAATCGGGTATAAAAATGCATGATATTTATACAGACAATTTAACATGTTGGACCTTGATTTAAATTAGGGCTGTGCAAAAATTAATTGCGATTAATCGCATCCAAAATAAAAGTCTGTGTTTACATAATATATTTGTGTGTGCTGTATATAATTATTTTGTATATATAAATACACACGCATGCATGTATATATTTAAGAAAATGTGTTATTCATATATAAAATATTTATATTTATATAATATAGATTATGTATTTATATATATATATATATACAGAATTTAAGCGCAAATAATTCTTAAATATATACATGCATGCATAGGTATTTATATATACAAAATAATTATATACAGCACACACAAATATATTATGTAAGCACAGACTTTTATTTGGAAGTGATTACGCAATTAACTTTTGCGCAGCCCTAATTTAAATATATATATATATATATATATATATATATATATATATATATATATATATATATATATATATATATACGAAACATTCCTGTGTCCAAAAATGTTTATCAGTGACTAAATGAAAGTTATTTTAAAGAACAATCAAAAATAATAGAGGTCACTAAGAGACTACACTGACAGATGTAGGATGTGGTATAAAGAAACACTGAGACAGTTTAGACAGCTATGACATCACTTCCTATACACAAGGCTATGTTTAATTCTTGTGCCTCAATGTGAAGATGCACAGAAGTAAATGTTGCCTAAGGAGTTTTAGTTGCAGTTCAGATCTCTTATAAAAGGACAGTTGTGATTATTTGATCATCCTCCTCAAGTCATTTCAGACCCATATTACTTCATTTCTTTGTGGTGAAACCAAAACAGACGCTTGTCAGACTGTTGACAGTGCTCTCTTTCATATCATTGAAAGTGGATGGAGACTAGTTATATTTTGTATAAATATATATGTATATAGATATAACCAAAAAGTTATATTTTGTATCTAGTGTGCGTGAACCTTCTACAATACACGTCTGTACCCATTTTAGTTATATTATTGTTAGTAAACACTTTGCATTGGACCTTTGGACTCCTCGTCTCTTCTGCCTACACCACACTGTGACAATGTCACAATAATGCAATAACGAGATGTGACTCACCCTTCACACTGTTCTGAGACCTCAATGGGGCATGCACTCTTGTTGTGATCACTTTAATGCATGCTCCATCACCAACCTGGATGGAAATACATATTTAAAAGCACATAAACTCAGAAAACATCAGAAAATAATACTGTGCTGCTGTAGTCGATGGATGTATAATGGGTTAACACAACAGTTCAGCTTAATCTGGGTTTATTTGGCCTTGTGATACAAGCTTTGCAAGTGAAAGGTCAATCTCGATTTAAGCCGACAGCCACCCTTGAGAACATAAAAATACTGTGTAAAACAGGATAGATCTATTTTTACCCTAAAGAACGAAAAATAACTTCACTGTTATGATATTCTGACCTCTACGGCTCAGGTCCTGTATTTAATGTAGGTATATGGGATTTTTTTCTTGTTATATCAGTTGTCTGATTGCTTAGAAAATTATGGAAGCTTGTTTCCGCCACTGAATAAAAAAAAAAAATAATAATTGCGACTTTTTATCTCACAATTGCGAGATATGAAGTCAGAATTGTGAGAAATAAAGTCGCAATTGTGAGATATAAAGTCACAATTGCTGTGATATAAAGTCACAATTCTGAGAAAAAATACAGAAGTGCGACTTTTTCTCTACAATTCCTGACTTTTTCTCACAATTGCGAGTTTATAACACATAATTGCGAGTTTATATGTTGAACTCCTGACATCTTCAGAATTGTGAAATATAAACTCGCAATTGTGACTTATCAGGCCAATTGACCCTTCGCTGAAGCCACGCCCGAAAACCGCCACTGGCCAATCGTGTCTTAGCAACCGTAACTATGCGCGGGAGGTCTGGCAAGCTTTCGAGCGAGGGAAACATGCGGAAGTGCGTATGGATTGTGCAAATCTGATACCGGTATCCTAAAAGTTTGGACGAGGGAAAGGAATAGTTTTCCTTCCAGAAAATCTAAAAGCCAAGGGGAGAAATGATGGGCGTGATCAAGCAGTGTGGGAGACCCACTACCGGTAAATGTCGACATGAAAAACAAAAACACCTAACGTTATTGGAACGCTTGGAAATATTGCCGGTTCTTTGTTCATAATGATATAACGTAAAATAAGACGATTAAAGACAAGACAAAGGCTCACTGACATACTTTAAAATATATTTCAGCATTTTGTTAATCGACGTCCTACTAATGTTACCCCTGACTAAGTTACTTTAACCCAATTCCGATCGCGGCTCTCTCAGTATTAGTTTTGTTCCACAAGATTTATGGATAAACTGTTTGATTTATAATTATTAGGATTTTCACATACCCTACTGTGCATGAACAGCTGTTCCTCAATTTGTGTGTTTCCCATTTGAAGGGTCAGCACATGAGGCGGTTGCTGCTTGCACTGGGACAATAACGTTAGGCTTTAGCTTCAATTTTTGAGAAATTATTCTCTAATAAAATGCATAAAATGTCGTGAATATATTCCTTCAAATGCAATACTGCAGTCCCTTTTGTCTCGCTCTTTCAGATATTTCACTTTTTCGCCGAAAATGACTAATTATCTCATTGGGAATGTCTGACACCGGTGCAGACACACTGTAATAGATGTGCCAGCCGCGAAGCTTGACAGGCGTAGCAACAGTAACTAGGGAGGGCGGGGCTCTAGCGAAAGGGTCAATTCTAAGGGAAAAAAAGACGAACTTTTTTCCCCTCAGAATAGTTTAAATCTCACAATTCTTTATATCATGCATTTCTGACTTTATATCACGCAATTGCGACTTTATATCTAGCAATTCTCACTTTATATTTCGTAATTCTGACGTTATATCACACAATTGCGACTTTATATCACTCAATTCTGACTTTATACTCGTGAAGTCTGAACTTTATAACACGCAATTGCGAACTTTATATCACGCAATTGTGACTTTATATTCGCAATTCTGACTTTACAACATGCAATTGCGACTTTATATCTTGCAATTCTGACTTTACAACATGCAATTGCGACTTTATATTCTCACAATTCTGACTTTATATCACGCAATTGCGACTTGTACAATCACGCAATTTGCGACTTTATATCAAGCAAATCTTGATTTTATATCTCAATTTCTAAGCTTTATATCACGCAATTCTAACTTTATATCTTGCAATTCTGACTTTACATCTCGCAATTCTGAGAAATAAAAGTCAGAATTGTGAGATAAAAGTCGCAATTACCTTTTTTTATTTTTCATTCTGTGGCGGAAACAAGCTTCCATAGAATATAGTCCACTCTTCTCAAAAATGATGTTTACACCATTTTTGGTTCTCTTGCACTCACCTGATAATGTTTTAGAGTATTCAACATGGTAACATGCCCCTCGAAATCTCTGAGGACTACGTCGACTTCCTGGTAGCATGACAAACTTTCCTTCCTTCTCATATTCTGTGAGCACACAACAAAAAAACCAGAGAGATCAAATAGGAATTAGTTCTGTGGTTCTGTGTATAGTGCGACTGACAACTGAAACAACAGTTTGTTAACAACACAAATAGGTCCCATAAGCTTTAAGCCTTTAAGAAAAGTTCCATGAAGTATTTTGATAATCAACACTGAAAGAGTAATGAACAAGGAGCCTACGAACCGATTTCTATTTCCCTGAACTGCTGAGTGTAGGGGAAACCAAACTTGCGCTGGAAGGTCTGTAAGATTTTCTCCTTGACCTGCTGCACTGTGTCACAGGTCAGTGCGTTGACCTCTAAGGGTTCACTGACTTCTCCTCCAGTCCCCACAGCAAACACCACCTTAAGTTTCTACCACAGGCAAAAACATGAACAAAATGATTTAGTGAAGAAGAACTACCAATTATATATGTTGCACATAAACATTGTAACAGTTCTTCTTTTAATGAGAATGAATAGAGAAGGAAACAATTTAGGGGACAAACATCCAAAGAGCAAAACTATGCTCCCTTGTTTTTTCACAATCTGTTAAAGCAAGGACAAATATAAGATATTGACAAAAATCAACCTTAAAAAAGTTGCTGCTATATTAATGTCACACGTGCGGCAACTGTCACCCCCCCTTTTTTGAATAGACATGAAAATGCACATTTCAAACTTAAATGGTTGTAATTCAAGAATGCTTTGGAATATAGACATATGATTGGTCTTGTTTTAAAGAAGACATTTGGCAGATTTTTGTAGAAGTGAAATAAATTAAGAAAGTTAAACAGAAAAAAAGTTATAGAAGTTTGAGTTTATGGAAATGTACAATGTAAAAATATTAATTATTTATATTTTACATAAAATATATATTTTCCAATCCTGGGCTACTCTAAAACTGCCGAAAAATCAAAGCCAAAAATCTGAACAAGTTGTGTTTCAAATTTTAGGTTGATATCTCAAAAGATTAGCTTTCAGTAAGATTTTGTTTGAGCGCAGTACCAAACTTTTTCACTAGGGCACAATCAGACTCCATTACTGCCCATATAAGGGCGCCTCCATTATTAGGGCCCAAGCCCTGAAAGGGCGCAGAGCCCTATTGTTTTCCTTCCGATTATTTTTAGGGCCCAAGCCTGAAAGGGCGCAGAGCCCTATTGTTTTCCTTCCAATTATTTTTTTTTTTTTTATTTTTTTTTTTTTTTTAGCGAGCAATTCGGGCACTTTTGGGGCCCTTAACATGCTCTAAAACTCTCGAAAACTTTGCATACGGGTCAGAACCCGCGGCCACTCAGAGCCGGGCTGAAGCTGGTACACATGTCGATAGCAGGAATTTCATCTATACCTCGCGCTCTTGCTCTTCACCCCAGCCCAACAGGAAGTCGGCTATTGAGGTTTTTTTGTAAAACACACGCAATGAACTTTTAAATACTCCTCCTAGAGCTCTGATCCAAATTCGACGAAACTCGGTCAGCGTGAAGTCAAGACATTGAGGATGAAAGTTTGTGTGGGGATTTTTGATATCTCGAACGGTTTGGCCGTGGCGAGGAAACGAAATTATGGCGAGAAACGTGAAACAGGAAGTGTGTCATAACTTCAGCATACATTAACTGATCTGGATGAAACTTCAGCAGTGCGTTCGCTGAAGAGGACGATCACATGGATGTGACTATTGTGAGTCAAAGTTATAGCGCCACCAACTGGCAGCAGGAAGTGTGTCACTTTCAAAATGCTTTGAAATCACCCTCTGATTTTTACCCGATTTGCTTCAAACTTCATCTGTATAATGTACATACACGGCAGATGAAGACCTATGAATGGATTCTTGATATCTTTGAAACTGTTGCCGTGGCGACGCATCAAACTTTACCATTCTTTTAGGATGCATTCTTTTAGGGATTCGAACATTTGTCCATAAATCAAACACACGTGCATGGATTAATATGAAACTCGGTACACTCATAGATCACATCAGGCCAAACAACTTTCGTGCTCTAAGTTTTACGACAGTTCAAACGGAAGTCGGGAATTATGTTTTTTTTTTTTAAATAATTGTCCTAGAAAAACATCAAATTACAACCCATGCTGTTACCAATCACCACCAAACTCGGTGTGCATGAAGTCAAGACATTGAGGATGCTATATTCCGTACGGATTTTTGATATCTCGAACGGTTTGGCCGTGGCGGATTTTTTTGACTAAAAAAGGACACATAAAGTGTGTTATAACTTGGTTAGTTTTACTGACAGTTACAAAACTTGCCGTGTATATTGTTCTATTCAAGCCAAACAACTTTCTAATTAACAATAATAAGCTCAAACCCACAGAAAGTCAGATATTGTAGTTTGAATATGATCATGCTCTTTCTAAACCTAGGCCTGTCACACAGTCTGTGTGTGTGTGTGTGTGTGTGTAGGGGGAGGGGGCTTAATCATTTCACTGTGTGTCTGGCCTGCTAAAGTAAATACATTTCTTAAGCCTGGTATTTTTTACATAAGTTTTTATTTTTATTTTTTTTATAAGTAAAGGCATATAACCTGTTTAATTGTAGTGCATTGACAATAGTTTTATATAATTAGTGTATTAATTAAATTAACTTGGTCCATAAATCAAAAAAGTAAGTAAATAAATCAAAAAGGAAGTGTGTTAAAACTTCTGCATACATTAACTGATCTTGATGAAACTTCAGCAGTGTGTTCGTTGTAAGAGGTCAGTCACATAGATGTGAGTCAAATATATAGCGCCACCAACTGGCAGCAGAAAGTGTTTCACTTTCAAAATGCTTTGAAATCGCACTCTTACTTTTACCCGATTTGCTTCAAATGTAAACACACGCCAGATGAAGAGCTGTGAAAGCATTATTCAATATCTAAGATAATGTTGCCATAGCAACGCATCAAACTTTAACATTCCTTTTTTTTTGATGATTTTGAGTCTCTTAGCGGCTTTTGGGGCCCTTAATGGGTTTGAAAACTCTTGAAACTTTGCACACAGGTCAGATCCCACAGCCATCAGAGCCGGGCTGAAGATGGTACCCGGGTGTGGCAAGGGGGCTAGACAGCGCCCCCTGGAACGGGGTCCAAAAACTTGGTCCATAAATCAAACACGCTTGCATGTAATAATATGAAACTCAGTACACATGTTGATCTCATCGTTTCATATATTCATATATTCTCCTCAAGCCGGACAACTTTCTAATTTACACTCATGAGCTAGGACCCACAGAAAGTCAGATATTTTGGTTTGAAAATGTTGAGTGTCTCTCTGAGCCTACACTTCTGTATGGCAAGCCCTTTTAACATTTAAAAGCTAAGTTTGACTATTCGTAATTAACATTGTAGATATCAACAACGTCTTTCTAGTCGTAATTACATTTTGGATAGTTTGTATTATCATTTAAGATATCTGTAACGTAATTGTGACTAGTCGAAACGACAGATAGAGTATGGCAAACCGTTTTAACATTTAATCATTTTAACCTACTAGTCTCTATTTTCATGCTACTAGTACTTATTTTTAGATACTAGTATCTATTCCATTAAGTACTAGTACTTATTCATTAGCTACTAGTGCTTATTCTTTAGATACTAGTGCCTTTTCTTTAGATACTAGTGTTTATTATTTAGGTAGTAGTACCTTTTTAAAGATACTAGTACTTATTCATTAGACACTAGTCCTTATTTATTAGATACTAGTACTTATTCATTAGATGCTAGTCCTTATTCATTACATACCAATGCTTATTAATTAGTTACTAGTACTTATTCATTAGATACTAGTACCTATTAAATAGATACTAGTACTTATTCATTAGACACTAGTACTTATTTCAATGGTGACTAGTAACTATTCTTTTGTTACTACTAGTCACATTTTTTCCATTGACTTCTATGGTGATCTGTCATTCAGATATCAACTATTCAGTTCTGACCAGTATGTTAGTATGTATTCCAATTGTGGAATACATACTAGTATGTATTCCAAAGCACGTCGTATGTATTACGTTTTTGCACGTACGTGCAGAATAACCCAAAAGGCACCAAGGTGGCGGTGCCACCGGCTTATATATATATATATATATATATATATATATATATATATATATATATATATAAATATAGCTGCGAGCAGCGATGGAGGGCCAAAGCCGGCGGTACCGCCATCCCGGTGCCTTTAGGCACCGGGGTTGCGGTGCCACCGGGCCTTGGGCCCCGCGATCGACTGCTCGCAGCTATATTTAAACATATATATATATATATATATATATATATATATATATATATATATATTTTTTTTTTTTTTCTTGATATTTCAAACTTTTCAGTCCTTTTTTTCCAAAATAATTGTATGGATGCTATCTTTACAACTTTTGGCATGAAAACAAACTGAGTTTTCTACCATTTCTTCATGATTTTTCATGTTCTCTGCTATTTTAAAATAAGGTCTGAACTCGCTTTATGAGTATGAAAATATTCTTGTTGCATATTGATAAATTATGGTTCCTCTGTAATATATTTTGAAAATCAGTCACCAAATATGGAAACTAGAGATTGTAAGCTTTCAAATGATATATAGTTTGTCAATATTACTAAAGGTATTTACTAAGATATAATTGATTTAAAAATATAGTGGCAAACGTCCCACCTGTGGAGACGCCGAAGAAGAAGTGAAAATTAAACAGTCTTTTAATAATCAAAAGAGAACTCACAGGACATTTTGTGTCACAATCACTTAGCACAAACATTGACAACATAGAACAAAGAACAGAATGATTTGACGATGCACAGAGATCTGCATTACCTAAAGAATGACCACAAGACAAACCAGACAGGAAACACAGGCAAACAAGAACTGAACACAAATCCAAAACTACTGTAACTATACATGTTACAATTAAAACATGACACTGGAATGAAAAAATATATATTCGGCTAATAATGTCCTCAGAAGTCATACAGATGACTATTCAAGAAGCTCCAGTAATACAAAATCTTATTTATACACATTATCTCTTCTTTTATATACTTGCCATACATTTTTTAGCCTATTAGGTGTTTTTTTAAGATCAAAACCTTTAAACTGCCAGACCAATTGCTTATATGATAGATAGGTATAATAAATACCCTTTCAGTACATGAATGAACTATTATGGGCAATGCAGAGAAAGAACTTAAATAATTAGACCTAATATATGTATCTTTTTAAAAAGTCCGTTTAAAGTAAAAAATTAAATACAAAAATGCAATATCAACCTAAAATAAATTACTTATGGCAGGAACTTTTTAGTTGCAGTTTAATTTTAACTTCTTAAAAAATCTGTAATTTTAACTGTAATAAAGGGAAGAATACAACTCAAGCTATGAGTTAGACAATATATTCCTTGCAATGCAAGTTTCTTGCTTGGCAATACAGGTACAGTCCGGTTTTGTGAGAGCAGGGCTTGTATTTTGCAAAACTGATTTGCAGAAAGGCAAAATGCAGAAGCATGGTTTCATAAGTCGAACCATTAGTGGCTGCTGGTGGTTTCTAGGGGAAGATGGCCTGGTCACATGATTCTGTCAACATACTGTACTGTCATTATTTTTCCTCTTTTCTTGCTTACTCAAGTGTTTATGAGCTGCGAGACAACAACTATCCTACCACAGTCAATATGAGAATTACAGGTCAGGATATAATCAGGAACAGAAAATGTCAGGAAACAAATCCATGCTGTAATAAAATCTCTATGGCCAGCAATAAACAACTACTACAAAGTGCAACAAGTCCACATGTAGGAAAGCAACATAACAGTCGAAAAATGATGCCCGAAGCACTTGTGCAATGAAGAGAAGTTTCAGGAAGTTACAGGATGTCTTGCTGACGGAAAGTTTATGCGCAAACTTAAAGGAGTGGTTCACTTTTAAAAAAACGTTTGCTGATAATTAACTCACCCCCATGTCATCCAGGATGTCCATGTCTTTCTTTCTTCAGTCGAAAAAAATTAAGGTTTTTGATGAAAACATTGCAGGATTTTTCTCCATATCATGGACTTCAATGGGAACCAAACGGTTCAAGGTCCAAAAGACAGTTTCAGTGCAAACTGCAAACTGTTCAAAGTGCTTTAAACGATTCCAGACGATGAATAAGGGTCTTATCAAGCGAAATAATGGCTCATTTAAAAAAATAAATAACAAAGTTTAAGTTTTATTAGCTCAAATGCTCGCCTTGCTCTGTTCTGTGATGCACGTTTGTGACTCTCAAGTTCGAGCTCGTTCATGAAAATGAACAAATCTTTTTCAGAGTCATTTGGTTCATTCAACGAACGAAGCAAACGAATTGACTCTTCATTTTGATGAACAATTCGAACAGGAGAGTCACACAGTACAGAGCAAGGCGAGCATTTGAGCTTATAAAACTTAAACTTTGTTTTTTATTTTTTAAATGAGCCATTGTTTCGCTTGATAAGACCCTTATTCATCGTCTTTTGGACCTTGAACCGTTTGGTTCCCATTGAAGTGCATTATATGGAGAAAAATCCTGGAATGTTTTCATCAAAAACCTTAATTTCTTTTCGACTGAAGAAAGAAACACATGGACATCTTGGATGACATGGAGATGAGTAAATTATCAGCAAAAGTGTTTTTAAAAGGGAACTACTCCTTTAAGAGGTTTGAAATGTACACATCTAGTAATAAACTTAATAGACAAAATATCTTAAATTAATAAATTCAGTCTTGGTTATTGAGATTAATGCCAAACCAATGCCAACCGTTTGAACTGGAGTGTATATAACATATCGTTGGGAAGTGAAATATTTTCTTTTTAATTCATTAAAAGGGGGAACAACTAAAACGTCAATGTGGCTTGTTATGGTATTTTTGAGGTTAGTACTTTCCATAACTGTTTCATTTTGTGAACAGTTTCTCGTTTGTATAAAATTTACCATAAAAGAAGAAAATACTGACCAGGGGCTCAAAGTCCTGTGCTTGGCAGAGAAGCCAGTCCTCACTAAGGGTGTATAGAGCTTTCTCTGTCACTGAATCCACCGGCCCTTTAGAGATCTGTTGAGTCAGAGCTGATACCAATAGAAAGAGAGGCTGTCCTACGGATTCCTATGGACGAAACACACACATTTTGTGCATAAACATGTGAGTACACACGAGTAGTGAAAACGTGACAACATGCACTTTATAAGTATGGATGTATGGACGGACCCTGAGGAAGCCATACAGACAGATGGACATCCAGTTGGTAAGAAGCTTCTCCACTATGGACTCTGTGCGGCGCAGGAGAAGTTTTGGATTTGCATTACTGGACTGATCCATCAGACTCTGCAGAAGGTCCTCCATTACCTCTGTGAGATAAACCAGGTCTCCATGGAGGGCCAGAGTCAACAGAGACGCCACTGTACATCTGAGAGAGAGAGGAACAGAAAGAGAGATATAAAGAGAGGAACGAAAACACAGTATAAAGAACAGACAAAAACGAGACAGAGACTGAGTGAAAGAGATCTGATCTCTCATAGATCCCTTTTATGATTAAAAAGTGATCCTTGATCTGATTTCAATACTCAATACTTCAAGGAATATTTTAAATGACCATTTACTAATGCAATTTTTTGTAATATTAATTATTGATTTGTTTGTTAAACTTTATATTAAAATTATAAAGTGCTATATATTATGCAAAACAATCAAGCCAATGTGTATTGCAATTCTTTGCTTGAATATGCTTTTATATACAGTACATTTATATTGATGCATTTAGGCAAAACATTATCTTAGAATCTTTGAGGTTTCAGTTGCAACCTGTATGTTTCAAAAGAGCAACCATTTTGCTATGCATATTTAATCATTTATATTATTCAGCATTTGACCATCTATACCATTTAATCATTTATGTCATTTATTTTGTATATTTTATGTTACTTTGGATTTTCCTCACTGTTGTGATGCTTACTAATGTAGATTAATCTTATGTTTGAGGGCTTTCGTTGAATATTTGTCTTTACGAATAAAAGATAAGATGGAATGTCTTTTCGTTCAAGGCTTTATGAGATATTGTTGTGAAGCAATTTGATATACCAACACTTTCTGGATTTGTGCTGATGCACTGAAACATCTAACATTACATTGTTTCTGTCACAGTGGTGTTTGGTTTAGTTTGTTTTCATTTGGACTTGTCCGCCTGTCATGTCACTGTCATCTTCACTGTCACTATCAGTTCAGCTGTATCATCTGTGTTTGTCAATCATTGTCATCTGTGTTTGCATTTGAGTTCCGTTTGCTCAGTCAGTCTTTGTCCGACCACATTGTGTGTTGCTGCCTGTTCTGCTGTCCTGTATTTAGATTATCATTAAACCTTCGTATTGAAAACCTTCATCTTATTTTGTCTCACTGTGATGGTCATTTTAAAGGACACTTCTGAGTTCCCTCACAGAAGACGAATTGCTTTTTTTATAATGCCACAAAACACTATCTCTGTTTACATTTCTAAGCAGCGGAACCCAAATCGGGGCCTCAAAATGACCAAAAGAACCTGTGACCAATCAAAACAAGTCATATTCAAACAGAGGCGAGAATATATTTAAAGTGTCAAAGCATCTTCAACTCACTTGTCTTTTATGCTGAAGTTTTTCTGTTCCTCTAATGCATGCACAAAACAACTGAGAAACTGCTTATCTCTGATCAGCACCGCAAAAGCCTCACATTTCTCATCAACAGTTGTCAGCGCAGAGTCCTGACCATAAGAAAAAATACTGTTAAAACATCTATTTTTACAGTTTGATTTGTTTAAATATAGGCCAACTGCTAAATATACAGTAGCATTTTACCTCTCCAATGTCTCTGATCATGACTGTTGACAGAGGACCAGCCTAATAAGAAAATATATATTAAACAAACAAACAAACACATTTGCTAAATCTACAAGAGTAAAGATGCATCAAAAAAGTAATAAAGCTGTTAAACCTCAGGAAAGAAGATTTTTGAGGCAAAGTGCTTGTAATCCAGGAAAGGTATGGCTCCAACGTTATCGATCAAGTCGGATTTTTCTGTTTGCAAGTCAACAAAGCCTGTCAAAAACAAAACAATGTATGATGTAATCACACGCAATTAGACGTCAAACGGTAAGTAAAATTGCAACAATGAGCACTGAAGGATTTATTTTATGTTTTCAGGAGAATAGCAAGCAACAATTGGTGTTTGCCAGCAAAAATTGCCTGTAAAGTTGCCAAGGTGTTGCTATGAGGTTGCTACTCATATAGACTCTAAAGTCTATACAGACACCTATTCTTATGCAAATGTAGGGATGTTGCATTAAAAAAAAGACATGATGGAAAACATTGTGACTCTCCTTTTCAAACTCGTTCATTAAAATGAACAAATCTTTTTCCGAGTCAATTTGTTCATTTTGTTCGTTGAATGAACCAAATGACTCGAAAAAAGATTTGTTCATTTTGATGAACGAAGTTAGAACAGGAGAGTCACAAAAAAAGCAAGGCGAGCATTTGTGCTTATAAAACTTATACTTTAATAAGACCCTTATTCATCGTCTGGAATCGTTTAAAGCCCTTTGAACAGTTTGCACTGAAACTGTTTTTTGGACCTTGAACCATTTGGTTCCCAATGAAGTCCATTATATGGAGAAAAATCCTGCTGTTTTCATCAAAAACCTTAATTTCTTTTCAACTGAAGAAAGAATGACATTGATATCTTGGATGACATGGGGGTGAGTAAATTATCAGCAAAAGTTTTTTTTTTAAAGCAAACTACTCCTTTAATGCATTTAGGATTTAGTTGTTTGTTCAAATCATTAACCTTCAGTATAAGCAATAGAAACAGTGACACTTGCCTTTACAAACACCACACTACAAAGACCAGCATTTCAAAAAAATGACCGACCTTGTCGTATATCACTTCTGATGTTGCTTTCCAGCATTTCCAGTTGTTTGTTCATTTTCTCATTCATTTGTCTCTGGCTCTTACGGTGAACAATGACTCCAACTAGACAGATGTGCAAAACCACATATCAATCCCTGCAGGACTTGCGTTAAAATATGTGATGTAAATCTGAAATCACTTACCAACAGCAATTAGAATTATGAGCAGAATCAATGCGCCAAGGATGTATAAGTACTTCATAGGACTTTGAGGCCCAAGGGTTTTAGTCAAATACCCCACATTTATCTGAAAATTATAGTAAAATAAAGGAGATTTCAGTATTTTAAATATGCAAGGGTCAATAATTAAAAAACAAGAACTGTTGCATAAAGACATGTTTATTTAATATTTATTATTTAGACTCACAATGAGTGAGTCCACTGACGTGACGGCTCCTGATCCTTTAATCTTACAGATGACAGCATTGGACTCAATCTTCTCTAAAACACACTGATACTGCTGATTCTCCCTGTAGACCCGTCACATTCACCTCACTCAAACTCAAGTTCAGTGCATCTGTCTTTTTCTGAGAAATAGAGATGTGTATGGTGATGTGAGGTTGTGAGACTCAGATGCTGATGTGCAAAAACACTGACTGCTCATAATAATATATTTTCTAGGAGTTTTTAAGAACAGGGCCTGGAAAAAATAGGCATGCATGCCAAAACATGCAGACTGTACATTGATCTTAAACTCACTGTAATACTAAACTCACCTTAATGTTTACATGTAGGTCACTGGCCACCTGTAAGGTGGTGAATCCAGTGAATTCTGGATCAGGCTCGTAAGAAAAAGCCTTACAGTCCACAGTGAAGTTCCCAACTTTCAGTAATAAGCTTAACAGCCCACTGCCATCATAAGGGGTGAATGAAACCACACATCCTGAGAAAAGAGAGACAATGAAGATTTGACTTCATTATTATATGATCTACAGTATATATATTGTTCAAGACTTTATACACACACACACTTCGTGTATACATGTCTTACCAGTGAGTTATTGCTGTATTGTGTTTGAAGCACTTTATTTGAGGGATGGACAAGAGCTGATTCCACATTGTCCATTCTGCTCCCCTGAACATCAATCTTTCTTCCACCACTGAATGAACAATATTAAAATATATATTAAAGAATTTATTAAAGAGATATTAACCAGTAATACAGAATATTAAGAACGGCCTAGCTGTCATTTCGCACAGGTTTCTCTTTCTGAACCTCTAAACATTTAAACAAGACTAGTCACATGTAAGGTCACATGTGTGAATCAGTAAACTGCAGCTCTCAGAACTATGAAACATACAGGTAAAGACTTATAAAGGTCCCCTGACATGAAATTTTCATTTTCTGACATTTTTTAACATTAATATGAGTTCCCCTAGACTATATTTGGTCCCCTCGTGTCTTGGAATTTTCAATCGGTGTAAACCGAGCTTTGGCTATTTTTCTCTTCTCTGCATCCGTCTGCATCTCAGACGCGCTGATCTAGAATCTCCCCTATATAACGTCATACGGGGGAAAGGTTTGACCATGAGAAAACGAGCTAGGAAGAGGAAGTACGAACTTCCTGTAAAATCGCAGGCGCGATTTTATTTTTTTCTATAGAAATAACTTTGAGATTTGAGTTTTTCCTCTAGAAATATCATGGGTTGCAAACGAGCGAAGCATGGCAGTTGCTCAGTGTTCGGATGTACAAATGAACACAAAAGTATTTTTTAGTTCCTTCATCCGCGCCTCTGAAGAAACAATGGGTTAATTTTATTATCTCTGCCGTTTTGTCATTATACAGTGAATGCCTGTTATTTTACAGATATTTGCTGTAATTTAAAGGTCCACTATTGAATTTACAGGTAATTGCTTGTATTTTGGTTTTACATCTATTTTACGTTTTTTTAAAGGAAATTGTCTGTATTTTTACAGGGTTGTGTGTAATTTTACATAACATATTCCGTAATATTTTACAGATTGTTTCTGTTAAATTAGAAAACACAGAAAATAAGGTATAACTGCAGAAATCAGCAGTCATTTAACATGTTTTCCTTGAAGATCATTAAGTATGTGGGTGTTAAAGTGAGTTTTAAGGTTAAATAATAGTATTTCCGTACTAAATACCATTTGAAAAGTGAAAAAGAACAACTCATTGTATAATTTATAGTGAAAAAACGTAAATTGACATTCCCACAATTCCCTGCATGACACTTCACATTTGATGTGTTTTTCTTGAAATAACTATGTTTCTTCATAGTTTTCTTAGTTTTTTGAATCAGTTATGTATATTAGGGTTTTATGTTACATTTAATGTAGTATTAACTCTCTTGTGGAAAAGCTGCTTGTAATGAACTTTGAATGATCATGTGACTCTCATCATCACTGTGGTTGTCAGTGTTACAATAGTACAAAACAGATATTAATACTTCAATAGGTCAGTAAATTAACATTATTGTATCAAATAATGAAAGATATTTTTTGTGTAGAGTAACAGTAATAAACCATAATTATATAATAAGAAATGACCATTTTTTTTACAGTTTTTTACCATTTTTTTACTGACAGTATTTTTCCGTTTTTTAACAGACATTTTCTGGCGCCTGCTGCCAGAAAATAACCATTTTTTTACAGGTTTTTTTTTTTACAGTGTGCTGCTCATTGCTCATCACTGCAACATTTTATGTGATGAGAATCTAAATACTTCAAAAACTTCTCACGATTCAGTAATCTCGATATCTGTAAAAACGTATAATAGCTGTGGTAAAAGTATTCAAGAGAGTTTCACATGTAATATGTAGCTATTTCATATGCAAGCATGTCAGCCAATCACAGCAGAGGCCGGGGATGTGGAAGCTGATCTGCCAGTGGTCTAAAAGCTCTTACCTCCTCCAGGAGACTGTGGGCTGTATTCCTGTGCAGCTGGGCTGAGAACTGTAAGTGATGATACTGTTACCATGACAACGGTCGTCAGGAGTGACAACACACACTTTCACTGTTCCTTTAGTTCCACTGGGAGGAATGTGGAACCTTAAAGTGTCACTGGAGCGATCAAACACTGGATATCTGAGGGGAAAACATTCATGCACAGATATACAGTATTTATCTCAATCTACACACATTCATACATACAACTAAACTCAAACACACAGAATCTCACTCTTTAGGAATACAGTCCAGATCCCCTTGAATATGGATTTTAGTGACAGATTCCAGGTTCCTTCCTTTTAATGATACGTTGTTTCTGCCATGGAAAGAAACCTTGTTGGGCTCTATAGAGAGAATCTCTGGCTCCTACAGGACACAAAAGTTGCACTCAGTAAAGAAAGGCCAAACAAAAAGAAAAAAAAATCAATATCCACTTAATATAATAAAGCATTCTTTAATAAACAACAAAAATAAAAGTATTCGACGTTCACTGAACTCGTTCATAATTTCGCCGAACGCTGAACTGAACGAATCACTTTTCATACCATGAAACGCGAACGAGAGCGGCGCTCACTTTGTCAGGAATGAACGAGCAGCACGCGCAGTTCACGTTCACGCTCATTTGAAAAGTCAGGTTTTACCTCCAACCCCCGTTTTGAGTCGCCGAATCCACCCCGCGACAGTATTGTGGTGGAGTCGTGGAGACTTTGTCTATTATCACGGGTATGTTAGACGAGGTCGAAGTATTCATAGTACGGGTAACGTGAAGGCAGGGTGTGTGGAGTCGCAGTAGTGTGCATACTTGGCGTGCGCGCGAGGCAGATCTGGCCGCGCTTGCGCTGTATCATCGCTTGATCTGCGCTTTTCCATAACTAGTGATCTTTTGAACTAAACAGGTCTTATCTACTTGTGTTTGTGTGTCATATGAATAATAAATGTCCCATACATGGAATCAGAGTGCCTACTGTGCGTAGTAGGCTAAGTTATGTTGTTCAGCTGGTAGCTGTTCATTTTCTTTAGACAAATATAATCAGGAAGATTGTTCTATGTAAATGGCATTTTCATCATTTACTCACTGTTTACTTCCTTTTGAAGGTGTGAAAATGTGTTGGTTGAGTATTGCACATTGAGCAGGGTAAGCCCAAGCAAATTTGACATTACATGACTACTTTGGTCTGGTTTACATAGTTACTGCCGTTCAGAATATGCTGGATTTTTGTCAGTAGACTGATCTTTTCCCCATGATCCTGAATATACCTTTTTAAAGTCCTGGGTAATTTGGTTCATGCTGGCTAAATAAAAGTTTCACTGAACATACAGTATACCTTGATTGTACCTTATATTTTCCAATTTCTACATATCATGATTACACATTATTTAAGGGGTAAATATATTCTCTATCTCAACATTATTTTTCTCCTGGCTATAATAATTGTCTCTTGTTTATTGGTACAATAATTTTGATTAGTTTTGGAGTGGCAGTGATTTGCAGTAATGGATGGTAAAGAGGTTCTATTGAGTAAGATAGTGGCCTATCTTAAAAAGAATTTAACAAATGAACATGAACTAGTTCATTTTTAGATATGTGAACTTAGTTCATTTAAAAAAAAATGAACTATGAACGTGAACTAGTTCATTATCATCTGTGTGAACTGAACTTTCAGCTAGTTCTTTTTAAGTAGGAACTGGCACAACACTGATAATAATAATGAAAGATGATAATCATAATAATGTGCAGTAATTAAATATAAGTAAATATCAATAATGTTATACATAGTTTAAAAAGCATAATGATTCTGACAAATAATTTACTGCTGATATGATACAGAAGAAAGCAACTTTTGTTTTAAAATAAATTTAAAAGCAACTAAGTTCCTCAAAAATTCAGAGTCTTGTAGAGTTGTATAGGAACAACTTGAAATAGGAACAAACTGAAAAAACGACATCCCTATTCTGTAAAGTTGGGTTCATAATCAGTATGACACTTACTCTGTAGGTAATCTCAGAGTGTAGATGTTTACACGCATCCTAAAAAGTAGAAAGAGAGAGAACTGAGCGGTTCATTCACTTCCTGAATCTTCTTCAGTCAACACAATGATATTTAAGCTATTAACAATGAATTAACATCATCTTGAATCTTTATAAAGGTTACATATAATTATTTCCCAATACATATATACATGTAATGAAGCACTGGATTGTAGAATACCGGATGTCTCACCTGTATGAGTAACTGCGGTCCAGGTCCATGTGTCCAATCACAACGCAGAGAAGAAGACGACCACTGACACCCAGATGAGACGCACTGCACACACCTGCATTCATGCACATATGATTCATATGTTTTAAAGTATTAATATATAACACTTTAAAGTATTAATAAATTAAAGTATTAATATACAATATAAAGTATATCATTTCTGCATTATGCAATTTGTCTCACTGTGTATAAGAAGCATTTGTGTTATCTGTGATACTGGAGCAGTTCCTCAGTGTCAGTGTCTCTGAGATCTTCTGATCCTTAATGGCAACAGTAGCAGAAACTTCTGAAACTGAATAGATTATCAAAAATGTTTATGGTTATAAATAAAATCATATTGTGACAACAAAAATACGCTGTATAATTGAGCATTTACAACTTTATTAAAAGGGTGGTATAATGCCCCTTTTTTACAAAATGTAAAATAAGTCTCTGTTGTCCCCGAAGTGTTTATGTGAAGTTTTAGCTCAAAATACCCCACAGATAATTATTTACAGCATTTTTAACAGTCCCTTTAAATTCAAATGAGCTGTTGCTCCTGGCACAGCGGGAAGAGCTTGCTAATTATCTTCAAGTCTTTGATTAGCATATTCTGTCATGATAAGCTATAAAATTGTTCGTGTGGGAACTGTTGTAAAATGCCTACAGAGTGACATGCTACTGCGTTTGTGTCATGTACTGTATTGAGAAAAGACAGATGCGGCAGCTTGAGCCGATTCACAAATGTGCTCAAACTACAACAACTCTTCCTCTTCTCAACATGGACAGTGTTCCCGGCGGCGGGTTTATGTACATTTTAGGGTTGGTGATGTCACTAACCCGGCAGGAATGTTGTGTAGTCCCTACCAGCCATTTGTTGTAGTTCTTAAAAAACGATTTCTTTAAAAGCAAATATCTTCCTTTGCTTTAAACTTTGAACGTTGTAACTTTGCAGATGTTGTTCATGCTCAAACAGCAACATTACATGCACACTAACTGAAGATAGAAATCATTATCAACCACCCCTTTAATAGAAAACCAACCTCCAGTGTTAAGTTTGTGGTCTGAAAAACTACAGGAACAGTTTGGGAAAACTGCAGTCAGATCAGACCCGTCACACAGATTCACACTTCCTGTGGTGAAGGAACATGAGAAGGTGGGATTTCCTGTGCTCTCCAGACTCAAGCCAAGATGTAGAGTAATCTGTGTAGGAGATATAAATAATTTATTAAATATATTCTTTAAATTATGATAAATACTTTACGATTAAGACCCCATACCTTTCTAGAAGAACTCTCTGTCATTTGAAAAGAAAGCAGCTGTGTCTTAAGAGAGTTTTTTGGGAAGGACACCCATGAAGATTTTGAGCATTCATCTTTAGTAGAACATCTAGATAAAAACATCATCAATATATCATGTACAGATCTGTTTGCACACTGCTCACCATGTCCATATAGATAATCAGAATTTAAAGATTGTTCTTCAATGAACCATTACGCATATTAACTGATGATAAGCAGATTATGTGATGTGTCATAAGCCACATGTGATAAAGCCAGGCTGACCTCTGTGTGTCACACCAGCCACAAAGAGGATCCAGAGCAGCTCTGCAGTCTTTCAGAGAGGTGTGTTTAGCACACTGAACCACAGACACTCTTCTGAGCTACATCAAAACATGAGCAGGAAGAGAAGTGTGATGATTCAATATAACACAGTTGAATAGAGATATATTGTCAATGGTTTGTTTGTTAATTGCACATTTCACCTCTTTCCTCAGAGCAACATAGATATGTTTGAAATCTGGATCAAAGTGCATTCTGGGAAGCACTGCTCGTTCATCTTCAGATTTGTATAGCACTATTGGACAGCCTGGTGTGAATTTTTCATCCAAAACTAGCTAGAAACACAAACAGAAATACAAACCATAAATTGGGATTGTTTAGTATTTCAAAAGAAGAGGTAAACAACTGATTGAATGGAGGGCAGGAATTTAGAAATGAAAACTTATTGAGAGTTGAAGGACCTTTATCAGTTGTCCATCACTGGTTCCTATGAACAACACAATCCAGGATTCACTTCTAATTGCTGCCACTGATGATATTGAGCTGTACTTGAACACCACAGAGAGCGGCTGAAGGTTACTACCTTTCTGCAACACAAAGAACGAAAATATTATGACCATAGTCAATAGTGAAATTGAGTTCCACAACATAAAAAAACATGTATATTGAGCACATGATTTTCCAACCTCAGAATCACATTTTCCACCAATAGTGCAGAAATCCTTCACTTGGCCTTGAACTCTACTGATGTCGTACAGAGCCAGCGCGGTGTTCTCCGGATCCTGCTGATCCTGTGCACTGAACACACCTGCCCAAATAACACCATTCCCTGAGGGAATAACGGTGGAGGCCACGAGAACTGCACGAGCTTTATCATCGCAGCACTCTATCGTTGCAGCCTGTAAGGATTTGATAATCTCTGACTTTTTTCCTTTATTGCTGTCCATCCACAGGACGTGCACTTTCCTCTTCGAGTCAGTCTTTGAGTTGGGAAATAAGTACAACGATGAAACTCTCTGGAATCCGTCAACAAACTCCACATCTCCAGCGGTGCTCTGGATGGAGGGGGTTAATCCTTGGTCTATGTCGTTGAAAATCCCACCAGTTTGAGACTGTAAAGTGTTCCACAATTTAACAACAGGATACGTATTGGCTTGCTCGTATTTTTTTCCAACCAAAAGGAACCTACCGGTACTTGGACCTGCTATGAACGCAACCGATTTCTCATTCTGTTTCGGTCCTATCGATATACTTTCATCGTAAATACTCTTTGTAATGTCATTTATATCAAGAACTTCGCAATATCCTTTACTAAAGGTTCCACAGGTTATCAGGGTGTTGTTGTCCTCAAAAGGCACTAGAATGTTGACTATATTTTGATGAGTGGCATTAGTGATGTCCTTCCTCTTCTCCTCAGATAGATCGAGTCTCATCTGATGTAGTCGATGGTCAGTAAGAACGAACAACTTGCTTTTACCAACTACAAAGTCCTTGATGTCTCCATCAAAGTTCACCACATCACCGCAGATGCAATGTTTCAAAAGTGGGACCACAAATATTCCAATTAAGTATCCTCTCATCTTGTATATCAGAGAGATCAGCTGAAGTTTCGAGATCTTGTCACAGAGATCAACTGCGCTCAGATGCGTTCATGGTTGATGGATGGAAGTGAAAGCAGCGGCTCTGAAGATGCCTGATGACTTCCGCGCAACACCAACAAATCTGTAGCCCTGATTGCGACATTTAGATGTTTTGCAAGTTATACCATTTCATGGTTAAACACATTGTTTGTGATTGTACACAATATACGGGACCGGAACATGAACTCTCTCTCTAATTAATTTTATTGTCAGTGACAGGAAACTTTACATTTATTATTTTAATTTTCAAGTTCTGCAATATTTTGGTTACTGCTGCACCCTTGTGGTGTAAAAGCAGCTTCACAGTTAGAATAGAATACTATAGGCCTATAGAACAGAATTACCACTTCAAATTGTGAGATTTGATGAATTTTGGTGAAACATCCATATTCTATCTATTATCACTACTTGTTACATTTCCTTGAACTGCATTTCTAACTCATTTTATTATACTCTTTAGTGAGCTAGTATTATCATTTACTTATACATAGACACTACAAATAGTATTTGTTAATGTGTAGCTGATATTGCTGACGTTAGCACTTCATAATTTACAAATAGTCACTTGTCTCCATCTAAGCGTTATTCAAGGCTAAAGAGCCACTGAAAAAACTACACATATGCCTATATACTAACTGATGACAACTGTAATTTATTTATAAAAATATTTATATGGCAGTAAGACATAGCCTATAAAAATATATATTTTTAATAAAACATTTCTGGCAATATTTGTCACAATCTTCTTGTATAGTCCAAGTTATAGACTGACCAGTACAGAAAATATTCTTCTATAATGCGCTTCTTATCAGCGCAGGGCTACCTTCCTCTTTCCAATCTCATGCGAGCAAAGCCGAAAGGCAAAGTGATATCTGTCTTTTGTGGTTTGTCTCACAAAACACACATTGTTTCAAGTCTTGTACCCCAATTGTGTCAGAAAGTTGTTCATTTTTACAGAATGTCTGCATGCCCTTCTGCAAGATGTTCAGCTAGATAACATTGGTTTATCACTTTATTCAGAGACATTCAAGCAAATTTGTGTTCTGTCTATTGGACACTTAAAGACTCTTGACCTCATTTAAACAGCTATAGCTTACTGGAGTTAATGAGTATACATTTGAGGCATTGAGATTAATAAAAGCATTAAACATACATTTTAAATGATAATAATGGTAAACACATCAAATGATCATACTGAGAAACACAACATGATAATAATGATTTCTTAAAATGTGATGATTACATTTGATGAAATTATGATTTAAGATCTAAACGAATAAAATATCAGAAAATGTGTAAAAGAAATGTTTTTATTGCGGGTATGGTTTTATTTGTTGGAAAAATAAATATAGAAATATAATTTGACACAAGAGGGCAGTATAGCCCTATTTATGGTTTTGAGTTAAACCGTGACATCTACACGTTTTCCAAACTGGACAAATGTGATTATTTCACATCTTGTCATGATACCGGGTTGGGCACTGAAGATACAGGAATTTCTTCCCGTTGCTAAGCAGCGGAACTCAGGTGGAGTATTAAAAGGTTATGGTTAACACGGTTAATGTGGTTTAATGTGGTTAACCTTTTGCTTAAACGAGGAGCTGGGGACACTGGAAAAATAGACATTTGATTTTATTAATTAGGCTGCTTCTTTAAAAACGTGACATTTAGACGTTTTCTTCGGCGTGGATCAAGTCAAATGAATCCTTTTCACCTTGAAAACAATGCAAAAAACAAATGTTTTTTGCATTTTTTTTGTTGTTTTGGCCACTTTGTTTGATATAATCACAAGAATTTTGGCCACTTTGTTTGATATAATCACAACAATTTAACGTAAGCAAGAATGGGATTTGGACTCAGGTCTTCTTGATTAAAGCACAACGCTTTATCAACTGAGCCACTGAGTCTGTTGATGTCAGTGTCATGATGCATAGGGAGGGACATGAGCATTGGCTTCTGTGCGTCAGATACCATGTCACTTAATGTTAATACTGTTCAACTGCTCAGATTTGTAAAATAATACTTGTTTAAGATTAAGTCTGAGAGAATGTAGCCTACTTGTTTCTTTTACTCTTATTTTATGTAGGATTATGAAAAGTGTCTCAACATGAAATAGGTCAGGAAGTCATCAGGCATCTTCAGAGCCACTGCTTTCACTTCCATCCACTTCAGCTGTGGACGCATCTGAGCGCAGTTGACAAGATCTCAAAACTTCAGCTGATCTCTCTGATATACAAGATGAGAGGATACTTACTTGGAATATTTGTGGTCCCACTTTTGAAACATTGCATCTGCGGTGATGTGGTGAACTTTGATGGAGACATCAAGGACTTTGTAGTTGGTAAAAGCAAGTTGTTCGTTCTTACTGACCATCGACTACATCAGATGAGACTCGATCTATCTGAGGAGAAGAGGAAGGACATCACTAATGCCACTCATCAAAATATAGTCAACATTCTAGTGCCTTTTGAGGACAACAACACCCTGATAACCTGTGGGACCTTTAGTAATGGATATTGCGAAGTTCTTGATATAAATGACATTACAAAGAGTATTTACGATGAAAGTATATCGATAGGACCGAAACAGAATGAGAAATCGGTTGCGTTCATAGCAGGTCCAAGTACCGGAAGGTTCCTTTTGGTTGGGAAAAAAGACGAACAAACCAATCGGTATCATGTTGTTAAATTGTGGAACACTTTACAGTCTCAAACTGGTGGGATTTTCAACGACATAGGAGAAGGATTAACCCCCTCCATCCAGAGCACCGCTGGAGATGTGGAGTTTGTTGACGGATTCCAGAGAGTTTCATCGTTGTACTTATTTCTCAACTCAAAGACTGACTCGGAGAGGAAAGTGCACGTCCTGTGGATGGACAGCAATAAAGGAAAAAAGACAGAGATCTTCAGATCCCTACAGGCTGCAACGATAGAGTGTTGTGATGATAAAGCTCGTGCAGTTCTCGTCGCCTCCACCGTTATTCCCTCAGGGAATGGTGTTATTTGGGCAGGTGTGTTCAGTGCACAGGATCAGCAGGATCCGGAGAACACCGCGCTGGCTCTGTACGACATCAGTAGAGTTCAAGGCCAAGTGAAGGGTTTCTGCACTATTGGTGGAAAATGTGATTCTGAGGTTGGAAAATCATGTGCTCAATATACATGTTTTTTTTATATTGTGGAACTCAATTTCACTATTGACTATGGTCATAATATTTTCGTTCTTTGTGTTGCAGAAAGGTAGTAACCTTCAGCCGCTCTCTGTGGTGTTCAAGTACAGCTCAATATCATCAGTGGCAGCAGTTAGAAGTGAATCCTGGATTGTGTTGTTCATAGGAACCAGTGATGGACAACTGATAAAGGTCCTTCAACTCTCAATAAGTTTTCATTTCTATATTCCTGGCCTCCATTTAATCTGTTGTTTTCCTCTTCTTTCAAACTACTAAACAACCAAATTTATGATTTGTATTTCTGTTTGTTTCTAGCTGGTTTTGGATGAAAAATTCACACCAGGCTGTCCAATAGTGCTGTACAAATCTGATGATGAACGAGCAGTGCTTCCCAGAATGCACTTTGACCCAGTAGATTTCAAACATATCTATGTTGCTCTGTGGAAAGAGGTGAGGTTTATGTGAGTATATCTCTACTCAACTTTTACACTTAATCATCACACTTGTCTCTTCCTGCTCATGTTTTGATGTAGCTCAGAAGAGTGTCTGTGGTTCAGTGTGCTAAACACACCTCTCTGAAAGACTGCAGAGCTGCTCTGGATCCTCTTTGTGGCTGGTGTTTGAACACACAGAGGTCAGCCTGCCTTTATCACATGTGGCTTATGACACATCACATAATCTGCTTATCATCAGTTAATATGCGTAATGGTTCATTGAAGAACAATCTTTTAAATTCTGATTATCTATATGGACATGGTGAGCAGTGTGCAAACAGATCTGTACATGATATATTGATGATGTTTTTATCTAGATGTTCTACTAAAGATGAATGCTCAAATACTTCATGGGTGTCCATCCCAAAAAACTCTCTTAAGACACAGCTGCTTTCTTTTCAAATGACAGAGAGTTCTTCTAGAAAGGTAGAGGGACGTAATCTTAAAGTATTTATCCTAATTTAGGAAATATAGTTAATAAATAATTTATAATTGATATGCATCCTACACAGATTACGCTGCATCTTGGCTTGAGTCTGGAGAGCACAGGAAATCCCGCCTTCTCATGTTCCTTCACCACAGGAAGTGTGAATCTGTGTGACGGGTCTGATCTGTACTGCAGTTTTCCCAAACTGTTCCTGTAGTTTTTCAGACCACATACTTTACACTGGAGGTTGGTTTTGTTTTAATGAAGTTGTATATGCACAATTATAGAGCGTATTTTTGTTGTCAGAATATGATTTTTTTTATAACCATAAACATTTTTGATAATCTATTCAGTTTCAGAAGTTTCTGCTACTGTTGCCATTAAGGATCAGAAGATCTCAGAGACACTGACACTGAGGAACTGCTCCAGTATCACAGATAACACAAATGCTTCTTATACACAGTGAGAAAATTCAAATTCAGTGTGAAGAATTGCATAGTGCAGAAAAGCTTTTTAGGTTATATTCAATACATAATATGTGCATGAATGCAGGTGTGTGCAGTGCGTCTCATCTAAATGTCAGTGGTCGTCTTCTTCTCTGCGTTGTGATTGGACACATGGACCTGGACCGCAGTTACTCATACAGGTGAGACATCCGGTATTCTACAATCCAGTGCTTCATTGTATGTATATGTATTGGGAAATACGTTTATGTAACCTTTATAAAGATTCAAGATGATGTTAATTCATTGTTAATAGCTTAAATATCATTGTGTTGACTGAAGAAAATTCAGGAAGTGAATGAACCGCTCAGTTCTCTCTCTTTCTACTTTTTAGGATGCGTGTAAACATCTACACTCTGAGATTACCTACAGAGTAAGTGTCATACTGATTAATATGAACCCAACTTCACAGAATATGTTGTTATTTCAGTTTGTTCCTCTTTCTTTCAGATTAATGTGACTTAACTTATGAATATGACTACAGTATAATCTTCTCTTAAAGGGAAATTTTATCCAAAAATTCTTTCTCAATATCTTTTCAAAACCTCGTACAACAATCAACCCGGTTAATTACGATTTCACTTTTTTCATTTTAAAAAGTGTGTAATGTTGCTGTTGGTGCATGAACAGTATCTGCAAAATTGCAGCGCTGCAAGTTCAGTGTAAGCAGAGATATCGTCTTTTAAAAATCAGGAAGTGTAGGCTACTAGTTATGGTATTTTCTGTCTCCGACAAACGCGTACAAACATTATGGACCTGAATTTTGTTATTTTCGATTTGATCAAGAACGCAAACTAATGCCAACGCTGTTTGAGTTTAACATTAGTAGCCAGTCAGGTGCTATTGTTGCCAGTCAGATGCTGTTGTGTAAAACAAACGTGTATAAAGTTAAAAAATGTAGCAAATTATCTTCCTTTCATAAACGTTTAGTAAGAGCAGCGTGTGGTGAGGTTCTGTTTGACTCTTTTCATCGCCGCTTCTCGGTTTGAGGTTCTGCCTCAAACTGTTACTGCAGCGCATGCACGTTTCGCCCGTAAAGGTAATGGGCGTTAACCTTTCGGACAACGTGAGCGACAGTTTAGCCAATCACAACACACCGGCCCAACCCACTGGGTTGTACTTCAAAAAGTACATAAAGAGTTTTAAAACTAATCCACATGGATTGAGCGGGTTAGTCAAAATTTTCTGACAGATTTCATTTTAGGATTTCATTCACATATAAACATTGATCAGCGAACATAAACAAGATCATTTGTACATGTATGCTTTGACATGCGAGAAGTTGGAACAAACCTCATTGGTTCTTGCTAAAGCTTATTTGTGCTGCGTGATACACGAGAATGAACCTCATTGGTTCTCACAACTCAAGTGAGCATGCTTGAGCTTCTGTTGACCAAAACTGATATGTGCGTTGTTGATGAATGTTTATATGCGAATAAAAGCCTAAAGTAAAATCTGTTCATCACATAAAGCGACTGAATCTCTACTGAAAATTTGGACCAAACCACTCATTTCATTAGTTTTACAATCTATTTATGAACTTTTTGAAGCGTCAAAGTGGTAGTCGCTGTAGCTGTCAATGGACGGACGAAGATGAACGAATGTCTTATGGGTTTGGAATGACATGAGGGTGAGTATAATTAATGACAGAATTTAAATTTTTGGGTGAACTATCCCTTTAAATGTACATCGTATCAGTAGCAAACAATGTGTCAATCATCATGCTTTTTGAATTATATATAATATATTATTTATATTTACAATTAAATATTATAATTTGTATTATCTAATTATAAAAAATTATATTTCTTTATTGAGTGCAACTTTTGTGTCCTGTAGGAGCCAGAGATTCTCTCTATAGAGCCCAACAAGATTTCTTTCCATGGCAGAAACAACGTATTATTAAGAGGAAGGAACCTGGAATCTGTCACTAAAATCCATATTCAAGGGGATCTGGACTGTATTCCTAAAGAGTGAGATTCTGTGTGTTTGAGTTTAGTTGTATGTATGAATGTATTGGTATAAATGATGCTGTATATCTGTGCATGTTATATAAATGTTTCCCCTCAGATCTCCAGTGTTTGATCGCTCCAGTGACACTTTAAGGTTCCACATTCCTCCCAGTGGAACTAAAGGAACAGTGAAAGTGTGTGTTGTCACTCCTGACGACCGTTGTCATGGTAACAGTATCATCACTTACAGTTCTCAGCCCAGCTGCACAGGAATACAGCCCACAGTCTCCTGGAGGAGGTAAGAGCTTGACATGACATCGGCACATTATAATTACTTAATCTAATGTCCTACAGCCCATTTTAGTCACAGAATTTGCAAGAATGCTGTTAATGTGGTAAAATAATATTTGCAGTGTAATGATCTGCAGAGTTAATGTTACTGATGATGGAAAAATAAGTTCAATTAAAACCCACTCATATGCAAGACATGTCATTTCCTACATGTTTGTCTTTGTTCTGAGACCTGCAGTTTGTAACGGTCACTTTGTGCATTTATGGTAATTTGAGGTACAGTGAGAACTGCACAGAGTGTGTGTCTTTGATAGATGTGACAAGTGAGCAGGAGAAGAGGTAACCACTCTACCGACTTCAGTACACTTTCTGTTATTTCTCTTTCAATTTGTGACCAGAGTTAAATGTTTATTTATGCTTGTTCTCACTCAACAATCCCCATGTATGTGGATAAATGTGTCGTTTAAGTCATTTTTAAGTCAACTCGGGGATAATACAGCATCACTCGTTCCTTTTTCCTCTGACACCACATATTGTTTTTCTCTCTGGGCAACATCTCAACTTTGTGTTACATGGACTCTTGTGTGACCATACTAGTCTTTAGTTCAGTAAAAGCAAACTGCCTCCTAACAGCCAGACTGTTTTCATGTTTTTGGCAGGTTTTACTTTCATTGGTTGCTGAAATATCTTGAATTTTGTGTCTTTGTGTTTGTGAAATACACATGCAGGAAATTTAGTGGGAGGAATTAAAATGTTAATACTGGACTTTTACTTTAACATTGTTTATGATGTATTATTGACTGAAAATGGTTTAAATATCTCTTCATTCAGTGGTGGAAGGAAGATTGATGTTCAGGGGAGCAGTATGGAGTCTGTGGAATCAGTTCTTGTCCGTCCCACTGGTGAATTGCTTCAAACACAATACAGCAAAAGCTCAGGGGTAAGACTGACACACAGAGGTCAAAGGGTGAATTAGCAAATGCATGAATGTTTGAGATCAGAAACTTTCAGTATGACATGTAAAAACTCTTATATGTCAAAGAATCAAGGGGATAAAATCTTTAATTAAAGTCATGTTAGAGTCATATTTTAATTTTCTCTCTTTTCTTAGGATGTGTGGTTTCATTCCCCCTGTTATGATGGCAGTGGGCCGTTAAGCTTATTACTGAAAGTTGGGAACTTAACCTTGAACTGTTACTGGTATTTGTCCTACGAGCCAGATCCAAAATTCACTGGATTCGAAACCACACAGGTGGCCAATGACCTACAGGTGAACATTCAGGTAAAGAATAACTAAAAAACTAAGCAAGATCTGAACTTTATACACAAGTATATACACTTTACACACACTGAGTTAACACAAATTCATCTTGTGGATCTCTATTTCTCGAGAAAAAGGCAGATGCATTGAACTTGAGAATGAGCGAGGTGAATGTGACGGGTCTGCAGGGAGATCAGCAGTATCAGTGTGTTTTGGAGAAGATTGAAGTACAATGGCGTCATCTGTAAGATTAAAGGAGGATCAGGAGCCGTCACGTCAGTGGACTCAATAACTGTACGTCTGTTTTTCATATTTTCAATTCTTTAGTAAATCTATAAACATGGAAGTTAATAATTTAACTTGATAATTGCTCCTAACACTGCTGTGTTAAGTTTAATGTAAATATTACTCAACTTTGTGAGATTAAAAGACATTGCTTTTCATTTTCATTTCAGATCACGATTGGGAATTATGTTCTCAGGATGGGGAATACAAAGGATTTGTTCTGCCTCAGTCCACAGAACACACCTGACCAAGTATGAAAGAGCAATGAAAACACTCACAGAAAAAGTCAAAAAAGGTTGTCACTCAAAAAATAATATATATATATATATATATATATATATATACACATATATATATTATTTGCTATTTCTAAGACTAGAGAGCTCTATACTTTTTATATCTGCAAATTTCTATAGAGTTAATGTATTTTCTATAGAGTTAATGCAGAAATTATGTTTTGTCATGCTTAAACTATTCAACAACCTCTTAGTTCAAATATCCTGTAAGAGCAATCCTGAGACTGAAAAGCAAGTGGCGCTGATAAACTTACAATCAATTCAAAGTTCCTGCTGGGACTGTTTTTTTATTTTGTACTCAGTAAGTTATTTTGTTGGAGAATGCTTTCATTGAATCTTTTTCATCGAACACCTCCAAAATTATTCTGTTATATTTTGTTATTAATCTGATAATTTATGTTATCACTCAGTTTACTGTTTTACACCTCATACTTACTAATAAACATGCCAAACATGAAATCCATTAAAAAAGAGTCCGGTCTGATTTAAATTAACAAGCACACATGAACTCACAGAAACATTATTTTAGTTCTGCAAGTCACCAGCACACATTTCAGAGCACACAGCATGGTTCTTCTAAAGTAAAATATAATATAATATGCTTTGTCTAAAAGAACACTCAAGGGTGCTTTCACATCTGTAGTTCGGTTCATTTGGTTCCGTACCCAGGGCGAAAAATTATACTTTGTACTAGCATTTTTCAGGGCTTTTGGTTCATTTTCACATCAGCACTGATTGCTCTGGTCTGAATCAGTTGATGAGTTCATGAAATGAAACAAAATATAGTCACAATATAGTCACGTGACAACATCCACATTACTCGTTAGCAGGGTTGCCAACTCTGACGGATCTGGTGTGACACTCACGCATTTAGCCTCAATCTCACGGTCTCACGCTCAACAAAGAAATCTCACGTTAAATTAGAAATTCTTCTGTGCTGTATTTTTTTGTATTACTATAAGCAAGCTCAGGCTCTTAACTACTGATTGGACCACTGCATTTTCTCACGCAGAGAAAAATCGCGAAAGGGATGACACTGACACCGACAGACTAGACAAAGAAGTTTACTCTTCGATTTGGAACGTTTTGGCGCTTTTAAATGTGACATATCACCAGTAGCGCGGCGCATCAGTTCAAACGGCACTTTATATTTGCCTACAACACCCACCCATTGCAGCAAGGGCACAAGCAAATACTCTATCTGTGGTAATCTCCCGCTTCATATTAAACAAACTGTCAACATGGGCTTTTGCGAATGCACAGAGAGCACGCTGCGCTGCCTATGACTTTGAACGTGAGTTGAGAGCGTACATTTGCACTACGTGCCTGCCTGTCTCTTTTAGCAAAAGAAAGCAGCTTTTGATGCGGTTTCGACCTGAGTTCCAATCCGCCTTTTGCCGAACTCTCTCTTCTCCCTTTCCCAACACCGAAACCCTGATATGACATTGTGCCAATTCTGTGACATATAGCCATTCTGTTTGTGTCACCCTGAGGGACTGTCACAAGGAGCATGAGTTCTGGGAACCAGGTCCGGGTGGGCCAGTAGGGAGCCACCAGAAGGACCTGCTCCTTGTCCTCCCTGACTTTGCAGTGTCTGTGCAAGAAGGCTCACTGGGGGAAACGCACATTTGCGAAGGCCCTGGGGCCAGCTGTGTGCCAGTGCGTCCGTGCCAAGTGTTCCCTCGGTCAGGGAGTAAAACAGCTGGCAGTGGGAGGTCTCTGAGGAGGCAAACAGGTCTACCTGAGCCTCCCCGAACTCTCTCCAGATCAGCTGAACCACCTGGGGGTGGAGTCACCATTCTCCCGGGAGCAAAGCTTGTGATAGCTCGTCGGCCACACGAAGCGACCTCAGATGCTTCTGACTCCAGAGGAGGAGATGGCGGGCGAGTTGCGACATGCGATGGGAGCGTAGACCACCTTGCCGGTTGATACAGACGCAACGGTTGCAGTGTTGTCTGTACGGACCAGCACGTCCCTGCCCTGCAGCGGCCTTTTCAGACGCCGCAGAGCGAGGTGTACTGCAAGCAACTTGAGGCAATTGATATGCCAACGCAGATGAGGGTCCGTCCCACACCCCTGATACTGCATGCACATTGTACGTGCACCCCAGCCGGTGGCAGAGGCATCTGTGAATACCACAGCATGCCTGGATACCTGTTCCAAGGGGACTCCTACCCGAAGGAACAAGGGATCTGACCACGGGCTGAAGGTCTGACGCAGGCCGGTGTGATTGCCACCCGGTGAGTGCCGTGATGCCATGCCCATCTCGGGACTCGGTCATGAACCCAGTGCTGAAGCGGTCTCATATGAAGCAAGCCGAGCAGGGTTACCGCTGCTGCTGCTGCCATATGCCCCAGGAGCCTCTGAAAGAATTTCAGTGGGACCACCATCCTGCCTTTGAACGTGTCCAAGTGGTCCAGCTCTGACTCAGCGCGCTGCTCTGTGTGGCGCGCTGTTTGTGCGACCGAATCCAACTCCATACCGAGAAAAGAGATCCTCTGCACGGGGCGAGTTTGCTCTTCTCCCAGTTGACCCGAAGACCCAACTGGCTGAGGTGCCTGAGCACAAGGTCCCTGTGATCGCATAACTGATAGAGAGTGTGCTAGTATGAGCCAGTCGTCAAGATAGTTGAGGATGCGAACACCCTGTTCTCTCATGGGAACAAGGGCCCCCTCCACGACTTTCGTGAAGACATGGGGGGACAGGGACAGCCCGAAGGGTAGAACCCTGTACTGATAATGCTCGACCCTCGAACGCAAAGCGCAGAAATGGCCCGTGTCGAGGGAGAATCGAGACATGAAAGTACGTGTCCTTCAGGTCGATTGCTGCAAACCAATCTCGAGGGACGGATGCATTCGAAGATGCGTTTGTGCGTGAGCATTTTGAACGGTAGCTTGTGGAGGCTCCGAATCAAATCTCGCAGGTTCAAGATCGGTCGGTAACCCACCACCTTCTCTTGGGTACAATGAAGTAGGGACTGTAGTGTCCCTGACTTCATATCGGCTGGAGGGACCGGCTCTCATCGCGTACATTCGCCAGTAGGACTGCAATCTCCGCGCGCAAGACATGGGCATCGGCTGCTCTCACTGAAGTGGAGTGGATGGCCCGAAACTTGGGGGACGCCGGGCGAACTGAATCGTCATAGCCAAGCCTGATGGTCCGGATGAGCCAGCGAGACGGACTGGGGAGTGCTAACCAGGCTCTCAGAGACACACTGCTGCCAGCTAGCGATAGAAGAGGAGGATGAGAGTGGTAAGGATTTTGTCCCCCCACTGCTCTCCGAGGCCTCTTCGGACCCAGAGATGGTAGAAACTGCTCTTTTATTGAAAATTTGGGTACCCCAGCGGCGGAACAAAACAAAACAAAAGATTTTCCACCCGGCCCTCTTCGGGGAGGGAGCGATGCAGTCATCGTCTCCTGGAGAGCAGTCCCTGCCATCTCTGGGTTGCCCGTCCCAGGGCCGCTTGGTGTTGGCTTTGCTCGCCCCTCTTGGCGGGGGCCTGGACGGGCGGGGCGTTCTGCCTGCGACTGGCTCCGCACGGCGGTCACCTGCTGCCTCCACCCCACCTTCCGCTTCCGGCGGTGGGGTGGAGGCAGCAGGTGGCCGCCGTAGCAGGATGTGTTTGATGGCCTCAGTCTGCTTCTGTACAGCCGAGAACTGCTGGGCAAAGTTCTCGACCGCGTCGCCGAAGGGGCCGGTCTGGGGACACGGGGCGTTGAGGAACCGGAGCTTGTCGGTCTCCCGCATGTCAGCCAGACACAGCCAGAGATGGCGTTCCTGGACCACCATTGTGGACATCGCACGGCCCACTGAGCGAGCGGGAACCTTCGTCGCACGAAGCGCGAGGTCCGTCGCCCGCCGGAGTTCTTGGAACACCAGTGGGTCGTGACCACCCTCGTCCAGTTCCTTCAGTGCCTTGGCCTGATGGACCTGGAGCAACGCCAAAGCGTGCACAGCCGAGGCAGCTTCTCCACAGGCCTTGTAAGCCTTGCCGGTTAAGCTCCGATGAGTACTTACAGGCCCGGGAAGGGAGACACGGCTCTCGCTGCCAAGTGGAGTTAGGGCACAGTTGCATAGCAACGGCCCGCTCCACCGGCGGGATGCGCGTGTAACCCTTAGCTGCCCCGCCGTCAAGGATGGTGAGGGAGGAGAGAACCACTGGAACGGTTTCGGGCAGTAGAAGGTGCCGTCCACCTCCCAGTGAGTTCCTCATGCACCTCTCGGGAAGAAAGGCACTGGGGTGGGTTGCTGAGAGCCAGCACACGCCACCCCGAGATACCAATCGTCCAGCCTCGAGGGGTTCGGGACCCGGTGGAGGGTTCCACACGAGCTCGACCCTCTCGGCGGCCCGGGAAAAGCATGGCCATCATCTCCGGGTCGTCATCGGGCACCGCTGGCACCCCTGAAGGAGGGTTCCACACGAGCCCGTCTTTTTTTCTCTTTTTTTAAAGACACTCTCTATCTATCTGTTTGTGCGTGATCTCCTCTCTCTCGCTGTCTTACCAGCTGTGAAAACAGCTTTTGAGCGCTCGCACGGCGCACCTTACCAGCCGTTACAACAGCTTTTTTTGTTTGCTCAATACAACCGTCAGGAGAGAGAGAATGAAGACTGCTCGCGCTGCCGTGCTGTGACGCCCGTACCGGGAAGGAGAGGTCCAAAGAAGAGGCTTGTATGAAGGATCAAACATGAAGTCGTTTGGCTCCGAAGCAAAAAGCTGAAGTGCAATCACACAACCGCTCGTTATATACCCGGGCTGACGAAGACGCGCAGCTGTTGCAATTGATTGCACGATCAAAATGATTTTATCAATCAAGTTGTTGAACAAACTATGTGGAAAAAAATCTTACTTCATAAAAATCCCCTTCCTCTTGATGTCATCAGATAATTTCTAAAACGTTTAGGCCTGTTCTACTTTTTAATTGTATGCTTTTTGATTGCATACAAATGAACGCAGATCTTTTTCTTCTTTTCACGTTCCAGTAAAGTAACTTTTTGAACAGATAAATGTTTCAGAAAGTAGGGTACAATTTTTCTCCATTTAGGACACCCCACCCTCCTCTCACAGCACTGCTTTTCACATCCACTCACTTCCCTCAGATGATCACTGTGACAAGATCTCACGATAGAAGGGCTGTCCAACGGTCTCCTGAAAAAGTAGGCCTGTCCAACTGCTTCTTCAGATATTTAAAATAAGTTATGAGTTCTTTATAATAAAATGAGTTATTTAAGATTATAATAAATATAAAGTCTGTTGTGAATAAAATGATTAAGAGAGAGTAGCACATTTGTTTCTTTTACTCTTATTTTAGGTAGGATAATAAAAAGTGACTCATCATGAAATGGTATAACTTACAAAACGAGTCAGGAAGTCATCAGGTATCTTCAGAGCCACTGCTTTCACTTCCATCCACTTCAGCTGTGGACGCATCTGAGCGTAGTTGTCTCTGTGACAAGATCTCGAAACTTCAGCTGATCTCTCTGATATACAAGATGAGAGGATACTTACTTGGAATATTTGTGGTCCCACTTTTGAAACATTGCATCTGCGGTGATGTGGTGAACTTTGATGGAGACATCAAGGACTTTGTAGTTGGTAAAAGCAAGTTGTTCGTTCTTACTGACCATCGACTACATCAGATGAGACTCGATACTATCTGAGGAGAAGAGGAAGGACATCACTAATGCCACTCATCAAAATATAGTCAACATTCTAGTGCCTTTTGAGGACAACAACACCCTGATAACCTGTGGGACCTTTAGTAATGGATATTGCGAAGTTCTTGATATAAATGACATTACAAAGAGTATTTACGATGAAAGTATATCGATAGGACCGAAACAGAATGAGAAATCGGTTGCGTTCATAGCAGGTCCAAGTACCAGTAGGTTCCTTTTGGTTGGGAAAAAGGCGAACAAACAAATCCGTATCATGTTGTTAAATTGTGGAACACTTTACAGTCTCAAACTGGTGGGATTTTCAATGACATAGGAGAAGGATTAACCCCCTCCATCCAGAGCACCGCTGGAGATGTGGAGTTTGTTGACGGATTTCAGAGAGTTTCATCGTTGTACTTATTTCTCAACTCAAAGACTGACTCGGAGAGGAAAGTGCACGTCCTGTGGATGGACAGCAATACAAGAAAAAAGACAGAGATCTTCAAATCCCTACAGGCTGCAACGATAGAGTGTTGCGATGATAAAGCTCGTACAGTTCTCGTCGCCTCCACCGTTATTCCCTCAGGGAATGGTGTTATTTGGGCAGGTGTGTTCAGTGCACAGGATCAGCAGGATCCGGAGAACACCGCGCTGGCTCTGTACGACATCAGTAGAGTTCAAGGCCAAGTGAAGGGTTTCTGCACTGGTGGAAAATGTGATTCTGAGGTTGGAAAATCAGCATTCATGTGCTCAATATACAAATATTTTAAAACGTTCAGTAATTTTACTGGATTGAGTTATATATGATAATTCTAATAGAAAGGATTTTGCATGATAAAACTTAATTTCAGTATTGACTAAAGTCGTAATTTTATTCTTTGTGTTGCAGAGTGGAAGTAACCTTCAGCCGCTCTCTGTGGTGTTCAAGTACAGCTCAATGTCATCAGTGGCAGCAGTTAGAAGTGAATCCAGGATTGTGTTGTTCATAGGAACCAGTGATGGACAACTGATAAAGGTCTGTCTCATATCTTATTTTCACTAATTTCTGAAAAACCCTCCAGATAGAATAAGGCTGTGTAAGTACGTTTTATGTTATTGTGTTATTTTTGTTATTCACGTGGAGAAATGGACTCTAGGTTTGAAAATGGTCATGACATTAAAATGATAGGCCTAACTACTGCAAACACAACAAGTAGTTTCTTCCTCAAACTTACAATTGAGAGCAACAATAATATTAGATCTATATCTAACTTGATTTAAAACACACACACATTATCTTCAGAAATATGAATTAGATTGGGAAAACTCATATTTGATGTATTATTACTCAAAACAGAACTTGAAACATAATTAATATAATAAAAAATAATTACATATTTATAAATAACTATCACTCTGAGACCCTGTCACTTTCAACTATTTTAATTGCGAGTACACTCAAAGTCTTCAGTACACTTCTACATTATAAGCTACAGATGTACATCTATTGCTTTTGTATGTATTGTTTTTATTATTATTGTGTTATTTATAATGGAATTGAAGAATTGTAGTTTTTGTGACTCGAAGTGTTTAGGCAGTGCAAATGGGTTTTTTTACCGTAGTTGTATGCTTGACTATATTGTGTTTTGGAATTGTTTTAAATTAGATTATATATATTCTGGCAACAGTTAGTGATTAATATAACATCATAAAACAACATGTATAATCATTTTATCAATTGCAGTAAATGGATGGAGAAGCATAGTTTACTGTAAAGCTAGTTACTTTTGCTTATCTTGGCGAAAGCCAAGTACAAATCAGCATGAAGTTTTAACACCTACCCTCGTGTAATGGAAATCATTATGCAATTAGATACATAGTGCTTTAAATTTAATGCCAACTACCCATATATGAAACCTTTATTTAGTTGCAATAAAATCAATGTAAAGAAAACTTAGTTACTTTTTAACTTAGTTTCTGCATTTCTTGAAAAAACTGAGCACTTTTGTGGAATCTGTGAATATTCATATGGTGATGAGTACTTAACGTCTTAGTGACATAAATTAATAAAGCATCACAGTCATTTAATGATTTGAATTGAGTAAAGTTTCGATAATGACGCGGTTTGTATTTTTAGCTTAGGTTGGATGAGAAAATCACACCAGGCTGTCCAATAGTGCTGTACAAATCTGATGATGAACGAGCAGTGCTTCCCAGAATGCACTTTGATCCAGTAGATTTCAAACATATCTATGTTGCTCTGAGGAAAGAGGTGAGGTTTATAACTGTACAGTTAATAAAAAGTGATACTTGACATTTAAAATATATATTTTTTAACCTGTTGTTTTTTTATGCTTGACACAATTTGTGAAACATATAGACCTTTGCACCTTTTCACGATTTCATGATGCTGCATTTACACAATTATTAACTGTAAATATAGCCATTTAAAAAAAAATTCAAGTGTAATGTATTTCACCATTTGTTATGTTATATTATCCTGACAATAAATTAAGAAACTAACACTGCTGCAATGCTTTTTACTAGAGCTGGTGAGGGAACGACTGTAACTGACAACAAATTTCTTCTGACTGCTGTTATCTACCTATCTGGGGTTTTTTCTTTCTAATTTAAAAAGCAATGGGAACGCAATAGTGGATGTTTACTTGCTTTCTGCTCATGTTTTGATGTAGCTCAGAAGAGTGTCTGTGGTTCAGTGTGCTAAACACACCTCTCTGAAAGACTGCAGAGCTGCTCTGGATCCTCTTTGTGGCTGGTGTTTGAACACACAGAGGTCAGATTCATATCTGTTGCACAAGTATTTATTAAGTAGGCCTATGTATGCTAAAAAAATGACTAACATGGACAACATGATGCAACCTGGCAAATCAACTCTAAATTTTATATTTCTGCTTGTCTTTAGATGCTCCACCAATAACGAATGTTCAAAATCTCCATGGATGTCCACCCAAAAAACTCACTTCAGGAACCTCTAATTTCTTTTCAGGCTTGGGATGACAAATCTTCCAGAAATGTATTATTATTTTAGTCTAAAATATAACTATTTTTCATTGCTTTGACAACATATTAGCAATTCCTATTGACACATCAATACCCTCTACACAGATTACGCTGCATCTTGCCTTGAGTTTGGAGAGCACAGGAAATCCCGCCTTCTCATGTTCCTTCACCACAGGAAGTGTGAATCTGTGTAACGGGTCTGATCTGACTGCAGTTTTCCCAAACTGCTACTGTACTTTTCGGACCACATACTTTACACTGGAGGTTAGTTCTCTGTCAGTGCATTGGATTGTTGTAGTCGTGTACATGTAACGGAGGCCAGCTAGTAGTTGCTGTGCGAGTAGAACCTCACTCCCCTGATCTCAATCGGCGCTCTCAGCGACAGACGCTGAGCGGCTGCAGTCTTTAGTCTCCTTTTCAGAGCGCCTGACTGGCTCTCATGCCGGAGACCCGGGTTCGGAGGCCCGCTCGAGAGCGGGTCAGGTTGAACCCAGGGTGTGAGGGCTTACATTGGTGCCGTGACCCGGATGAGAGTGAGGTTTAGGGGGGTGAGTGTGAACGGAGGCCAGCTAGTGGTTGCTGTGCGTGTAAACCTCACTCCTCGATCTCAATAGGTGCTCTCAGCGGACAGACGCTAAAGGCTGCAGTCTTTAGCCTCCTTGTTGAGCCGCCGGCTCTCACGCCGGAGACCCGGGTTCGGAGGCCCGCTCGGAGCCGGTTCAGGTATGGACCCGGGTGTAAGGGGTTACATAAACTGTAACTGTATTGTACATATGTATTAACGAGATTACATTTCCATGACTAAACTCTTACCACACTTAAAGCTGCAGTCAGCAGTCATCTAAACTAGAAACATCCACTTTTGTTCTGGTTCTGACATTGCTGTAAATCGCGCTGATTAAATCTAAAAATCACTTATCATATCACGCAAGACCGTGCAAACTTTATTCTCAAATTGTTCATATTTACAACGTCAGCATTGCGTGACTACATGTAATGTCCTTCCAATATGTATCCTTGTTTTCGCATGTGTCCGGTTGCAGTCTCTATTTTTCGGTAGTCACTTCCGAAGTCCGAACGCATTTTACAACGGGTGAATCTGTTGTCACTGGTGATTGTCGTTTAAACATTTCTGGATCCATCATCAAATTAACAAGTTTAGTTATATCAAGTGCTGTGAGAAAAGGCTATAAATCTCCACCTCCAACATCATCACACGCAATATAGCTTATACTAGCCGAGACTCTTCTTTAAGTGTACAGATGTGACGTAATGATGCAAAGACATGCTCGAATCTCCGACGGAAATCCACCAGTACCACTGGAATTAAAACATTACAAGCTTACCGCTTTGAATCGAGAGCTAAGGCAAGCAGATTTGAACACTGGCTGGTTATGTACTTTCTCAAATATGTATTTTTGGATATTTTTTAACCCCCCAAAAAAAGCTACGGACTGCAGCTTTAAGTGCACTTCAAAATAATGTCAAATTAAAAAAATTAATTTAATAGTATATTTTAAATAATTGTTTTAAATCTTTGCTTAAATCATTGCATCACCATCATCATCACTAATGATATTGCATCACTAACATATGTGATATTTACTTATTTATTTGCTTGTTTAAATCGTTGCATCACTATCATCAATGATATTGCATCACTAACATATGTGATATATTTATTTGCTTGTTTAAATCATTGCATCACTATCATCATCACTAATATGATATTGCATCACTAATATATCATCATCACTGTAGTGACATTCAATCCGTTAATATATTTTAAATGTGCTAAATTCCAACCTCATCATTGCAAATGTATAATTTAAAACATATTTAAATAGTTACATGACATACAAGATTAAATAGAAATGATATTAAACTGTTTAGTTTAGCATATTTCAGACAATAGGGGTACTGCACCCAAAAATAAAAATCATTTCCTCTTGACTTCCATAGTATTTTATTTCTCCATACTATGGAAGTCAATGAGGTCCATCAACTGTTTGGTTGACCATATCTTCAAAATATTATCTTGTGTTCAGCAGAAGAAAGAAATATACAGGTTTGGAACAACTTGAGGGTGAGTAAAGACAGAATGACAGAATTACAATTTTTGGGCTAACTATCCTAAGTATGTAAAAGTACTTTTATTAGATTTAATAAAGATTTAATATTTTTTTTTCAATTTAGACTATTTTTAAAAGAATGCTAAAGTATAATTGTTTTTCACAAAGGTTTGTAGAGAGGCTGAAGGATATCGCTGTATCTATGTTATTTTATTAATGTAGAATTAAGCTGCTTGCTGTGAAAATGAGAGATTTCCAATTCATCAACTGCTATAGGTAAATAACCGGAAGAGTAACATAGTTCAGGAAATGGTGAAGTATATCAAGTATAGCAGTTTTTGTAGAACTAAAGTAACCGGAAGCGACACAGAAGCCACACACTTTCAAACATAACTGATGATGACAACATAAAATGTGCTGTATTCCGAAATCGCCTTCACTACTACAGTAATTTACATATATTCTTTTCCTAGTCATTTTTCTGTATGTTTTTTTTTGCATTTAAACACAGGGACTTGTAAAATGAATTCAGTAATATGTGTGACTGTTCTAGAGAGGGAACTAAGATCTGTCTAAATTCTATGACCACAGAGCACCCGCACAAGAAATGTCTTTTTTCCACAAGTTATTTCCTCTCACTTTCTCAGCAATCATAACCATGGTGGTAAGCATTAAATCATGACACATCTGACTCTGAAGCAGCAGGGGAAAACAAGAAAAAAGAAGAAAAAAAATTACAAGCAAAACAAATGAGACAAGTCTGAGCTGATAAAATATAGTATATCTTGTTTGGAATGTGAGCCACTTTGGATTTAAATGTCTGGCAAATGCACTGTAAATATAAATGTGAGAAGTCCTTTTTTTGTGATGACTATATCCCGAAAGTCAAGTAATAATTTTTCAAAATCTCATTCAGATTTTTTTTGTAATCCATTCAGATTTAAATGTCTCAGCTAAAGTTGCTGTTAAGGATCAGAACATCACAGAGACGCTGACACTGAGGAACTGTTTGAATATCACAAATAATTCACCAAATCCTTCATATACACAGTAAGAACTGCACCGCCTAAAAGAGATTCTTTCATTCTTCAAAATGCCATAAAGTGTTTAACGCATTTCAGTCACATTGTAACATTAAATAAATGCAGGTGTGTGCAGTGTGTCTCATCTGGGTGTCAGTGGGCCTTTTCCTCTCAGCGTTGTGATTGGAAACATGGACCTGGACCGCAGTTACTCATACAGGTGAGACCATATTATTTAATCAAACTGTTCGATGCAGTATATTGCTTATTAAGAAATTTGCATTACTTTTTATAATGATCTTCATAAAAAGTTAAGATGATTATTTAAGATGAAATGAATGAAGAAAATAGCAGTATTTTCTTTGCAATAAGTGCAAATAGATGCTATGTAAGCAATAAGGTACGAGAGGCTGTGCTGTAGCCTATCGTGAATAAGTAACGGCTCAAGGGCGTTGTTAGGCACGACGCGAAGCGGAGTAGCCGTTACTTATTCACGATACAGCACTTGCCTCGAGTATCTTATTGCTTTTATAAAACGGTTGCCACACAATATTTAAGTAAAAAACAATGTTAGTGCAACTTTCTTGAAGTAAAATCACTAAAAGCCTACCTTCCGCTGGAAAAAATAGTCCCCGAGTGTGAACAGCAACAACGTTCCAATGTGTAAAATGCATGAAAGCTCAAATAAAAACAACATAGAACCGCAGTGTTGCGCAGCGATCAATAGAACCGTTGGGTGAAGCGGTCGTAGCTGTGTTTTATCGTGAATAAAGCTCTTGACCAATCAGAATCAAGGATTCGAAATAACCGTTTTATAATTATACTTATAGTTCAAATAGTGTCAGATACTGTACTATTTGCACCTCAGTGTATTGTGGTTTACTATAAAAAAGTATACAATAACACGTTTTAAATATTTTCTTGATATTTATTTCAAATAAATCCCTCTCTTGAGCTGACATGCGATGGGAAAAGGTAGAAGAATGTGTTCAGAAAAAGGCGCCACTACTTCTGTTATCAGCACAATATTTTTGAGTGTCAAGCTCAACCAGAGAATGGTGGCCAGCTTTAATTTGTATAACTAGACTTTGCCAAGAAGGCAGGCTATTTGCAATTTATTGTTGATAACAGAAATATCATTGTGTTGACTGAAGCGAAGTCAGGAAGTGAATGAACCGCTCAGAGTTTTCTCTCTTTTTCTGCTCTTTAGGACGCATGTAAAGATCTATTCACTGACATGGACTACAAAGTAAGTGTCATACGGAGTGCTAGGGATTTAGTTTCTAGAAGCACCAAAGGGCATGTAAAATGTTCTTTAAAATACTTTCATTTCAGAACAAAATAACTTTTACTGTATACTGTGCTAGATTACAGTGTTTTTCATGTCTTTGCCTGATGGTTTCAATGAGCCCAACTTTTGTGTCCTGTAGGAGCCAGAGATTCTCTCTATAGAGCCCAACAAGGTTTCTTTCCATGGCAGAAACAACGTATTATTAAGAGGAAGGAACCTGGAATCTGTCACTAAAATCCATATTCAAGGGGATCTGGACTGTATTTCTAAAAAGTGAGATTCTGTGTGTTTGAGTTTAGTTGCATGTATGAATGTGTGTAGACTGAGATAAATACTGTGTATCTGTGCATGAATGTTTCCCCTCAGATCTCCAGTGTTTAATCGCTCCAGCGACACTTTAAGGTTCCACATTCCTCCCAGTGGAACTAAAGGAACAGTGAAAGTGTGTGTTGTCACTCCTGACGACCGTTGTCATGGTAACAGTATCATCACTTACAGTTCTCAGCCCAGCTGCACAGGAATACAGCCCACAGTCTCCTGGTGGAGGTAAGAGCTTTCAGACCACTGGCAGATCAGCTTCCATGTGGGGACTTTCTGTTGACTTTCTGTTAATTGTATTATAATCAGGACTAAGTCCAGGGTGTGAATTTCAAGGGGGAACAGAGTTCAATGTTCAAAATGTAGAGGATTTCCTTCTTTGGTAACACTTTACAACAAGGTTCGTTAGTTAACATTAGTTAACTACATTAGGTAATATGAACTAATAATGAATAGCACATTTACAGCATTTGTTAATCTTTGTTAATGTTATTTTCAACATTTACTAATACTTGATTAAAATCTTGTTAACATTAGTTAATGCACCTAATGACATGAACAAACAATGAACAGCTGTATTTTCATGAACTAACATTAACAAAGATGAACAAATGCAGTAACAAATGTATTGCTCATGGTTAGTTCATGTTAGTAAATACATTAACTAATGTTAACTAATGAACCTTATTGTAAAGTGTTACCCCTTCTTTTATCCATGTAATAGACGCTGGGCAAATGTCCTACATACTGTCAATAAAGTGGGATTTTCTGCATGTATGGTTAAAAAATATAAAATATATTATATATTATTTTATACCAGTTTCACCTTCCCTGATTCTGAAGTCTGCTTTTTGATTACATTGTTTTTAATATCTCTTCATTCAGTGGTGGAAGGAAGATTCTTGTTCAAGGGAGCAATATGGAATTAGTGGAATCAGTTACTTTCCAAAATCGTTATAATTTACAAACACACTACAACCGAAGCACAGGGGTAAGAAGTGCTTATCATGCTTGCATTGGACTAAAAGTGAGCTATTATTCTAAAATAAAAACATCCAGTCAAGCAGCTTACAACACTTTATCGGACATATTATGGAAATCAACAGTCAAACAGGCATATTTCACACATATAGTGCATGAGACCTTTGTCAGGTTGTTTAATTAATTTAATGTAAAACATTATTTATAGTATTCCCAGCTCATATGTAGCTTCATTCAGATATATTTTAATTGTCTCTCTTTCTCAGGAAATGTGGTTTCACTCACCACAACATTAC